>OY759216.1:6790945-7390945 GCA_963662175.1 Aradus depressus
GGATTGCCCTTATTCGGTTTAATGTTCGCTCCGGTCTTTAAGACCCCCTTTTACGAGGTGGGAGCCCATAAAAAAAGATAAGAAAAATAAAAATAAAAAATAGAGAGCAGCAAAAAGAAATATACAAAAAGACAATAAATAACAAAACGAACCCCCCCCCCCCCCCCCCCCCCCTCTCATAGCCTCTTAGCTGCTCCATGGCTATTTGATCGTTTGGGTTAGACTTTTCTAATCATTGCCACCATCAGAAAATTATCTTTTACTTACCCGTCTATACGAAGTATAGGGACAGTTATGTAATCGCTCAGAAATTCGATGCGGTGTTTTCGGACCTTCTGATCCCAAGAATCTCCAAAAAAAATTCCGTATGGTGTGTCTGTGAACACGATAACTCCCGACAGAATAAATGTATTGACATGAAATTTTATACGAGGTGTGTTTAAAAAATAACGGGAATTTTCGGTTTTTGAAAAGAATTTTATTTATTCGTCTATATCAATGTTATCCCCTTCAAAATAGTCCCCATTAGATATAATACATTTATGCTAGCGTTTCTTCCAATCCCCGAAAAACTTGTGGAACTCGATCTTTGGGATAGCATTTAGCTCTCTCAGCGATGCGCTTTTAATTTCCTCTATGCATGTGAAACGACGGCCCTTTAAAAGATTCCCTTTATTCCATGTCTGGCGAATATGGAGGTTGGGGCATCATTACAGTTTTGTTTTTGGCCAAAACTTCACGAACAAACAATAAAGTGTGAGCAGGTGCATTATCGTGGTGCAAAAGCCAATTGTTTCGCCACAAATCCGGGCGTTTTTTTCAGATTAATTCACCCAAACGGCGTTGCACTTGTAGGTAGTTCTCCTTATTGATCGTTTGACCTTGTGGCAAGAACACAGTGAGCATGACCTTCACATTCGACCGCACTTGTCGAGCTTTTATACCACTCGTAAAGCCTAGTTTTACTCATAGCAGACTCACCAAAAACAAAATTTAACATTTCTAAAACTTTGCTGCACTTTATTCTATTCTTATAGCAAAACTTAATGCAAGTTCTCTGATCCATTTTGTAGATTCGCCGATCGTACCAAAACAAATGTAACCTCATTGACAGCTGACAGCAGACTAAACATCCGGTTTGGCTAACAATGTACAGATACTTTTGAGACATGTTTACCAACACAACAACAAAAAAATCGTGCGAATCGGACTAATACCACCTGAGAAATTACAAAATTCACATTACTTTTTGAACACACCTCGTATGTGCGTCCAGAACCCTTTGAGGACGACACCTATTGATTATTAGCCAAATTGGTGAATCACCGGCGATGTTCTTTTCCAGAAAAAGATAATCGATTAAGCTTTTGCTCTCCCTCCAGAGCCAATCGGCCGTTTGGGCTAAAACTCAATATATAACTTACATATCGACTCCTGAATCTTCACATCGAATTTTATGTCGATACACTCATTACGTTGGCAGTTGAGATTTTTGAGTTGAGCCCCTCTGATATTTCCTTTTCCTGAGCTGATTCCATTGAAAATTAATAGGTGTCGTCCTTACAGGGCTTTCAATGAACAAATTAAATTTTGTCTCAATACATTCATTAGAACGGTAGTTATTAGTGTTGTTGTGTTAAGCCTCTCCCCTTCTTCCCTTGTTCGATTTGGCTGAAAATGAATAGGTGTTGTCCTTGGAAAGATCTGGATACACATATAAAATTGCATGTAGATACATTCATTCTATCGGGTGGTTATCGTGTTCACAGCCACACAACCACATACACATTTTTTTCCCCCCACTTTTGGAATCAGGAGGTTGGAAAACATGAAATTCCGTTGAAAATTCTGCATTGAATTTTTGACCGATTATTTAACTTCCCCTATACATCGTATACCTGGGAAAATAAATTAAAAATGACTGAAAATGTACTGAAGCACATATTTGTGGTTGTACACGAGCTCTGTCATTGGGTCTAGACGTTCTGTTATTTGACGTTCTGTTCCGGAATGCCGACTCCTTTATCTCATCTTGAGGTTTACGATATTCCCATGAAAGTTCTTCACATTTTCGAGAAGAACTTCACTTCTGCATTCCATTCTCATTTTGTCGCATGTGAATACGGTTTTTTTTTGTTTTTTTTTATAATTTTTAGCAAAATATATTTGTTGTTTATCTCAGAGATGCCGGCATTCAGATTTCCATATATTTTTGAATTCTTTCTTTAAAAAAGTGCTAATAAAATTTACAAGTTATTCTACTCATGTCAGTCAAATTTTAAAGAGAAATATTTCCTTCCTGTCATTCTTATCGGTTTAGAAACTAAATTTAAAGTTAATTTTTCGAATATTTTTACGTTATTTAAATTGCAATGCTTTCGAATTTGGGAAGAAAAGTTTATAAAATGTTTATGATTCATTTAAATATAGAGCGTTGAAACATATATAAAAAAAAATAGTTTAAAAAAATAATATCTCGACATTAGAGTATATAATATACACTCTAATGTCAAGATATTATTTTTTTAATCTATTTTTTTTTTTGTCTCTAATGTTGGTTGCATCTGTTGCCATTACACAACAACCAGCTACCAAGAGGACTTGATTGATAGTTGATGTCCTGATTGGCGTGAGAGAGGAAGGCCACCCAGCGGTAGCTCCTCAGGGTTTTAAACTATTTATTTTTTACTTCCTTTGCTATACACCAAGTAGAGGGTTAGTTACACAATCGATCAGATATTCGATGTTTTATTCTGAATTTCATGTTTTCCGCCCTAGAGAGGGTCACATAGTCACAGTCTTCTAACTGCCGATGTAATGAATGTATTGACACGAAATTTCATATGATCATTGAAAACTTCTTAAGGACGACAGCTATAAGTTTTCAGCTGAATCGGACGAAAAGAAAGGGGGAACGGAGGAGTAAACATAATTGATTAATTCGAGCAGAAAAAATACATTGCCGCTGATTTACCGACGATTTTTTTTTTTTTTTACGGTTATTGAAATGTTTAGGTTGTTCTTTAATTGTTGCTTTAATCCGCCAGTAATCTTGGAACAATAATAAAAAATCTTTACTAGAGTATTACAAAACAAATAAAAGTTTCTAAGAGTGAATTACAAATATAAAAAAAGAAAAAAAAAACATATATGACATGTAAAGTTAGCAGAGACAAAACTGACAACTTAATCTTAAGAAGCTTAGCAAACTGTCAAATTAACATATATTAGGAATCATCAGGGACATGAAAATGTATGTATAAATATTTATGTAGCTTTACCACACCTAAGACGCCTACGTAAATATATTTGTATGTAGGTACATTCTCGAAGTTGGCCACATTAACTGTAACGGGCGATATACAAACCTGTATAAGTTGCCAACATATACATATTTCACTATTTATAAGGCATATAAACAGAAATGCATTTACAGTTTTACTTCTCCAGCTGTGAAATTTTATGTGTGAGTGCATGACGCCATAGGGACTACAGTCGACCGAAAGGAAAGGGAGGATAACGGGGATGGTTGACATAAAGAAACAAACATAAAAAATATCCGATTTAATGAATTTATCTATTAGAAATTCTGTATAAATCCGAAAGCCCGTAAGGTCGATATAAAAAATTCGACGATTTAATGTTTCGAAAGTTGTCCACCACTTTCACTGGAAGGTAAAAAAAATAAATGAAATAAAAAAAATTCTCGATGAGGTAATGACTTTGTAGTTCCTAAATCAGCCACCAAAAGTACTAGTTTTTCAGTTACGGTATAATAAAAGACTTAGGTTATTTTTTCAATATTTTCACAATAGTTTTATAAAAATGTTATTTAATAAGCCTTACACTCGTTGATAGGGTTTCGCAAACGGTCTTCGACCTACGGAATTCTAAAAACCAAAATTAAATAAAAGATGTATTTAAAAATCGATTAAAATTTAAAACAAAATCAGTTATAACGAGTTCTCATTTGAAGGCCTTGACCGAAATTCCTTGGGTCGATTATAAAAAATTGATATCAGGTTTATTTAAAAAGACACCCAGACACCTGCTAATCAAACTGGTTTTCGATGGGACTGTACTTATTTATTATTTTTTTTTTTTTCAATTTGGTCGTTGTAATTAATTTTCTATATTATTATTTTTTTAAATTTAGATAATTTTGAAATATGTATGTAGGTACTATGTTATGACTAATTTAATAGTGGCGTGTGAATATTTTCAGGCGGAGCTCGGTAAAAAAATTATAAAAATCATGAATTCATATTCAAGCAATTTTTTACCTTCTTAATATAAAGCAAGTATTGTAATTGTGCAAAAATTTGAGATCTCCTTTCAATTGAATTTCACGTTTCAAGGGACCTTGAATACTTTTTGACAATTTTCGCAATGATGTCTATGTTGTTGGGACTTTTGATGGAAAGTGAGCGCATTTTGACTCAAAATCAGACAAAAATTGAAACAAAAGTACTTAGGGGCCTAAGTGCACTTTAGAAGCTAAAACTGAAGTGCGCCTTTTATGTATACTATTTTTCGAAGGCCGGTTTGCGAGAAACATACCAAAATCTTTCTTAAAATTACATTTCAAAACCCATTTTTTTTTTTTACGTTTTTTGAGATACGCGAAAACTGTTAGTCCTATCGAAAAATAAGTAGTTTCTACTAAATTTCCAATTATCAAATTTGTCTTTTGAATTTCCGATAATATATATAAAATTACTTTACGGATAATATATTTTCTGATAGGTTAAAAATACATTAATAATTCTCTGGTGTTTTACCTACCTAAGTAGGTAACATTAATGTTTTTTACCTGATTTGCAGGAATTTTTCAACCCTTCAGAAATTCCCCTCCTAAAATTCAGATTTGCTCACTTAAGCCCTTTTGCCCAAACACCCAAGAATTATATTTTTATAAGATGGAAGAGTATGGCAATTTTATTTCTGAATGGACAACAAAAGTTGTTTAGAAACTCGGACATATTGTGACTAACTAATACAAACAACATAAAAAATCTAATACACAAACTATCTATATATAGATATAGGTATATCATCGTCAGGTTTAGTTTTATTCAAATAGCTTTAGTTTCTTCTTCGTTCATTTCATAACTTGAGAAAAGAGTGTAAAGTGTGCAGAACTTCATTCCTGTCGAACTGCACTAAAATTATTTTATTTCTTCAATAAAACTCCCTGTAGATCTGTTAAGTTTCATCTTCGGTTGAATTCTTAAGAGATTCTAAACTCTAATCTAACGGTTTATAAACAGATTATAATTTTCGATAATTTCAGTTTTACACGATGCAGGTTTTCGTGTGAGTATAGTGTAGAATTAATTACAATAATTATGTTATCAAATGGTGGGATGTGATTATTAAAAATGGACGATGACAGGGAGATCTAGACATTCATATATGTAAATGAGATTGTTTGTAAAAATTGGATCAGTGGGTTCCTTCATCCCAGAGCACGTGACAACACAATTCTTGTTTGTTTGTTTTGTTTTGTTATCTGTGCTCTAATTATCATTATAACAGGTGGTTATACAAACAAACAAACGTACGATGGTAGTAGAAATATGAAGGATAGTTATAAACAAACATTTGAGTGCGAGTATTGGATGTGGTTAAGTGTCAAAACGGAAGGCAGGGGAGGGGGGTGGGGGGGGGGGGGGGGGGGGGCCTCGAGATGAGTTAGTGCCGAGGTTTACATGGCCCTTGTATAAATAAGGCAGAACAGACAGGCACCTGTCTCTGCAGTCTTAGTCTCCGTTCTCTGAGAACAGTTCCACTCCCGTTTATCGGCAGAACAAACCCGTTCTGCACACATCTCCACACTATAACTGATCAACTCCAAAGTCAATATACAGCTGAGCGTTAGTCTAGTCAAGGTATTCTTCATTCTTCTTTAAAGCCTTCTTCATACAGTTCAATGAGTCAAGTGTGTACAATGTGGTTTAATATTATTTATACTTATTAATGACATCATTCAGTAACTCGCATCGGTTTGAGAATCGGCTGGGACCCAGTCTGGAAGCTCTAAACCTTGATTATGCAGTCCTTCGGATGTCAGGTACTCGTTAAAGATCCCTGGGTACCTAAACCTGGCAGAATTCAGGACTCTTCCTGTAGCTGTAGAGTTGAGCTCATGTCAACGAGAGCGAAAAAAGAACGCTATGGTAGTAATAGCCCCGTAGTTAAAGCCCGGGCATGAGTCACAAAACATCTAAACCTGGGCATGAGTCACAAAACATCTAACTCATTAACACAACTTAAGCTGAATTTTAGATGAAAATCATATACTTTTTACATAAATAAAAATAATCCCTGGTAGATTTTGTGCCTTACCACCTTCCCCCAGTCGCTCAGTTGATCGGCTGCGGCAGACAGCCAGTTTTGGTAGTAGCCATAGGCATTCTGTCCAATGAGACCGTTGTAGACTCTTCTCTAGATAGTAGGCCGTTCTAGGATAAAGAATGTGCATCGTAGGGTGCATCGAGCGGCTTTCGATGTATACATATTATTGACCAGGCCGTGGTAGAGATGTTACGCGGGATCGAAACGTACCTGGGGTTGGACTTGCTGCAACTGATGACGGAGACCAGTTAGTTACATAATGTTTGTCGTCTCAAGGCGAGAGCAGAAGGCAGTATGATGGTCTAGGGTCGACCATCGATCACCTACTCTGATTCTTCGGCGCCACCTACCTGCTACGCCACCTTCCTGTTACCCCACCTTCTTGCTACGCCACCTTCCTACTGCGCCACCTTCGTGTTGTGCCACCTTCCTGCCACGCCACGTTCCTGGTGGGCCAACTTCCTACTGCGCCACGTTCCTGCTATATCCCAACCTATTGTGCCACCTTCCTGCTACGTCACCTTCCTACTGCTCCACGTTCCTGCTATGCCCCATCCTATTGCGCCGCCTTCCTGTCACGCCACCTTCCTGCTACGCCACCTTCCTACCACGCTACCTTCCTGTTGCGCATCCCGATCCATCGGAAGAAGAGGAATGTGGTGGGTGAACCCTGTCAGTGCTCCGACGTGCCAGTCCACAATCTCTTTGCCTCATCTCTCCTCTGTTCCCACACCGTCCCCAACTCAACTCTGAAATATAATATTTTGACGTGTCCAACACACTTCTCCCCACGGCCGCGCCTGGCCTCATACTAACTTTTCCCAGGCTCAAACCCAGGATTGTTTTCATTGTGTCACCGATGTCGCATAATAATGTCTCAGTATTTTTTAATATTCCTTAACGGTTTGTTAAACATTTGAGTATACTCTTTTGAAATATGGGATTAACCACAATTAATTTCCTTCATTTTTCGGTTGGGAAGTAAACTGAGAGTATTATCCAGTAAAAAGGAAAATGGCAATTTTGTGGAAGATATTTTTCCGTTGGCTCCAGGAAGAAGTAGGTTAGAGTACCAGCAGCCAACTAAAAGTTGTCGGTGAATCGCCGTCAGTGTACTTCCCCAGTACGGATCAATCAATTAAATGTTCTCTCTCAAATCAATTGTTGACTTACATAGAGGCTTTTGAATCATCCTACTAAATTTCGTGGTTTTGAGTTAAACTCTTCTCTGATTCCCTCTTTCCCTTCAATTTTGATTTCGCGGAAAATTAATAGGTGTGTCCTTAAGGAGTTTTGAGTTTTTTTGGTTTAAGCCCTCCCCTTCTAATCTTGCTCTTCCCTATTGGCCGAATAGCTGAAAGTCCAAAGGTGTCTTTATGGGGTTCATATAAAATGTGTTACCGTGTTCAAAGAGAGATTTTTTTCTTCATTTTTGGAATTTGGAATCGAAATCATGAAATTTTGGTTAAAACTCAACATTGAGTTTCTGTCCAAATTATATAACTTCCTCTATACTTCGTATAGTCGCCGAAGTAAAAATAAAGTTAAGTGCAGACATTCGGTCTTCTAAATTTTAGTATATTATGTTTCCGAGCCTAAGCTCATCATCAGCCCATTCTGTAACAAATGTCAAGTATCAATACAATAAGTGACTAGTCACAAGAATTAGGTAACGAACCATCAAGCACCCTTATTCTATCCTTGCTTAGTACACGGAGAAATATGTATTCTTGCGGCAAGAAAAAATATTCTTCTTCTTCAAAGCAAATTTCTTCTTGGGGCAAAGAAGTTTTATTCTGCATTTTGTGTCGGTGATAGGGAATAGTAGACACCAGTAGGTGACAGGGAATAGTAGACACCAATGTGATAGGGTATAGTAGACACCTGTCGGTGATATGGTATAGTAGACACCACCAGGTGATTCTCTCGATGAGAATAGAGTTTTACTACCCAAGCTATACAAAGTATGAATAATGTTTCTTTAATTTAATTCTTTACGAGGATAATGTCAAGAAGATATCTTCTTGCCGCAAGAATATAGTTTTCTCCGTGTATATACGAAATATCTCATTTTCTGGTCCACTAATGTCCATAGCGCATGCCCTCAGTTTTTGCTTCACATACTCCTTGTGCTTCAAAGTCAAAATGTTCAAGCCATCTCTGGAAAGTTGTTTAAAAAAAAAATAAAAACACACCAAAAAAAAGTCATATTTTTCAAAAAAAAAACGTCCAGCTCATATCAAAATTGTTTCAAGATAATGTTTGTGAAGTTTTTAAATATTCATGAAGGAGAAGTCTTAAAAGTTCGGAATTCCACTCATCTGAAGCAAGTGATGGTTATAAAACAGGTTTCTTTTCCAACATCTATATATTTTAAATTTCTCTTAAAAATTCATTTTGTCCTACTTTTTAAATTAATTCTTGTTTATTTTTTTTTACTCAATGCATTCTAGGAGTTTTTACTGAAATCCCGGACTAAATATTAATTGCTATTGTCGAACGGAAGAAGGTTCTTTCAACGAAAAATATAGATTTTGAAAGAAATCGTCTGGCCTCTGGGAGTAGGTACAGTTTTTAAAATAATCTCATAACAAAATTGAACCCAGACTTTGAGTTTTGAATATAATGTTCTGTTTTGTGTTGTTTAAGTTTTACTCTCTGTTTTAACAAAAGTGTGGTTTGAGGACACCGGTTGCACAATGGTTAGCGTGTTTGTCTACTGTGCAGAGTCGTGAGTTCGAGTCCCGCCGGGGTCTTTACTATTTTTATATCATGTACCCTAGTCTCCCCAAAATTACGCACACTTGAATAACTTTTAAAGCATTATTTTGAACAATGAAAACCAAATAGTGTTCGTCACCAGTTTCTACCAGGTCATATCGCTCTTTCGTCGTCTCTAGAGGACATGAGCCCGACACTACGGTTATTTTTCCTCAATTTTTTTAAACATAGGCATATATAGGCCAATAAAGAGGAAGTGTCATAAAGAGAATGAACCATTAACAGAGAATGTGTCTTAAATAGTCATTGTTATAATAAACTATCAAGTGACAATTTGTCTTAAATAGTCATTTTTATAATAAACTATCAAGTGACAATTTGTCTTAAATAGTCATTTTTGTAATAAACTATCAAGTGACAATTTGTCTTAAATAGTCATTTTTGTAATAAACTATCAAGTGACAATTTGTCTTAAATAGTCATTTTTGTAATAAACTATCAAGTGACAATTTGTCTTAAATAGTCATTTTTGTAATAAACTATCAAGTGACAATTTGTCTTAAATAGTCATTTTTGTAATAAACTATCAAGTGACAATTTGTCTTAAATAGTCATTTTTGTAATAAACTATCAAGTGACAATTTGTCTTAAATAGTCATTTTTATAATAAACTATCAAGTGACAATTTGTCTTAAATAGTCATTTTTATAAAAGATTGTGTCCCAAAAGGTCTTGAAGTGTATTAAATATCCATTATTATAATAACTATATAACCGTTGTTATAATAAATCATTAATAATACTTGGCATCTCACGAGTAGATAGATGTGTGGAGCTATTTACGAATATGCACCCGGGCCACCAAGTCATTGTTTCCAGACAATGCACCATTCATTTCTGCTATGCATATGAAATAAACAAATAAATGCTTTTTCTGCTGCTAAGTACTTTTTTTTTTTACCGAAGTACAGAAAGTTTCGAAAAAAAGTGTCTAAAAATGATCGAAAAGTCAAAATGTAAACAAACCATGAGCACATTAATTTCCATAATGCATTGATTTCACAAGCGAGTGAACACAGGGAAAAGTCAACTGTTATCATTTTTTATTAACACTACTAAGCTCACAGAAAATGAGTGAATTATATTATCATAATATTAAGATGTTACCAAGATTCCAGTTATCTTTTTTACTGATGTTTACATTCACAGAAAGAAAATAAATAACGTAATTCTTACGGTAGTGGAGTTATATTTTTTGTAGCCAAAAGTAGAAGAAATATAAATTATCTCTAGCCTTATCTAGGCCGTTAATATGAATTATGTACAAATTAATTAATTATTTAATTTTAGTTATACATAATATATTCAAACATTTACAATTATGTGGTCTCATTTTACAAGATATTCAAATAAATTATACACTGCTTTCGTGAACTTAAAAATACTGATAAATATAAATTTTAATTTTCTTGACAAATTCAGAATCTCTTATCCAATACCAGCCTCTTGAAACTTTTTTTTCTTTGGAAACCGACAGTCAGATAGCTCTTATCCCTTACTAAACACATCTCGACAACCCCTCACGAAGGGGGTTTGTGGTCTAGAGACCTCTTGCTGTAGGAATTTTTAATCGGAATGAATAAATTTTACTCCTTTATTGAATTACTTCGTAATTCCAAGATCCCACGTAAGTCCCAGTAAGAGAGAGATTGAAACGTGGCAAGAGAGCACATTTTTATTTATTTTTTTCTTGATATGCCTATAGTTATTTAAGACTCTTTATGACACTTCCTCTTTATTGGGTTCGGTTAGGGGGGAGCCTTAACACAAAAACAGAAAGTTGGTTATTATGACTCATGCCCGGACTTTGAATGCAAGGTCATATCGCCTACTACCAGGGCGCTCCCTCGTCACTCTGGTGGACCTAAATGCCTACACGGAATTTTTATTCACCTAGGGTAGGGGATCGGGGAGTCTTTAACAAGTACAGACATCGTACAGAACTTCCCATTCGAAGGACGGCGTGCTTATGTTTGCTTAAGCACGCATACCATTGAGCTACTGGTGCCCTCTAAACTAGGTTACCTCAGGCTAGTGGGTTAGTTGCTGGAGTCTGCCGAGGCTAGAGCCTGATCCACACCACACCCACACTCCAGTACTCCCATCCGGCCCGGAGGACCATATTGTCCGACCTCATGGCGGGGGGCCCCCCTTCTACCCCCTTCACAATATCATATTGAATAACATTTTACTGTTGTGAGCCGATCCCTCCCCTCCTTTGTCGCTCTTCCCCCTCGTATATACCTTTTTTCCCTTCTGTTTTTCCCTTTATGCCCCTGGCCTGACTGTTTCCTCTGGTTTACAACAGCTTTAGCTCTGGATATTATCCGATCTGTGGGGTAATGTCTGGTTGGGTTGTCCCTGCTTTCAGGTAAGTTCACTGTCATTATTCATTTCAATGTTACTTTTCATTTATTAACATATTCGCAATCTGGTTTTTCAATTTTGTAGGGTATACGGGGAAGTTATGTAATCTGTCAGAAATTCGATATTGAGTTTTCAACGGAATTTCATATTTTCTGACAACCTGATTCCAAAAACGAAAAAAACATTCTATCAATGTGTGTGCCTGTGAACAACACGATAACTGCCGATAGAATGAATATATCCACACGAAAGTTTGTATATCTAGAATCCTCTAAGAGCGACACCTATTAGTATTCCGTGGAATTTGCTGAAGAGAAAAAGGAGATTAAAGGAAAGGGCTCAACCCAAAAACCCCAATAACTTCTGAAGTAATGAATATACCGACATAAAATTTGTTATGAGGATCCATGATTTTTAGCGTAAAGAAGTCGGACATATGAGAAATATTTTTTTTCGCAGGTCGCCCCGATATTTTCAATGAACGTTTCCGACCACCAGATTCAAAAACAATGCTGCTGACTGTCTGTCTATATGTGTGTGTGTGTGTGTGTGTGTCTGTGAACACGATAACTCCCGATAATATGAATGTATCAACCCGAAAAGGCATTTTTTTATCCAGAATCCTCTAAGGATAACACCTATTGATTGTCAGCCAAATAGGCAAAAGAGAAGGGAGGCATTAGGGGAAGGCTTAACACAAAAACTTTAATAAGTGCCCATGTATTAACACAAAATTTCATATCTAAATTCAAAGCCCTGTATGCCACATCGATTATCAGCCAAATCGGCCGAAGGGAAGGGGGGAATTAGGGGAGGGAGTTTAACTCAAAAACTCGACGATGTAATGAATCGGCACAAAATTTCGGATGAGTATTTAGGAGCCCCAATATAAGTCAAATCGTAATTATTAACGCAAACGGTCGACTGGTTTTCGAAGGGGGGCGCGAAAAGTTAATTGATTAATCGCCTGGGAAGACACATATCATTTGACAGCTGGCGCTTCTGGTGGTTTGATAGTGATACTCAAATGATACTATTTTGGATTGTATTTACCATTTTATTGATCCTAGGTATGGTTTGATTTATGTTGATCATATTACACAGAAGTGTGCACATTGTAGCCCTCCATGAAAGGATCATATCGGGCTGAATGGCCCTTCCAAGGTATTGTGAAGGGCAGCCCTTGGGGGGAGTACTTTATTGTACGCTAATGTTTGAAGATATTCACAAGTCACCGCCTCTCACAGTTCTCATAACAAAAATACCCCCCGTTGTTCCACCTCCCTCCATATGGCTACAACATGGAACACACAACACATTGTATATATACTGTGTACAATTGTTTAGAATTGTTTAAAGAACGAAGAGGGATTAGGGTCGAGGATTTAGGATGTACTCTTTTTCAGTTTAAGGCGAATGGGAAAATTCGTATAACCTTAGAATCCATTTCTTGGCTACCCATACCTATTTTTTGTTTTTAATTTTGAAAAATATTTTTCCATTATTCATTCGTGTGCAAACGATGCCGACGATTCTATTGAACATAGATGAACATACAACACGGAGAAAACTACATATATTCTTGCGGAAGAAGATATCTTCTTGACATTATTTTCCTACAGAATTAAATTAAAAAACATTCCTCATATTTTGAATAGCTTGGGTAGTAAAACTCTATTCTCATCGAGAGAATCACCGACTGGTGTCTACTATACCCCATCACCGACTGGTGTCTACTATACCCTATCACCTAGTGGTGTCTACTATACCCCATCACCGACTGGTGTCTACTATACCCTATCACCTGTGGTGTCTACTATACCCCATCACCGACTGGTGTCTACTATACCCTATCACCGACACAAAATACAGAATTAAACTTTTTTGCAGCAAGAAGAAATTTGCTTTGCTGCAAAAACATTTTTTCTTGCCAGAAGAATATTATTCTGGCCGCGAGAATATGTTTTTCTCCGTAAAAATGTCACTCTCTTCAGAGCGAAGCTATCTACAAAATGACTACCAGTGATTCTTCACTTAAAGTTTTCTTCTAACATTTTGTGCCATCTGACCACATGAAAAAAAAATTCACAACAATATTAATTCGATGAATTACATGAATTTGATTCTTGATCCAATGCATTTTTCACAATTAAAAACAAAAACTAAGAGTAGCCAGAAAATGGATTCCAGGATTATGGGCCTTTTCTGACTTTTGGCTTTAATACTTGCCAGCTATACGAGGTGTAGGTGAAGTTAGGTTAGGTTTTATGACTCATGCCCGGGCTTAAAAACGAGGTCATATCGCCTACTACCAGAGCGCTCTTTCGTCACTCTGGTGGACATAAGTCCGACTCTACTGTGGGAGTCCTAAATTTTTATTCACGTAGGGCAGGAGGGGTGTTTAACGAGTACCTGACATCGTAGAGGCTCGGGACCATTGCTTAACGTCCCATCCGAAGGACGGCGTGCTAGGTGAAGTTATGTAATCTGTCAGAAAGTACGATGCTGAGTTTTCAACATAATTTCATGTTTTCCAACCCCCTGATTCTAAAAATTAAAAAAAACAAAAAAAACAATTCCTTTCTATTTATTTGTGTCCCTATAAGGACGACACTTATTCATTTTCAGCGGATGGAGAAGAGGGATGAAAGAAGGGCTCAACTAGAAATCCCCAATAACTGCCCTCATAATGAAAGTATCGTCAGGAAATTTTATATTTAAATTCAAAACCTCATTTAGACGGCGAGGAGGAGGCTCAATTCAAAAACCCTAAGAACTTCCGATGTAAGTAATAAATGTATCGACGCAAAATTTAGGAAGAGAAATTATGACTTTTTAGCCTTGGTTTTGGAAGGACAGTGAAAACATAATTAATTCGTGCTGGGAAAGTACATTGCTGGTGATCGGCGACATTTGTTTTATTCGAACCTGAGAAATAATCACCTCTCTACGATTTTCCGGCCAAAAAAAAAACAAAAAAACAAGGATTACAACCTATATTTAATTTCGGGAGAAAAAAAAAATTGTTGAAAGCGCCCAGAATTGATAATAATTTCGGAAGTAATATTTTGAAAATGATTAAAATTTAACATTTAACGTTAATAATATATGAATACTTAAATTAATTGAAAACATCCGGTAAAATGTCGAGAGCCTTACTACATGATGTATAATTATTTTAGTATTCATGTGATTTTTTTTTCCCTCTTCCCGAAAAATAATTTCCAAATTAATAAATTTTGACAAATATTTGTAAGAAAATGAAAAAAAAAATATTTGAAACTCCTGCAAGCACGAATTAATCAACGTTTTTACTTATCCTCTTAACCGATCTACCGATTTTGTTGAAAATCAAAATCTGTCTCACTCAGGGTCTCAATCTTTATACTAAACATGTTGATACATTCATTACATCGACAGTTGATAGGATTTATGAGTTGGGCCCTTTCTCTTCCATTGAGTCGATTCGCCCTGAAAATGACAGGTATCAGATGATCAGAAGTACAAAGTCGATTATTCAAAACTGAATGGTACTTTAATTCTTTTTAAAATTTAATTTTTTTGAACATTTTTTAAGTATACCATCTAAGAAAACCAACTTGTTTAATGGAACATTCAGTTGCTAATAATATACATACAAATCGTATAAAACTCGTATATATGATGATTTTTTTTTTTTTTTTAATGTGTATTTTTTATAGTTCAATTTGTCCAACCTGTAATTTTACTGAAATAAAGTTGGTTTACAGTCTAAACGATCGTTTTAAATACAAATGGTCTATTTTGACTAAATAAAGTGATTAGACTCATTTTAAATTCCGCCATTATGCAAGTATTCAGATGGAATTCACTTCAAAACTCACACAGACACAAGACTTTAATGGCTTCGTAAATTTTCTATTTTTACGTGGGTTTCTTGTCTGACTTCAATTTGAATAATTTATCACTTATCACATGAAAGAGGTAATTCCATGTGTATATCAGAGTTGAATGTTATTCCATATTAAATTCCGTATAAAAATACATATTTTACAAAAAAAAAAAAAAAATTATATTTGTTTCATATGAAATATATGGATATTTCGATAATGAAAAATGTCCCTATATCGATAATGAAAAATATTATTTTCAACCCCCAACCAAAAAAAAAAGTTTTGTGTACGTTCCCATATAACTCTTAAACGGTTAAACTAACTTGGTTCCTGTTTTTTTCTTATGTTAGTAGATTTTCCGGAGGTGGTTTTGGAATATTTTTTACTATGAAATTCGGTTGCTATGTAGAATTCATATTGCACTTTTTTTTAGAAGGAATCTGATTAAAATTAAATTGAAAATGAACTAATACTTTAGAAGTAACCAGAACAACGGAGTTAGCGAATTATTCTCATATTATTATTATTATTATTATTATTTTGTATATCCCATATTATTATACAAAAAAAAACTGCACGGCTGATTTAAAAAAAAATAAAAATAATTTTAAGCAAACATATGTAATATGACCGACAAATTTCAAAATAGGAAAAATAAGGAAAAAGAAAAATCAATTTATTTAGACCGGAACACCAGGTAATTATATGAAAAAATTATGTAAGTAACATTACAACTTATAAGTTGAGAAATGCGGACCTATTGTGGAATGTATATGTACCTACGTAAAATCAGTAGCTTCATTTTTTCTGGGTTCATTAAGGCTGCTCTTCTGTGTAGCAATCATTGTATCTTCTGCGTATACTAGAAGCGATAAAGAAGGCGGCGGACCACTGGATGTCCCAGATAACATCAGATCACGGAGACTTTAACTCCAAACTCTTCTTCTTCCGGAGGAAGAACAACCCCAACTGTTCATGTGGGGGCATCAAGACTGCAAAACACGTAATCCTCGATTGCCCGCTGTATGACCAGGCCAGGGTAGAGTTGATTCGCGGGACTGGATCTGCGGCAGCTGGTGACGGAGACCGGCTACCCAGTGTTCAGCCGGTTTGTCGGCTCCTGGCGAGAGCAGAAAAAAGCGGTGTGACGAGGTGAGGCGCCGATCGCCACACGTTGGTCGTCCGGTGGCCGGCACGGCATAACATCACTTGAGCTAACCAGATCCCGATATAATGAAGAAGGCGGGGTTGGTTGCAAAACAAAACGAATAGGAATGGGCTTAGAATGTCTCCATGAGTAACGCCATATTCAATTTGTCATTTGCTCATTGCCTAGTTGTATTGGCCAGTATTCGGAAGGATTCTATCTTCCGATGCAGTTTGAACAGGATTCCTCTGTAACAGACCGTGTCTTATGCTGCGGTCATATCTATAAGTAAAATAAAAATGGTTTAATTAGATTCACAATTTTTTATAAAGTCTGAAATTAGGTGAACGTTTAAGCACAAGAAAATATATTCTATCGTTCCGTTATGAGGAGTGAATGTATCTCGGTGTTGTCACCAGGGAATGTCAGCTTCTCTTGCTTTCTCTCTTCAGACATATTTTTTGGTTGTGTTTATCCTGCTATAAGTTGTAAATATTTTTAAGTTGAAATCAAAATGAAGAAACGTCTGCCAAGTCATTACCTAAAACTTTCTTTAGTCTTCAGCAACAAGATGACCGGAGGTATCTCTGATGCATCACACAAAGTCCATTGTAATACATATTGTACTAATTACACTTTGTAGTAAGCTAGTACTTACTTGAGTTAGTAAAGCATCACATGTAATTTATGCAAGCATATGTCTGCTAGTTTATTATATCATAAATCATATTTTACCGTTATCCCCAAGTGGGTGCTCCATCCAAATCGGGCAGGAAAGGAATGATTTGAAGGCAAATCTTCATCTTTAAGGAGACGCCCACTTCTTGCATAGCATTTCCGTTCTTTTAGCGCATTGTGCGTTGTGCTCTTCATGAATTATGACGACCGAAAGGGGAGTCAACTCCAAAACCCTTATTACTGCTAATGTAATGAATATATCGACATTCAATTTCATATGCGGTTTGAGAAGTCCCTGAATATGACATGAGTTGATTTTCAGTCAATAGGTCGTTTGGTTTAGAAAGAGATCGAAGAACTAACTAGTTAGTAAATTCAGGCTGGGGAAGTTTATTACTGGTGATCCACCGGCGACTTTTTACTTCTTTATACCTTTAGAAACATCTTAACCAAGTATAGGGAAAGTTATGTAATCAGTGTTGAGATTTCACCGGAAATCAATATTTTAGACCCAAAAATATTAAAAATTATAAAAAAAATGTCTGTCTGTGTGTGGGTGTGTGTGTTGTATGTGAAGACGATAACTCCCGATATAATGAACCTATCGACACGAAATCTTATATGTGTATCCAGATCCTCATAAGGACGACAACTATTAATGTTCAGCAAAATCGGCCAAAGGGGGGGGGATAAGGGGGGATTATGGGGGAGGCTTAACTCAATAACTCTAATAACTGCACAGGTTGCTTCCAGGTAAGGATATAAAACAGTCTCTCCAATATTAAAGAAAAAATGGCAGGTACTCCGCAAGGTTCAGTGTTGTCCCCTCTACTATTCAACTTTTATATACACGATAAGCCCTAGTCTAGGTCTGTATCATATGCTCAGTTCGCCCTTCTTTATATGCCCTAGTCTAGGTCTGTATCATATGCTCAGTTCGCCCTTCTTTATATGCCCCAGTCTAGGTCTGTATCATATGCTCAGTTTGCCCTTCTTTATATGCCCTAGTCTAGGTCTTTATCATATGCTCAGTTTGCCCTTCTTTATATGCCCCAGTCTAGGTCTGTATCATATGCTCAGTTCGCCCTTCTTTATATGCCCTAGTCTAGGTCTGTATCATATGCTCAGTTCGCCCTTCTTTATATGCCCTAGTCTAGGTCTGTATCATATGCTCAGTTCGCCCTTCTTTATATGCCCCAGTCTAGGTCTGTATCATATGCTCAGTTTGCCCTTCTTTATATGCCCTAGTCTAGGTCTGTATCATATGCTCAGTTTGCCCTTCTTTATATGCCCCAGTCTAGGTCTGTATCATATGCTCAGTTCGCCCTTCTTTATATGCCCTAGTCTAGGTCTGTATCATATGCTCAGTTTGCCCTTCTTTATATGCCCCAGTCTAGGTCTGCATCATATGCTCAGTTCGCCCTTCTTTATATGCCCTAGTCTAGGTCTGTATCATATGCTCAGTTCGCCCTTCTTTATATGCCCTAGTCTAGGTCTGTATCATATGCTCAGTTTGCCCTTCTTTATATGCCCCAGTCTAGGTCTGTATCATATGCTCAGTTCGCCCTTCTTTATATGCCCCAGTCTAGGTCTGTATCATATGCTCAGTTCGCCCTTCTTTATATGCCCCAGTCTAGGTCTGTATCATATGCTCAGTTTGCCCTTCTTTATCCTTTAGGATTGTAATCGTGCAAAAATTTCATTTTTCAACTGTATTTCATGGACCTGTGAACACGTTCTGATTATACATACATTTTTCGCAGTGATGTCTGTATGTCTGAGGCCATATATGACTTTCTCCCTCCCCCCCCCCCCCCCCCCCCCTCTCAAATTTATTTCTCCCTCATTTCAAGCTGGCATTATTGGGTATAAGTAAGTCACTTTCTCCGATTTTCAACGAAATCGGCCAAACTGGAGTTGATGGTTAAATGTTTCGAATATAATGACACAAAATTTTATATGTGTATATGAGAATTCACAAGGGCCAGAGTACGATTAATTTTCAGCCGAAAATATTAATTAGAGGGAGAGCGAATACGGTTGAGCTGGGGAAGTATGTTTCCATTCACCAATATATTTGTTTTCTAATAATCTCAAAAAAAAAAAAATAATAAAAAATAAATAACAATTCTCGTTGTATATCTGGCAATTCCAATGGGTAACTGTGTTGAAATGAATTACTTTCGTAGTAAGAGTGGTAACACTCTCTGATGAGGGCTTCTCACCCTTTCTGTTACAAGATTGATGTGTGTTTTTTCTATGCTGTGTAGAAGGGTGTGGAGTTGAGGTCTGAAGACGGCACGACGGGTGGTATAATGAAAGGTTAGACTCTGTGTTTATACCTGTCAGACTCTTTGGGTTAGAAAGACTCGTGCGAGGCGCCCTACTGGGTTCTAAACCAACTCAACCGTTGGGGGTGGAGGAACACCTCCTCCGCCGAGATAACTACCCATTTCAAAGGGCTCAACGGTAGACAGTTTTTCGAAGGAAGGCGAAAAAAAAAAACAGGTTAAATGTAGTTTTGGGAATTGTTTTTTTTTTCTTTTTAAGGGAGTGATTTTAAGAAATTTAATACCTCCGCTTTTTACTGCGATTTTTATTGGAATTTTATCGAGTTTGTGATGTTTAAGTAGATTTCTAGTAAATTTGCGACCCTTTCTCCCATTTTTAACGTTTCGGGCTGTCTCATCGTAGGTATGTACTTTGTATAGTGGCCAGTAGAGGTCACTGCGGCCATAGTTTTTAGTTAACCTGACCGGTCAGTCAAGTCAAGTCCAGTCTGGCTGTCTGAATAGAAGTGTCCTCAGCCATTTGCTGCACATCTCATCACCACCTTGACCAGTATCTGCTCTGAGCCCTTGCTGCAAGAATTGGTCAAGAAGCCCTAGAAGACGGACCCTCAGCCCATCCGCACTGTAACGAGACAACACTTTGGCGTCTCCACTTCACGACCGCCCACATTCCCCGGACATTTCTTAGATTTAATTTGTTGGTTTTGTTTCCATTAGTTTAGTCTTTTTTTCCATTATTATAATTTTTGAAATAACCTATATACAGTCCTCTTATTTTATTTTAATTTACCTTCTAGCATTTATATCATTTATTTGCAGCAGGTATTAACAAAATTTGCGCCCTTTTCTCCCACTTTTCGGGCTGTCTCATTCTCAGTATCTCTTTTTGGTCGTCTGCTACTTATTTTATGAAAAGTTTTCGCCATCTCTTCCACATTTTCGCCGCATCTTAACGAGACTTTATTTTTTTTTTTAATCAACATCTCGTAAGTTGGATGTTTATCTATCATAATTGACGTTCAAAACACAACGAAGAAGAAGAAACTAATGTAGACAACCTGCAAATAGATAATACAGCTGGAATTTTCTGTCCGACCTCTGAGACCTAAAAAAAGTCGTCGGTGAATCATCAGCGAAGAACTTCCCCAGAACGAATTAATCAATTAGCTTTTCCATCCCCCTTCATAACCGTCGAGTTTGCGCTAATAATCAATAGTTGACTTACATAGGGCTCCTCCTCATACTAAATTTTGTGTCTATAAATTCATTAAATCTCCATTTATTGGGGTTTTTGAATTGAGCTCCCCTCCTGAACTCTCCTTTTCTTCAGCCGATATCGCTGAAATTTGACTAGTTATGTCCTCATTGGGTTTTGACTTTAAATATGAAATTTCATGTCGATATATTCTTTGAGGTTTTTGAGTAGAGGCCCCCCCATAGGTTGTCAGTCCTATGTATCTGTGAACAAAATTTCATATACGTTTTCAGACCTGATTAAGACACCTATTGATCCTCATTCAAATTTGTATGAAGTATTCCATAGGAGAAGTGAACAACTCCAGCGTTGTTTTCCAACTGCATCTTCTAGCAGGAAGACTGCGGACCAACGAGGAAACATGGAACATGGAATACAGGGGATTTAGTGGGGTGTACATATTGTTGACAACGTATGTTGACCAGCCTATTGACAAGTTACTTTCCAAACCGAGGGGTGGTTTCCGGCTCAATGAATAAGTAAATGTATGTAAATAAAGAGGGGGGGAGCTTGAGGTCCAGGTGGAGGGTGTGAAATACGTGTTGGACCTTTGTCCGACCTATAGGCTCAGCCGCTGTAAACCCCGTATAGGTCAGGGGATTTGGAATGAGCCGTTGAACAAACAACCACTGTGGAATTAGCGCTCTTCAACATCATCCAGGGGTTTTGAACACAACTTGCAGGGAAGTGGGTGAAAGAGCTTCCTGAAGCCTCTTAACTCTTTGTCAAGTCAACAAGGTCGGCCTGGGTCAACGTGCTGATGTGACTCAACAAATAATCCCTACAATGGATTTATATGTGATAGTAAGATATGATGGGACAATATTTCTCATGCAAATAAAATACGTTGTCTTCCCACTGTTTTATTTCCATCCAGAACCGGATTTCAACGCGAATGCGTCATCATCAGTGGCACATTTATTAATACATATAATGTACAAAAATTGAGGACTAAGTAGCAAAAACCCCTTTCCCTTTTCCAGTCGAATACAGTTGTTTTGATAACAACTGTAATTTTTATGGCAACAATTTTTAATTGTACATTTCGACTGAATGTACAAATGTTGTATTAAAGTTTGCCCCTGCATAGGTTCACACAAATAATGAAGATTTCCAACTCAGCTCTTTTCACATATATATGTTTCTAATCTCCTAAAGATGGAGAGGAGAGTTCCTGAAAGGAGGATAACCTTCCTCTCATGGATCTGAACACGCTCTAGTTTTATTATAATTGGTCGTATTTTACAGTTGGAGAAGATTCGGGTCAGAGATCTCAGCTCTCCGATAGTACGTCTACAACACCATCTTCGATCTAGTTTTTACTGAACCTGAGTTAATTACTGATTTTTCCATTCACACTATTAAAGAAAACTATTAAAGAACATTTTTGTGAAAATATTTTCATATGAGGGTTAAATTTCAAATTGATAATATAATTAGAATGTAACAATGAGATGGCGTTGAGGCATTTAATATCTACCTGAATCTTATCTCGTACATGTTACACTGTGTAGAAGGAACAAGCATTATATATGTAATGATAACGTAGTCTGTTCTTAGGGCAATGCACTTTCCAAACGCGATTTTCGATTAAGTGTTCGCTCTCCCGCTGAAACCAGTATAATAAGTTGTTTCATTCAAGAACTTTAGAATCATGATACTAAATTTAATGTCGATCGATACATTCATTACAACGACAGTTTCTGGGTATATGAAAGTATTGTGTTGACGTCAGCGGTTTTCTATGTTTCATTGTAACAGCGGTAATTCTGAGAGTGATGTCAGTATGAAATGAATTTGAGAGGAGGGAAGGGGATCTGTAGAAATGTGGTTGGTACAAGAAAGTCGTGTTGTGACCATTTGGAAATTTAATAAGGAATATTTTTGTTAAGAACCAACTTTTCGATGGGAGTAACAGTTTTCGCATAAATTAAGCAAACGTAAAAAAAAAAAAGTTTCTAAACGGCATATTAGGACGGTTTTTGGCATGTATCTCGCTAACCGGCGAACTTTGAAAAATCTTATGTCGTATGAATTGTTCTGTCAATTTTTCTATACAACTTTTATTTGTATATATTTTCAATTAGGTCATAAATGCAATATGTAGGTAGGTACTTAGACCCCAAAGTAAGATGAGCTGAACTTTCTTCCGATCTAGTCCAAAATCGAATCAGTACTAATTTTAGCACACTTGACATTTTCATTTCAAATTTCAAGTCAACACACACAGATAGACATCATCCCGAAAATGAATATATACATACATAAATATATACAATACAAATCCATATTCTCCCAGACTTCCAACCTTTGATGAGACAACTTATGAATAACCTCTATGTTACATTTGTCAGGCAAGCCGCATTTTTACTTATACCTTTAGTATAAGAAAGTATTTTATTGAAAATCTGAGATCGAGTTTTCGCAAGATTACAAGTTTCTTATACCTACTATACATATAAGAGAGAGGGAAAAAAGATATATTAGCAAGATTTCATGGATTATATCATTATTCTATGATATCTATCATGATAATGACCGTTGACCAGTTCATGATGAGGAAAGAGTTCGCCCAAATAAAAAATGCACTTTAACATTTCCTTTTTTTTTTTTTTTTTTAAATATATATATTTTCTTCGTTTATTTTGAATTTAATATGAAACCAAACAGAAGTAGATACTGAGAGAAGGGACGAGCGTGATAACCCATTGAGAGCTCGGCCCGGCTAAACTCCTGAACGACCACTGTTGATATGCGTGATCACTGGTTATCTGAGACCCGCCCCGCAGCCGTTCTTACACAACATCCTACCAGGACAGCATGTCCAATAGACAATCTTTCTTCACAATAACTGGACAAAATATGTTTCCATTATGAACAGACGTTATATTTACAAATCTATATTCTCACAGACTTCCTCCAGTCTTTCATGAGACTACTTATGAATATCCTATATGTTACATTTGTCAGGCAAGCCGCATTTGTACTTAAACCATTTAGTATAAGAAAGAATTTTATTGAAAATCTGAGATCGAGTTTTAAACAGATTCTCATGTTTCAAGGATGTCTGTGATTTGAACTTTGTGAGCGCTCTAACTCAAAAACAATTTTGGTTGAAATCGGAGGAAAAATAAGAATTTACTCCAGCGTCCAAGTATATTTTACAGTAATCTGTACAAAAGTGGTTGATATAGGAAAAGGCCTGTTATGGCAACATTACACTTTCTCAAGCAATAAAATATTAAAATAATTTTTAAAACATAAAGAAAATTACTTTTAATAATAATAAATTTATTTCCGTTAAACCAATACGTGGTAATAGGAAACGTCATAAGGATTTATACATTAAGATAGCTTATAAATTAGATTTATAACTACTTGAGTCTAACACACGTATGGTTAGTAAAAATAACAAAACTATTAAAAAAAGTAAAAAGAAATTAATAAAAACTGAATAAATAAATACTTAAAAATATATGAGTATAAAGAAAAAATAAAACTTTTTTTTTTTTTTGTGCATATTAGCCATGACACTGTGTTATCTAGTTATTTACAGACATCCATGGCCCCGGGAGGGAATTCTATCTACGAAATAAAACTCACTCCCGGACGGGATTCGAACCCGCAAACTATGGTGAGACTATGCGACCAAAGCCCTGCGCTCTAACCCGCACGGCCACCATGGCTCCCTCTGTGTTGCTGCCTACTTGACATCTAGAACAAAATTTCAGTTTACCTCCTCACATGAAAGATAATACACTCATTAAAACTTCTCCATGCCAGGGCAAGTTAATGCGTTGGGAACCAAGGACCTCAAGTTTTAACAACACTAAATCAAATTAAGTAGGTACATCGTCTGTAACAGGAGAATCTCCTAAAAAATTTTAGAGGGCGCCGGTAGCTCAGTGGAATGCGTGCTTGACTTCTGAGCTCAAGATCGTGGGTTCGAAACCCGACCGAGGCCCTTAGTTTATTTTATCTGGGATGTAAAATAAACTTAAGCACGCCGTCCTTCGGATGGGACGTTAAGCAATGGTCCCCAGCCTGTACGATGTCAGGTACTCGATAAAGACCCCTACCCTAGGGTAGGCAAAATTTAGGACTCCCTACAGTAGAGTCGGGCTCTGTCCACCAGAGTGACGAAAGAGCGCTCTGGTAGTAGGCGATATGACCTCGAAAAAAAATTTCGTTGGTGATTCACATGCAATGTACTTCATACTGACTTCAAAACCAATCCACCATCAATACGGGCTTCTGAATCCTCAGACTAAATTTTGTGTGAGTTACCAGCGCCCTCTACAATATCTATATAGTTATAGACGTTCTTACGACACTCAATTATAATATTAAACACAAAACAGCATATTTGAACAGAAATAAACTAATGCACATTTGAGTGAAATCAATAAACCGATGAAGAATGGTAAGTTCGTATAATAAGATTACAAAATAGAACTTTCCCGGGTCATTCTGTTACATTCTGTTGTTATGTTTTTGAATAATAAGGTAAATTGAACCCAGAATCTTGGTATACCTGCAAAGTTCGAAATTTGATCAAACATTTCGGTGACTCAAAGAATAAAATATTTAATGTAATAACAGATTAAATTATTAATTATACGATATCAAGTCATATCATGTTTACGACATATGATTACATTGAAAATAATCTTCTTAGCTATGTCTACTTTGATTCATGTCCGTAAATGAATAATATAATATATTATATAATAATAACCAGTTTATACAAAAATATACATAAACATTTAACATTTTTTATGTAATATTTCCTGTATTTCATTGTTTTTTTTTTTAATAACTAAGCACTATTTTTTTCCTTTTTAACCTGTTAGCAAGGACGTAGGTAGAAATCCTTGTCAATATCGTGTAGGTGCCCTGTTGGTATTTAATTCAAAGAAATCATTTTTTTGTAAAATTCTCTAAATATTTACAGTTAAGGAGAAAGTACAGGAATGCCGGTAGCTCAGAGCGTGCTTGTCTTCTGAGCTCAAAATCGCGGATTCGAAACCCGGCTGCTCAACGTTATTGGGGGCACATAGTAGCCGGGAGGCCCACCATTCCCCTTGGCCTTACTAACTTTGATACACGCATTCATACCTAGGTATATCTTCGGTATTTATACTTTTTTAAAATTAATTTAATATAACTTATTAAGGATAGGAAAAATAAGTAAATTTGAACAATAAGCTTACAAAATGGAGCTTGTGGGTCAATCTAGATCAACAATAAATACATGAAATCACCTATTGCCAAACAACGTTTTGTAAAATATATATATTTCCTGATTTACAAAAGTTAGTACTTAGTTTGACCCCACACCTCTCGTTAGACCAGTCAGGAAACAGTGGCGTCGGGTACGAACGAAAGCAGAGAACCGTATTATTTTTCTTTTTCAAGTCTAGTCAAGGCTGCGTCCTGTGTGATGCCTTACCGTGAGTTCCTTGAAAACCTCTCGGCCATTAACGGTGTTAGATTTGCTTTATTTTTGTTTCTAATATTTCGCCATGGCTGCTTCGGTCATCACTTCTTGTATAAGTTGTCTATTGTACTGTGTATATCTTGCTGGATGCTCATCTGTTGGTGTGTTTCAGGCTGTTCTGCATGCGGCGATGCGCCAGGTGCCAAGCTGCCATCTCCTCGACGGAGCTGGTGATGCGAGCTCGGGAGCTCGTGTTCCACGTACACTGCTTCAGCTGTGCCGTCTGTTCGGCCCTCCTCACGAAGGGGGACACGTTCGGGATGCGGGACGGTGCCGTCTTCTGTCGGGTACACTACGCCGAGCTTCCACCTCTCTCCCCGTATCCTCCGGAGCCGCCCTTCCCTCATGAGTATCACCACCCTCGGCTCACACCGCCGCTGCCCCCGGGCCCCCCTGGACCTCCGGACCCGGTCAAGATGCCCAACGCCTTCTTCCCTAACGGTGCCCCAGCCCCTCGTCAGAAAGGGCGGCCCAGGAAGAGGAAGCCCAAAGACCTGGAAGGAATGACTGCCAACCTGGGTAAGCAGTTTTACTTTCCTATTATACTATTGGAGCAAACGCCATTCTTTCATCCGTTTTGGGGAAAAATATATGCGCTAAAGAGGAGCAACAGGGTGTCGCACCTAATTGTAAGTATTAAGAGATATTAGCCCGTGGTATTTTGATAAGAAGTGACTTCAATGCGTGCTATGATAGCACTGCTATCCCACTGAAAAGTCATTATTGATTCCTTTGAAACAAATTTGCCTATTTACTCTTCGGGGTCTGTGAATCCTCATGAAAATATTTGTGTCGATACACATGTAATTAATATTACATCGGCAATTATGAGAGTGTTTGCGTTCATCCACTCTTTCCTTCGGCCGATTTTGCAGAAAATCAAATGTGGTTTTGAATTTACATATATCATTTTGTGTCGACTTATTTATAATTATTAGGTTTTTTATATTAGGTTTTTTTCTCGATTTCATTAAATTTCGTTGCATTTGAGTGAATTATACATAATTTCCTTAGTTTTATATAACAAATTTTGAGGTACCTACTATGGCCCATCTCCAACAACCTCGCTATACATTTGAGCGAGTAGTTCGTCAGTTTCTAGGCTATGAGAACGATAGTTAACTCAAGTCTTATCATGAATTGGACCCAGCCATAAATAGATGAGACAAAAATAATTGAGTGAACAGAAAATATCAAGTAAAACCAATATAGAGCCCTAAGTAAATCCTGAAATACAGTAACAAATAAAGTAATTTTAATTCATTTCAGTATTTGCTGGCATTACTGGAAATGACTTAAAAAATATATTTTGAATTTTTATGGGACATTTACGTTTTGCGTCTCCTGATTCCAAAAAAGAAGATATTTTTCCCCATCTAATTGTGTGTGTCTGTGACCACGATAAGGCCTGAACTCCATGAGGACCAAATGGGAGAGGGGGAGGATTATAAAGTATGTAGCGACATGAAAGTTTGTGTGATGATTCACAAGTTCCTGAGTAATATATATTTTTTTTAATTCAGCAGAGATGGTCTTCATCCGTGTCACAAAATGTCTCCTTTAAACCTTCCTTCTACAAACCGATATAAATATGACAGATTTATTGAATTTGAAACTAGACTAAGACGCCGCAGGACATTCAAAAATATAAATACACAGACCTATGAAAGAAGTTTTAAATAAAAAAATGAAAAAGAAATTCTTGTTTTTGAATTGGAGCCAAGGAAGAACTATCTGTAACAATAAATCACCTGCTGTTCCTTTAAATAATGTTTTCTGTCCTGAGAGTATCAAAACTGTCTTGTCAACCTCCTCCACAATACTTTTTTTATTTTTTCTATAGTAGCGTTTTTAAAAAGCACTCCTGTCCCTCATTATAAAAGTGTAGTTTTTTTTTCTTGTGAATGGAAGCTATGATAATATTAAATGTTATCTATATTATTATCATAGAGCAGATTTGCCTACAATTTCTGCTGGCTAGAGAAGGAACCTGCACAGTTCATGACCTCCAGCAATCGTAGCCTTTAAACCAAGGGGTGAGAGGGGGGGGGGGGGGGGGGGGGGGGGGGGAGGAGTAATAGCGCGAATTAATCAAATAAGTTTTCACTCTCCCTCCAAATCCAATCTACAGTTTGGGTTAACAATCAATAGTTGACTTGTAAATGGTCATACTGAGTTTTGTATCGAAACATTCATTAAATTGCCAGTTATTTGGGTTTTTGAGTCCCCCCTTCTGTCGGCCCTTTTTGTTGAACATTAATAGGGGTTGTTTTTTATGAGAATTTAAATATAAAATGTATTATGCCGCTCCCTTTAAACCCCCTCTTTCCCTTCGACGGACGGGTGAAAATCAATAGGTCAATTTATAAAATTCTGAATACATATTTAAAATTTCGTGTCGATTCATTCATCGCACACACACACACAGGAAATTCTTTTTTTAATTTTTGAAATCAGGAGTTCGAAAAACATGAAATTCTGGTGAATAATAGACATCAAATTTCTGACCGATTACTTCCCCTATTCTTATTTTAGCTGGGGAAGTAAAAACTCATAACTACAAAATAAATCAATAAAAACTCTTATCGGAAAATTATATTAATTATTATTGTTATTATTATTATACTATTTTGTATACGTAATTACAAAATTAATTACTAAAGAAATATTCGTATCGTAAATGGGATATTAAGATATATTTAGTGATACGGATGTTATGTACATTGTTAATTGTTGTTCTGACATATGAAGTATTTGATATTAAGATGTTTAGAATAGGATGGTCTACCTGTAGATAGCCCATTGTTATGAACTATGGCAAATGGGGCAACGTCAAATCCAAGGAGGAAAAGTAAAGAAGGAGCTTCACACCTCTTTGTAAAGCTGGTAAAGTTCCTGATTCCTCCTGGACCGCCACACCCTCTGGATCCTCACTGGACCGAAAATCCTCCTTTCGAACCTGTCCAGGGGAGTTGTTATCTCTATGTTCCATGTGTTGTTATCTCCAGATAACAGTCCAGATCTCTGTGCCATATGTGACGTCTGGGCTCATATAGCTGCACTTTTGTATTGCGACTGTCCGAGCGGTTCATGTAAATATGGCTGAGGGCAAAGAAGGTGCAATTCTCTGGTGAGGATCCTGAAGTTGGCCTCCTTCTTCCCTTCTAGCCTGTCGGTAATGGACGTTCCTGACTATGGCCGCTGAACACTTTGGGGAGCGCCTCTTCTTTGTACTGCGACTGACCGAGCAGTTCCTGAAAACGGCTGAGTGCAAAGATTCCTGGTGCAACGTCTCTTCTTTGTCTTCTCATGATCAGGAGTTTGTTCTTCTGCTCGTTAAATTCGTCCTCCGTTCCGAGCTTGTTGAATTACTTTCCAAAATTGGAAATGAGAATTTTCTCAAATAAAATTATAATAATTTTACTTTCCCAGCTTTACGAAGTGAAAGTTATGGAATCGCTCAGGAATTCGATGATGAGTTTTCACGGGAATCTCATGTCCGACCCCGCTGATACCGAAATTAAAGTTATCATAGGACACGGAACTATGTGGGACCAGGACTCAATAAGGACGACATCATTCGATTTTCAACCAAACCGTAAATAGGTTTCAGAGGTAGAGCGAAAAATGTTTTGAACAATTCATGCTGGAAAAACACGGACTTCGTTTTTAAATTCTCCGGTAGCTCAGTGGTATGTGTGCTTGCCTTCTGAGCTCAAGATCGTGGGTTCGAAACCCGACCGAGGCCCTTAGTTTATTTTATCTGGGAGGTAAAATGAACTTAAGCACGCCGTTCTTCGGATAGGACGTTAAGCGATGGTCCCGAGCCTGTACGATGTCAGGTACTCGTTAAAGACCCCTGCCCTAAGTGAATAAAAATTTAGGGTAGGCACAATTTAGAACTCCCACAGTAGAGTCGGGCTCATGTCCACCAGAGTGACGAAAGAGTGCTCTGCTAGTAGGCGATATGACCTCGTAGTTAAAGCCCGGGCATGAGTCATTTACATCGGGAGTTATCGTGTTCAAAGACACACAGGAAATGTTTACTTCCTACTAGTTTAGAAGTTATGTAATAGGTCAGAAATTCGAAGTTGAGTTTTTACTAGAATTCCATATGTACCGCCCCCTGATTACTAAAAATTAAAAAAAAAAAAATTCTTCTTTTGTAAAACGATGTTATTAAATCATTTCTGGAATTCTTCAGAACTACTGATTTATACATAAGTTCCTGTTTTTGCTAGCATTACGTTTTGCCAACGATTGATTTATTTTAAGGTGGTAGAGCGGCGTTTCTTTGATTGTTGTAAAATATTTTGAAATTCATAAAACATTTTTTTCTGTTTTTTTTTTCTACTCTCTTATTATCATATGTTATGAAGAAGGAGTCGCATTTAAATGTAAAACAGGCAATGAGTGTATAATTGGAGGCTCGTGGCCGGGCTGGGCAATATATCATGGCTGGAATCAGGTAGAAGTTGGGAATCTGTACCTCAATTTGGCCAAAATCGGACCTCCAACATTAAGTATAAAAAACCAACAAAAAAAAAAGGAAAAAGTGCAATAAATGTCTGCATTAAAAAAAAAAAAAAAAAAAAAAATGTACGTTTTTGGAATTATAAGTGCATCCATTAACTGGTGTTTTGGATCAAGCACTTAGCCACTGTTTTGAATCGGAATTTTACTTCTCAAGTATACGAAGTATGAAAGTTTTGTAATCGGTCAGAAATTCAATGTGGAGTTGTCACTGCAATTTCATGAAAACACAAATTCTGTCTCTATAAATAATACGATAACTCCCGGTAGAATAAATATATCGAATTTTATATGCAAAGCTATAACCCTGTAGTGACAACACACTTTATAAAATAAAATGTAGTCTGACCTCTCACATATTTTATTGTTTTATGCTAGCTGGCTTTCGAGATTGCCCCCCTTCATCAGGAAGTCTGATGAAGTCTGTTGCGCTACAGGTGGGGATATTAATTGTTAGAAATAACAATACTAGTAAAACATTAAATTAAATGAACACATAAATATGTGGAAATATGACTACAAAAATAAATACAGTAGATACATTTTTCATTCAATTAAAATGGACATAATAGTTTTTTTTTTTAATCACTTTTCCGAGTGTCTTTTTCAGGTCTACATTTCGGAAATATAGAAAAGAGAGAGAAAAAAAAATAACAATTATAATATATCTACATATATAAAATCCTGTATCATATTCAAAAACTTTATTTGATAAATATCTTTCATGTTCAATTTTTTGACGAAGTTCCTTCACAGATATCCTCTTTAAGGTCTGTCGAATCTACGTTTTAATCATGATTCCTTATTATTTATATTCTAATTTATTTCATTTCTCTCAGTTATTTCCTTTATGTATTTGTATTATCATTTTATTTATTTTATCATATATATATATATATATATATATATATATATATATAAATATAAATATATGTACACTTATATATATATATTTTTTTTTTCTCATATATATATATATATATATATATATATATATATATATATATATAAATATAAATATATGTACACTTATATATATATATTTTTTTTTTCTCATATATATATATATATATATATATATATATATATATGCAAATATATATATATTTATTTTCTCATATGTATATATATATATATATACATATGAGAAAATAAATAAAAATAAAATAAATTAATAAAATGATGATAAAAATACATAAAAGAAAAAACTGGGAGAAATGAAATAAATTAGAATATAAATAATAAAGAATCATGATTAAAAAGTAGATTCGACAACCTTAAAGAGGATATCTGTGTAGGAGCTCTGCCAAAAAATTTAAAATGAAAGGTACCTATTTATCAAATAAAGTTTTTGAATATGATACAAGATGGTTAAAGTTGAGAAGACTTGGACGGGTTTCCTGGCTCCAGGTTGTGGGAGGACCATTTCAAAAAGATTGTTCTGAATCTAAACGCCTGTGGTCAGACAACCCGCCCATTGAGATCCTATTACCGTTTAGCGGTCGGCTCACTCCCACGGGAGAGTTGTGGACGGTACTCACCACAGGAACTGGTCTGGGAAAAACCAACAACTCTCTTGCTCACGTGCCGATCCGTTTTTTTCTCTCTCTCCTGACTCCCCTCGCCTCACTGCTGGGGCTGGGGTACACCGTCTGTAAACCGCTGGTGACTTCCCGCCAAGCATGAACCCGCCCCCGTCCCTCATCCTCATTACCTCCGACACCGCCGAGTCACGCGAAGCTTGACTGCCCACTTCCCATCAAACCGCTCACAGACAGATCTTCCGCTAGTTTTTTTTTTTTTTTATTCAAATGTCAAAAAATGAAAAGATTTTGGAAATGGACGCCTTAGAGGGTGCGCTCAAATCTGTTCCAATGTTCCATCTGAAGGAATAGTAGTAGGCATTCTCCAAAAGTAGTTGAAAGACATTCATTCTCCTGATTACGAAGAATGAGGACATGAAGGTTACCTGGAGACTACTGTCCAAACCAGAACTCAGAACAGTCAACTTCAGAAAAGTGCATGAGAATAATATATATTCTGGTCACTATTAACTAGAAAAAAATTAAAATAAAATAAATATAACTAGGTTGATAGTGACCAGAAGAAGGGACGTGTAAGTGTCCCGAAATATTGTCAGAAAAAATAAGACATTTCTTGAAGAAATGCCTGAAAGAAGCAACAATTCAACATCCCAGAGAAGTTTAAAAAACACAATAATATTTAATTATTTATTTTTTGTCCTAATGTTGGTCGTAACTGTTGCCATGACGCAAAAACCAGCAGGACTTGATTGATAATGGATGTTTTGATTGGCGTGAGAGAGGAAGGCTACCCTGCGGTAGCTCCTCCGGGCGAAATTAAAAACAATGAATATTATGATTATTAACAATGAATATTATGGGGATATGATTTTGTTTCTAGAAGTGGGCGATTGCAAGTCGCGGGTCCACCTCCTCTTCAATCTCCTGGAAGGATTGTGTGGTAAGTGTGGTGAAGAAAGTGAGTGGATATATGGATTTGGGTGTGAATGCAATTTGCTATGGAAACGTCTGTAAAGGTCCTGAATTGTGTCGTGAACTGTGTTTGTCATGAGGTCATTGTGGAGTGTTCTGTTACTTACGTATGATGGGCATTGTGTAATGAGTCTGTCTTTGACTAGAAAACCTGAAACGTATCCCAGGTTAGATATTTTAGCCGAACCGTAGATTTGTGAGCCATACATCCAGGGTTGTTTTAGTAGAAATGTGTAGCAGTTACGCTTTTGTGTTAAGGGACAATAATATAACTGCCATATAATAATAGACACCCGGAAAAGAATAATATATTATTCTACACTTCTGTGAGAAATTAATTCCAAAAATGAAAACAACGTCTGTGTGATTACGGAAACTCCCGATAGAATGAGTGTATCGAAACTAAATTTTATATTTGTATCCATAACCATGACAATTATTCATTTTCCGCGGAATCGGCTGAAGGGAGAGAGGTATCGAAGAGAGGCTTAACTGGAAAAAGAAACCCTAATAACTGCCGATGTAATGAATGTATAGACACAAAATTTATTATGAGGATTTAGAACTCTCTACGTATATGTTCTACTCACTGAACTGTTTGTTCTGATATCCCACTTGGATAGGTAGAACAGCAGAACGTTTTTCACTTTAGCTCTATGGCATCCACGTCAAATTATATTATTATTTTTTTTCTAAAATTTTTCATTTATATATTGGGGTGACAACTTTATACATTTAATCAAACTTTCACGAATTTCTCATAGCTTTTGTAGTTTAGGAAATATTTCGCTGTGAAAGACGAGCAGATTGACATAAAAATATATTTTTAACCTAAATGTGTATTTATTGTTCCTGGGCTCATAAAGAGATATCCTCGTGATTTTTTTAGTGAGTACTTTCCATTTTATATACAACATTTCATGTCGATTTATAACTGTCGATGTAATGAATCATGGCCAATTTGGCTGAAAATCAATGGTTCTTGGAATACATGCAACATTTTTAAACGATCTTTGTTGTTAATTCGTCAACTATTGCAAATTAGCGCAAACAGTATTGGAGGGAGAGCGAAAACTTAATTCGTGCTGGGAAATTTTATATTTTATTTTTTTTTAATTACCGACTACTTTTTTCATTTTTATTTTTAATTTTTTTTTATCAGTTAAATTTTTGCTACTGCTTTCCGAACTCGTCCGATCAGCTATATACATATGTATGAATTAAATGAGTTAAATCTCCATTTGTAATTTATTGTATACAATTTAATGATCTAAGAGCAGTGGTGGCAGTAAATCACTTAACGACATAGCTTATAGCTTTGTAAAAAAAAAATAAATAAAAATAAAAAAATGTAGTAAAAACTAGATAAAGTGATGACCCGTAGCTAAAGATAGGGGTATGGGAGTGTTCAACGGACCGTGCGACGGATAAGAGGAAAAAACGGATATGAGGAGTCTCTTTTTGTTTGTTCTTCTTAGTGTCTGTTTGTTCCCCTTAATCTTGCGGGCTAAAGGATGATCGTCGCTAACCACAAATGGAAAACCAACACACCATTCATTGATCCAATACAGTTTTTTTTTTTTTTTTTCCTTGGTTTCTTCTTATTTCCTCAGCTATACGAAGTATGTAATCCATCAGAAATTCAATGTTGAATTTTCAAATGGAATTTCATTATTTACCGACCCTCTGATTCCATAAAAGGAAATTTTGAGCCAAAGAGAAGGAGGAATTATTTTATTTTCTTTATTTATTTATTTTTTTATATATATTTTTTTTGGCCTTATGTACGGTGCATATTAGTTATGTCCAATGTGTTACCAAATTTGTTACGACATCCATGGCCCCATGGAAAGGGAGTTCTATCTATGAAAATGAAACTAACTCCCGGGCGGGATTCGAACCCGCAAACCATGGTGAGACCATGCAACCAAAGCCCTACACTCTAGCCCGCACGGCCACTATAGCCCCCCTAAGGAGGGATTATGGGGCTGGGGACTACAGAAAAGTTTTCAATAACTGCCAATCTAATGAATGTATCTATACAAAATTTAATATGCGATTTCAGAAGCCCTTATGTAACCCAACTATTGATTAGTAGTCCAAATTGTTGTTTGTGCTTTGGAAGGTGGGCGAAAACGTATATAGCTGATGATTCACCGACGATTTTTTAACCTGATGATGGCAGATAATTTCCGAAACTAGTTATAGAATAAAATAAGATACTTACCTCTGTATTACTTATTTAACAAGTAAGTCCACTACCTCTGTATTAGAAAATAGAAAGAAAACGTATGTTTTTTTTAAAATATTGTCTATTTCAGTAATATAATTCGAGGACGCCGGTAGCTCAGTGGTATGCGTGCTTGCCTTCTAAGCTCAAGAACGTGGGTTCGAAACCCGACTGAGGCCCTTAGTTTATTTTATCTGAGAGATAAGCACGCCGTCTTTCGGATGGGACGTTAAGCGATGGTCCCGAGCCTATACGATGTCAGGTACTCGTTAAAGACCCCTGTCCTAGGTGAATAAAAATTTAGGGTAGGCAAAATTTAGGACTCCCGCAGTAGAGTCGGGCTTGAGTCCACCAGAGTGAAGAAAGAGCGCTCTGGTAGTAGGCGATATGACCTCGTAGTTAAAGCCCGGGCATGAGTCATAAAACCTAACCCTAACCTATTGTCTATTTCACAAAATATAAATAATACATGGATGAACCTTCGGTATTGCTATCTTCTTCAGCCACGACTTAACAAATACTGATGATGTATTTGTAAAATCGTGGCTGAAGATGCTAGCAATACAGACGGTACTTCCATGTATAATATAATATATTGTCTATAAAAATATTGTCTATTTCACAAAATATATTATATTTTGTGAAATAGACAATATTTTTTTTTAAACATACGTTTCCTCTTTATTTTTTATTGTGTTTCTTCTCTGCAAAAAATGTTAAGTATCACCTCGGTATTACTTATTTAAAGTCTACTACCTCTGTATTAGGTACTTGCAACATTCAAGGCAACGCCGATGTTCTAGACTGCCTGATTATGAGGGCAACCTCGAAAGCCGGCTAGCATATATATACCACCATAAAGTTTCATTTGTCTGAAAGTTATTAATTTTTCTAATATTCCTATTTTATATAGGAGTATATAGTCGAAGGAGAGCTTCAAAAATATATTATATTTTTGAAGCTCTCCTTCGACTATATACTAGGGATGGGCGATAGTCGATAGTTACTATCGATATATCGATGGATCACGCCTATCGGTACCCAATATCGATAGGTCACGCCTATCGGTACCAATATCGATAGTTTTGACTATTGATATTTTTAAAATTTTTACTCACAAGTTTTGATGTTGATGACGTAGTCACGCACTCTTGCAAACAAACTAAATTCACGGTATTGGGCATTGGCTCTTCTAGGTATTTATAATCCTAACTTCCTCTTTAATTGGGGATCTTATTCTACAATTCTTCGAAATTTTTTTATAGCATTTTCATTTCGTTCCCCTACTCTTCCTGGTACCTCTTTCTTGTAATTGTTGGAAATGTTGGTTCAGTTTACTCTACTGGACCCAAGGTGGAAGAAGAAGGCATTTTTAAGTGATTTAAATGCTAAAAACGCACATATATGGCTACAAAACGCTACTAGTAGCTTGGAGGGGCAGATGGAAAGTAACTATTTCGTTATTTTTATTTTCTGATGATTTGATTTGTTCATTGTAATTGTAAACATGTACATACTTTTTGAAAGCTCAAATAAATTCGTTTTTCATTTATCTTTATAATTATCCCTTATCTTATAATTTATAATCCTGCAAGTTTCAAATAGGTAGGTAGGTAATTGAATTTAATTATAATAAATTTCTTGAAATTCTTTATTAAATAGATCTAGAAAAAAAGGAATTGCTATCGGAAAACTATCGATAGTATTCGATAGTTTTTAACCGATATTATCGGACTATCGATAGTGCTGACTATCGACTATCGCCCAACCCTACTATATACTCGTATTTCAAAGAACTTTTGACCTATTAGGGAACAACTCATCTAAAAGTAAACAGCCAATTAAATGAATATATATTTATTAACATAGTTACGGAACCAGTTAATACGAATTCTTGAAGAGCCATAAATTCTACAACACGTCCTGCCCCTCTTATTTAGATGCAAATCCGGTTTATGAATGAACTAACAACAGATTTTTTGTGTAGGAGTAAAGCTACCGTTTTTTTTATTTTTTTTTTAACTCAGTAATTTTTATAGTTTTTAACTGTCTGGATTTATTACGGTTTTAGAATAACCTCCTTTCTAAGCATTAGTTTGAAAATTCCACAGCTTATGAAGTTATGTAATCGGAAAAAAATTCGATGCATAGTTTTCAACTAAATTTCATGTTTTCCCACCTCCAGATTGAAAAATATGAAAAAAAAAAAAAAAGTATGTGTCTGTGAACATGATAACTGTCGATGTAGGTAATGAATGTATCGACACGAAATTTCATATATGTAATCAAAACCCCATAAGGACGACACATCTTAATTTTCCTTGCAACCGGCAGAAGGGGGGGGGGGGGGGGGGGGGGTCAGAGAGGACTCAACTCAAAAATCCCAATAACTGTCGATGTAATGAATATATCGACATGAAAATTCATATTTGAAGTCAAAACCCAATGAGGACATAATCTCTCAAATTTCAGCGATATCAGCCGATGGAGAGCCCCTTTTCAGGGGAGGGGGATCAATTCAAAAACCCTAATAACTGCCGATGTTAAATTTAATATGAGGATTTAGGAGCACCTATGTAAGTCAACTATTGAATATTTTTTGGAGGGGAAGCGAAAAGTTAATTGATTAATTCGTTCTGAAGTACATAGTCAGTGATTCACCGACTTCTTTTTCTTATTACTTCTCCAGCTGTACGAAGTTTAGGGGATGTTATAAAATCGATCAGAAATTCGATGTTGAGTTTTCACCGGAATTTCATGTTTTCCAACCCCCTGATTGCCGAAGGGGTGAGGGGAATAACTTAACACAAGAACTCATATAACCTACGGTTATAATGAATATATCGACTCAAAATTTAGTATGAGGAATCAGAAGCTTCTATATAAGAATTTTTATTCCCGAAAACGTAATTGATTGAGGTGATTCATAAATACGTCCGAAATCCTGGGAAGAGAGTTTTTTTATTATTACGGGAGCCAATATATTTAATAAGAGGGACTTATCCCAATATCATTTAAAATATTTTTTACTTGGGACTCGTTTTACTCGTTGCATTAGGCTGAAATTTTCTGAGTTACACAACTTCTTTCGGAGATATAGGCATTTAGAAGCGAAATTCGTCTTGATATTCATTCTTGTCATAAGTGCAAGAAGACTCCTGAACGTCCATAAGGAAGTCCTCTTTCCCGACTAAGGCAGACTGGGAGACATGCCTCTCAAGGTTCCTGTCTCCAGACTGACTGAGGACAATGTAAATTGTGGAATGACGACGCTCCCGAAGACCTGTTCCATGACATTTACTACCAGGCCTTCTCCAAACAGAACCAGTCTCTCCCCTCCTTCTGCACCAACTTTATATAGTTTACACTGACATTCATGCTTCCAGGTAGTCTGCACTTCACCATCTCAAATATAGTTCAAGGTATCCTCTTAGTACCAAGTCTGTAAACATATCTTCTTGTTTTTTATAGCTTCATGGAAACGCTAAATCCACTATATGTCTTCAATATCATGTTTCTTGCCTACTGGATTCTGTTTGGTTAGGGAATGTCTTATTCCGGTTCCTTAAATGAAAATCCTGTTGTTTATTCATTTCTACAATTTTATTTTATTTTCACATAAACTGAGTAAAGTATTATAAACATGGTTGGGCTTGCAGATCCTCGAGATCTCTGGAGGCCAGTAGCAGCCGTTGCCGTCGTAACACGACTTCATCTACCTTCCTCTTCCATGATCTTCCTCGGTGTCTTTCCATTCTGGCTTTTTTCTTTGTGGGTTGCACTATGTAGCACCTCGTTTGATCTTAACCTTCTCTTCTGATGTTACTGGTTCCATACTGTTTCTTCTTTTCTCAGTGCTAAAGATCGTCTCATGTATATTTACAGTGACCACAGGAAACTTATATTTTATGTATTTTTATTTGTTTCTTAAGTGCACTTCACATTTTATTTAGAAGGGAAATGAAGCTGTTAGAGGTTTGTTTTTTTCCACTGAGAAATTCAGATAGTGAACGGATCATACCTGTTCAAAACATTTTCTGGCAAGCAAAAAAAAAAAAAAACTGTCGATAACATTACAGTATATTCTTAGGCAAACAACAAAAAACACTTTCTAAAAACATTATAAATGAAGAAAATTTCGTTGACTTTTCCTTGGTCTATATTGTGATTTTTCTTTCTAATGAAAAGAAACAATAACTATTTATGTATTAAATATAATCCAGAATTCGAAAATCACTGCGCCAGAGTCGACCTCCGAATTGACGACAAAGACGCCTCCAGCCGCAAGTACTTTTTTTTAATTATTATTTTTTTTTTACGTGTGTACCGGCCCCTGAAGGAGGTTCAACGACACACGTCCGCCGCGTAGGGGGGAATAAGGGCACTTATTTAAGATTTTTTTTTTTTTTTTTTTTTTTTTTTTTATTTTTTTTTTTTAGCCGCAAGTACGTCGAAAACCCCTGTTTTTTCCTTTTTTCCACTATATCAAGCCTGCAGTCCCCGTCTTAGTATGCTGCCACATGGTTTTAACTACTATTGATCACTATGGACACCATATATTATATAAAGGGTTGAAAGCCATAGTGGTGTAAGTCACTTGGAAGTGTCAGACTCACACCACTATTACTGCTATCAAAATAGCTGTTCCGTTCACATGTCTGGAAAATGCTGCATTCTATCGGCTAGTAAAGTCAACTAGGACTTACTTCACTCTTCCTCTCAACAGTTATGCCTATAAAAATTCCGTGAAAGACGTAAGTCAAGAATACAAAAAAATTGACTTACACCACTATGGCTTTCAACTCTTCATATATATTGTTTAGCAATTGTTTGTTCTCATTGTTATTGGGAATAGAGCCATTGAACCCTGTATCCAGGATTACGACCATGGTCTCTTTAAAAATAGAAATAAAATACAAAAGTGTAATATCATAAAATAAAAAAAAATATAATAAAAAAGGAAGAAGTTAATTGGGGATGGTGTGGCGTGGCGTGGCGTGGTGAGGTGAGAGCCATTGAAGGGGTATATAAAGGTTTAAGGGGTGTCAAGTGGATAATGACGGGGAGAATGGAAGAGGGCATTGTTTTGGAGGTGAGGGAGAGGGCAATCCAAGAGGTTTAGGACACTTAGCACTTGGAGGCTTAACGACCTAATGGTACTTTAGGGGCCCTGTGTAAACCGGAGCTTCGGAGCCCCTCACTCAAATCAAATTGCTCCAAACAAATTCTCTCCTAGTTGGAACAGCCTCGTTGACTGTGTAGTGGGAAAGGTGAGGCTTTAATCTGTACAGGATTGATCCATCATTGTCCATACTGAACCGTACGACATTTGGTGTCAGTTAATGGAGACTGTACTAGTTAGTTACGGCTACTCATGGCCGAGGTTTAACTTTGAGATCATATCGCCAACTATCAGGGGCCGCTCTAGAGGCGGACAACCCCAACATTTCTAAAGGGAGGCATTTTGGCTGTGAATGTGACAAAATATTAATAAGTTAAATACCCAATTAATCGAAATTAATAACAATGTTAAATTTTGCCCCAACTCCTAGTTAGAGGAGTTTCTCTAAATTAAAATTAATTAAGAATTTCTTACGTTCCACTACGACGCAAAATCGTCTTATTAATGGTTTGGCCATTTTGACGATTGAGCATGAAATTGCTTATCAAATAAACTTAAAAGAGGTAATAAAAAAGTTTGCAGAACTAAAAGTAAAAAGAATGTTTCTAGTGATTTTAGCGTAGTTGGTGTTACTTTTGTTACTAGTCTAATTCTTGGTTTTTGTACGTATGTTCAGGTGGTGACCTGAAGATACCTAATTGCCGAAACTAGTGGTAAAAATAAAATATAAGTTGGACTGATACATCTGTATTACTTATTTACTTTTGTTATGTTTTTGTATGATATAAGTTTTGTTTGTTTGATTGTGCATTAATACGTTTTTGTGATAGCATTAAAAATGCATTTGATAAAAAAATTGTTACTATGAAGGTTCATAGTGACCAGAAGGGACGTGAAAGTGATCCGAAAAATTGTCAAAAAAGGAAAAAAGACACCTCTGGAAGATAGAGTTTTATGTAACTAGTTCAGGATTATAATTATCAGGATCTAATACAGAAAAACATTTTAAAATAAAAAATGTCTGATTAGTCATTCCCGAGCTACGGTTCATTTCCGGTTCGCACGGAAATCATTAGTTTTTCGTACATTTATATCTATTTAATTTATGAAAACAAATGAAGTGTCACAAGAAAAAGGATTGTTTTTTCATCTCATTTGGCTTCTTAATTTAAGTTTGGTTTTATAAGTTGTAATGGTAAATGTAAGATTTTCGTTGACAATCCGGAAATGGGCAAAAATTCGGGAAAGAATGAATTTTTAAGATATTTTCTGTTTTCCTCGGACCCAGAACTTTTGATTAAATCTGAGAGATTGAGGTTTTTTGTCTGGATGATTTGCCGTCTAAATAAAAAAATAAAATAAATTTAGTTTTTTGAAATATTATCTATTCTACAAGATGAGCCTCATTAACAGGATGGTAAGTGTGGGGTGAAGCCTCACAGTAAGCCACATCCTGGAGGAGTTACTAACGGTCAAAGGGATGCAAATACACATTGAAGCCATCCTGGGAGACGGCGGCTCGACTACAGAAGCCGACCTAACAGCGATAAAGACAAGCCGCCTCAATACAAGATTGTACGGCGTAAAATATGTTGCTACCCCGACAAATAAATCTACCGTCTACTCTCTATTCCACAAGAAATTGTGAACATTCTCAACTTGGAAGTCGAAAAGTGTAACTTGTCAATTCAGACAAAATAAGGTTAAACCTTTCTTGTTATTTAGTTGATACCATTGTGATAATTTAAATTAAATAAAAAAGTGTAAAATAAAAATGAAAATACTTGAATGATAGGTACTTGAAACAATAAATATTACATTTTCTGTAGAAATTATAGCTGGTCTTCTACTAAATTTTGATTTATATAGTAATTTCCGAAAAGGACCCTAAAAAAAATATCGCAAGTTAAAGACCTGCAATTTTGAAGAAAGTGCACGTATTTAAAAAAAATTTAATTAACAAATTTTTCATTTAGATTTCTTCTAAATTTACTAAAGAGATGTTATATTGTTTCTTTTTTCTTAAATGTTAAATCTAATCCAAAGGAGAGGGCGCCGGTAGCTCAGTGGTATGCGTGCTTGACTTCTGAGCTCAAGGTTGTGGGTTCGTAGCCCGACCGAGGCCCTTAGTTTATTTTATCTGGGAGGTAAAATAAACTTAAGCACGCCGTCCTTCGGATGGGACGTTAAGCGATGGTCCCGAGCCTGTACGATGTCAGGTACTCGTTAAAGACCCCTGCCCTAGGTGAATAAAAATTTAGGGTAGGCAAAATTTAGGACTCCCACAGTAGAGTCGGGCTCATGTCCACTAGAGTGACGATAGAGCGCTCTGGTAGTAGGCGATATGACCTCGTAGTTAAAGCCCAGGCATGAGTCATAAAACCTAACCTAACCTCTAATCCAAAGGTATAAATTATCTTACGGGGTTCACAGAGAAATGAATAACATAGAACAAGAGAACAAATATTGGGTTTATTTACTTAAACCAATATGAAATAAAAAATCAAATTACAATAAAAATCTTACAAACTAATTCCTACATCTACTTTAGTCTTCTCTTTTTAAATATTGTGGCCATTCTTTAATTAAATGTTATTTTGGGCATATAAACATATAAATAAAAGTACCTTTGCGCATCTACTTCACTGTTATTTTCACTCCTACATGTCCTCTACATCTCTCACTCAGAATGGTTCACCACACCAAAAGTCTAAAAACACTTCTCTCTCTAGAGAACTCCACATCCCTCCTTAGACTGGTTCTCACTATTTAAAACAGCTGATGGTCGTCTTTTGTTCTCCATTCATTGGTTGTTCATATTTCTTTTTAAAACAAAATGCGACTAGTCCATCTTTGTATATTTATTCACTATTTAAGTTACTTCACAAGTTACTTTGGGGGCCATGGTGGCCGTGCGGGCTAGAGCGTAGGGCTTTGGTCGCATGGTCTCACCATGGTTTGCGGGTTCGAATCCCGTCCGGGAGTGAGTTTTATTTCGTAGATAGAACTCCCTCCCGGGGCCATGGATGTCTTAAATAATTATACATAACACATTGACATGGCTAATATGCACCGTTCACCAAAAGAAAAAAAAAATACTTCACTCCTAACAGCTGTTTTTATATAAATAACAATTGATTTTATAATATATTAATAATCTTAATTTGTGTAAATTTTTTACATCACACCACCTTATGTCATGAATGCAATAACTAGGCTCCTCAAGACACAAAGAGACCCTTTGAGAAATTGAAGTTCGTTCGTTAGTTATTATGACTCACGCCCGGGCTTTAACTACGAGGTCATATCGCCTACTACCAGAGCACTCTGGTGAACATGAGCCCGACACTACTGTGCCTTTGAGCTCAGTAAGCTACCTATGAGCTACCCCTCTGTTGAATTCGCTGAAGACTGTTTTTGACGGTAGCATATACATATATGAATAAGCATGTACATATTTTATTTACTTTTTAGTCTCTTAGTTACCTGGCCAACGTGAAAGAGGGCTTCTAACGTTTAAGTGCAATGATATTTAAATAACTTATTAGTATTCCGTCTGGGGCAAGTTCTAGAGTTATCAGTTATCACGATTTCAAAAACGAGAAAAAACACTATTCCTACTTTGAGAATTTTTTGCTTGCATATCATAAATAACAAACTCTGAAGTGGTTTTACCCATTTCTACTTGCATTAGTCGCTCAGAACTCATTTAGCTAAATATTTGTTATCATCGAAGGCGCCGGTAGAGTACTTGCCTACGGAACTCAAGATCGCGGGTTCGAAAACCGGGGCCGAAGCCCTTAGATGTTTTATCTGGGAAAAAAAAATTTTCATGCGATGTCAGGTAACTTGCTAAAGACCCCTCTCTACCTTAGGTGGAAAAATTTAGGACTGCCACAGAAGAGTGGGGCTCATGTTCACCAGAGTGACCAAATAGCGCTCTGGTAGTAGGCGTTATGACCGCATAGTAATATATAAAAGTCTTTATCGTTAGAGCTTCTTGGTCGTTAAGTCCAAGTTGGTGTCCTGGCTATATGCGTTCTCGATACATTCATCATGTCGGCAATTATACATGTTTTTTTTAATCAAGCCCTCCTCCCGCCCTGGATTCCCCCTCGTTTGACAGATTTTTCTGAAAATCAATAAATATCCGGTTATAACTCACCATTAAATTTTGGATCGATTACATAATTTCCCATTCAATTCTTTACGATTTTTTTTTTTTTTTTTTTCAGATTTTTCATAGATGAGTCGAATTCTTTGCTCAAACATTAGATTTTAGTTTGACATTTCTTGTGAGGCGAGATCCTCAAATCTCCGAAAACGTAAAATCATTTAACTTATAGTTTGGTTCTATTACAAAAATAGACAATAGTTCATTATACCTAATGAGATAGAAGTGAACACTGAGGGCTAATTACATATGACATATACATATACATAAACTACAAGATGATAACTAATGTGATTAAATAAACATTTATAGATATCCTCTGAAGCGGTTGTGTTCAGGAAATGTCTGATAGGACCCCGTCCGTCCGCACCCTTGTCTCTTCTTGTATTGTTTTATAACCTGTATCTCCCTCCCGCTGTTCAACTCTTTATTAATTTGTTTACTCAATGACTTAGATAAAAAAAAAAAAAATAATAAAACTATAAACACATGTCCAGTTTTGTGCTGCTTCATTTTTATGGACTACAAAACAATGAACTGTCATAAGGAAAAACTGGTTTCACATCCCCAGCTATAAAAAGTATAGGAGAAGTTATTTAATCGGTTAGAAATTCATTGCGGAGTGATACCAAAAATGAAAATAAATAAGTCTGTCTATCTATGTGTGTACGTCTGTTACCACGATAACTCCCGTTATATGTCGTGTCCAGAACCCCATAAGGACGAGACCTATTGATTTTCAGCCAAACCGATGTAATGGAATTAATCGACACGACATTTGAAAGAAGCCCCCATGTAAGTCAACTACTGATTACTAGCTCAAATGGTTGACTGTTTTTGGGGAGAGCGAAAACTTAATTGATTAATTCATTCTGGGGAAGTACTTTGCCGGTGATTCACCGACGATTTTTTTAATTGAAAAAACATAGTATATTGCTTACATTGGAATTGTAGCTTAGAATTGATTTCGAAATTTGAAGTCTCAAAGGAGCCGAAAATTGACGTCTTCCGAGGTGAGTTCCTTCTCGTATTCAAAGATCAAAAATTCATCGTGTGATTCTACTCCCCAGTCGCAACAAAAACGTTTCTCTGGATCAGGATTCAATTCTGAAACGTTTCGGAAATGTTTCAAGAAGCTTTCAATGCACATCAGCCTTCGCCAAAAGGCGTCAATGTTAGAGAAAATCTAATTACACCCTGTAGGGCGCCGGTAGCTCAGTGGTATGCGTACTTGCCTTCTGAGCTCATGATCGTGGGTTCGAAACCCGACCGTGGCCCTTAGTTTATTTTATCTGGGAGGTAAAATAAACTTAAGCACGCCGTCCTTCGGATGGGACGTTAAGCGATGGTCCCGAGCCTGTACATGTCAGATACATTTCAAAGATCCCTGTCCTAGGTGAATAAAAATTTAGGGTAGGCAAAATTTAGAACTCCCACATTAGAGTCGGGCTCATGTCCAACAGAGTGACGACCTCGTAGTTAAAGCCCGGGCATGAGTCATAATAACTAACTAATTACACCAATGGAAGAATATCAATTTTGCCGATTTGGCAATCAATTTATACGAGGTATAGTGAAAATATTGTTCAGAAATTCATGTTGTTCTCTGGAACTTCCTGGTTTCCGATCGCCTGATTCCAGATCAAATATTCTAATAACTGTCGATGTAACGCATGTATCAACATGAAATTTAGTATGATGATTCGGAAGTCCATTCTATATATTTTCAACCAAATTTCTGGATTGGTTTTAGAGGGAGAGCACCCACTTAGTTGATTAATTCTCGCTAGAGAAGTGCATTATCGTGCATTGTCACAGACGTCGTTTTTTTTTGCTATTATCATGTTTTTTCCCCTGTTTAATGGGACAGGGGGAGGATTGGATGGGGTTGAACTGACCCTGTTTGAAGTTGGTGAGTGGACAAGATCCGGTCGGCGGGAGGTCTGTGGACCAGCTGTAATGGCTGACCTCTAACCTCAACTCTTTTCAAAATAGACTAATCCCAAACAGAGAGCTCGCCGATACAAAAACATGTCCTGTTTTTCATGTGAACATCAGCCATCACCAGGAACATTGTGTTGATACCACACATTGGGAAGATGTGCTTATGTTTCTGTGGGCTCCTTCATAGCTCTTCTCCTTGCTCCTTAGAGTATTCTTATACACTTGAGGAAGGGTCATATGATATGTACATTTGTTTATGAACGCCCGGAAAGCCAAAAGATCAAAACTATGTTTGTTCCATCCGGGAGCCTCTCCTTTTCAAGACTAGTCAAGTTCAAGTACCTCGGGTCTGCAGTAAACAGCATAAATTCGACGCTGGAGGTAGTGAACAGAAGAATGAAGAAAAAAAAAAAAGTAGAATAATTCTCCAGGGCTAGCGAGCGTAATTCTTTGTCAATAAGGAAGTACTGTCCAGAGCCCTTTCGAGGTACCTAAATCAATGGATGAACTATTTTTCTTTCTTTATTGTTATTTATTTATTTTTAAAAATATTTTATTTACCTTTTTACAATCCGCTAAAATATTAGGTAAATTTGATGACTGTGTGACTACAATGTTATTGAATATATACCTACCAATAAAAAAGAAAAACAACAATAATCATAATATAAAGATAGTATATAGAAAATAATAATAACAAAATAAAGTAAGACTAAGTAAATAAAATAAAGTGCAATAAATGACTGGGATAAAAAGTAAACTACATAAAGAAAACAAAATAAAATGATAAATCATAAAAAAATAAAAAAGATAGTTAAAATTCTGGGGGTATTGAGGGTCAGTCAATGAAGAAAACACTATTCAAATGCCAACGTTTCGATATATTTCATATCATCATCAGGGCCTAACAAACATGGGGGTATCAAGATTAGAAAAATATAATGGGTGATCGATTAAAATTATATATAGGTACATAAATATACATTCACTCATACAACTCCACATAAATACATATATACATCCTAATACATTCACATACATATACACATTGATGAACAACAAGGAAACTTACTATGAATATAGATGGTTGAGGAGAAATCATGAAGACTGTGAGGTCTTACGTTCAACTAAGGGTACAGAAGGGTAGAGGGTAACAGATAATAAATCCGGGGAAAACCCCAGTTAACGGGACTTAAATTTGAAGAGAACTACTTACTGGCTAACAGATATTTTACTATGTGACGAAAAAAAAAATAGTGTTTTCTTCATTGGCTGACCCTCAATACCCCCAGAATTTTGAATTCTACAGTCGCTAGCAAACATCTAAAAAAGGTAGTATGATATTGAGGGACGAAATTTCTCATAGAAATAAAATACGTTGTCTTCCCACTTTTTTATTCTAGACCAGTACCGATTTTTGACGCAACAGCCTCATCATCAGTGGTTCATCCACACAGCTCAGCGGTTTAAGGACAACTGGCCAGTGTGGGTGGTATGAACCACTGATGACGACGCTGTTGCGTCGCAAACCGGTTCTGGTCTAAAATAAAAAAGTGGGGAGAGAACGTTTTTTATTTCTATGAGAAAAGAATAACTAGCTCCAAGACCCCCCAGTATACTCCCAAGAATGATACTATTCACATTCCTAGAACAAAATGCCTAGCTCCTGGCTAGCAGTGGAGGCAGACCGTGAGGGACAGAAGAACTGAAGAGAGGTGGCAATGTGGGAAGGAACTGAACATTAATAGCACACTCCCAAGACGCTATCTTATTGTAGCAAGTCTCTATTTTGATGAATGATTTCGACACCTACACATTGAAAGACATTCAGAGAATTGAAGAAAAAAATAGGGATATAATAAAAATAAGTGGCCTATATGTAGAGCCGAGCGTTGTTACTAATTTATTGTATGAGTATGTAAATGTATTCAATTTGCTACTTGTTAGGATTTACCTTTGTATTCCCTTCAAGCGAACACATTTTCTTTGTTCTTTTCTTTCATTTATTCCTTCCATCTAGTTTAAAGGTTTGCTGTTTGCCTATTTACTTGCGGTGGAAATAGACTGAAGATGTGTCACCTACTGAGGATGTGTGCAGAGGTCCCAAAGACACAATTACTGGCTACCAGCATCACTTGCAGTCCTATTTGCATTTAAATTTCTCCAAGACGGTGGCGACCCCTGGCTGCCCATTACACATGTATCGTTACTGTGCATCTAGACCACCCAGACATTAAGTCTGGTTACTCCATTTAGAATGTACACCTTTGGACTATCTTTGGGAGCCTTGGCTTGGAAATTATTTTTGTTTTTTGATTACTTAGTAACTGCAATAGACATTGCAAAAATATATTATAATATTACTTAAATAATATATATTTATAAGGAGAGGGCGTCGGTAGCTCAGTGGTATGTGTGCTTGCCTTCTGAGCTCAAGGTCGTGGGTTCGAAACCCGGCCGAGGCCCTTACTTTATTTTTTCTGGGAGGTAAAATAAACTTAAGCACGCCGTCCTTCGGATGGGACGTTAATTGATGGTTCCGAGCCTGTACGATGTCAGGTACTCGTTAAAGACCTCTGCCCTAGGTGAATAAAAATTTAGGGTAGGCAAAATTTAAGACTCCCATAGTAGAGTCGGGCTCATGTCCACCAGAGTGACGAAGGAGCGCTCTGTTAGTAGGCGATATGACCTCGTAGTTAAAGCCCGGGCATGAGTCATAATAACTAACTAACTACATTTATAAGGCCGAATCAAGATACCTAAGTTGGTTGACATATGTTCAGGTTCCCGAAATGATAGAACAAACAAAATGCTGTTATGAACTTGTGACCCTTCGTGATGACGGAGTATAGGTATGGTGACTGTCGATTTAAAAATCCACCCCCGATCTCTCGTCACGTGGACTTTGTGAAAGTTTATAACATCTGTTTATTTCTTCTCTCTTCAGTCTTGTGTGTGGGTTCTAGGTAATCCGCTTACGTAGTGGTCTTAATTTTTTGAATGGATGGGATTATTGTTGAAGTGTTGGGAAGGTATATTAGCGAAGGAGAGTGAAGGTGACTTCTTGTCTTCAGCCTCCATATTTTCTTCCAGAACTGAAGGGATGTCCAGATGTTCTTGAAGGTTTCTTAATGACAGGAGTGGATCAGGATGAATGTTAAAGGTGTGGAAATGAGTCGAAGGGTGGGTTAGGATGCCAGCATGAAAAGGATGGGACCCAGGATGCTACCTTGAGGAACGCCAGCGCTCTGTAGTCAAACCGTAGAAGGAGCAAATAGGTCATATGTAAATATAAAATTGTTGTAAAATCATTGACTAGTTATCATTTTTGTAACGGTTTACTGGTTTGGGAGTTCCCTCGCTCGTATTCTGTCAAAACAGGAAAATGTCGAATCATCTTCTTTGAAGGGTTGCTCAAGTCCTGTTTTGTGGTACATGTTACTTCCGCAATTCCACAAGTCATCTGTAAACTGGCATGTAATTCTGAAAAAAGATGAAAGATCGACCTTCTCGACGAGAGCTGAGCTATAAGCCCTAGTGTACGATTATGGACTAAACTTTCGCTATGACCTTGATAATGGAATCGCATGGTATTCAAAAGAGATCTGCGGTCATAATCTATGGATTGTAAAAAAAAATGTTATAGTTTCAGTTCCTTCTCCAATAATTATTCTTGATTTAGATTGAATGATCCCCATTATTTTGAGAGATCCGTTCTGTATTAACCTGGATACTGGAATTTCAAAGAGCTTCATAGACCGGACAACCTAAACACCAGGAAGTCTTAACCTGTTAATTTCTTTTGCCTTTAGACTTCCTGAGTTTCCACAAGTTGTGGCTGACCGGGTGGGGGGTGTGTGGTTTTGGGGGTGGCGCTTTAAAACTGGTTATCCAGCCAGAGGGGAGGGGATGCGATCAGGATTGGCCATTGTTTGCTGGCTAACTGTCTCTCCGAGGGAGTTGGTTCTCGCCCTAAGACAAAAGGAAGAAAAACAATGCTGTCCTGGCTTATCTAAACCAAGTATTAAGGTATTTTTAGTTTTTGCTTTTACAGTTACGTTGATTGCTGATAACTCAGGTCGAAGTGTTTGCAACAATTCGGTTCATTTCGTAGCACGAAGAACCGTTTCAGCTCTTTGGATTTTTGTTTACGATGGATTTGGTGGGAGGATTTGGTTTTTGGCGGCCTTAACACGATTCGCCATATTCTTCGGGTTGTTCATTAATAATTTCCAACCAATTTACAATTTGGAAGCTCTAAAAGTTAGCAAAACGCCAAGAAATTGTCCTCGATGGGTGAGTTGGTTACCTTACCTCCAAACCGAATGTGTCTGGGTTCGGATCACAACGCTGGCAGTAATGTAAACTTATAACTCTTCCTGATGGATCTGTTGTATACGACTTTACCTTAAATCAATTAACACAATCCGACCGCTGTCAAGCTGAAACAGGACTGCACTTCAGTGAATGTGTGAGGTAAGAGATGACATCACTTTGAGTGGCAAAACTGTATTTGCATCAGCACAAAGACCCAAATGGCAAGTCGATCAGCTTTTATTTTATTGATTTTTGGTTGTGCAAAATATTGATGCAATATTTTTGTCTATTAGATTTTTGTAAAATCTGAGGCATGTTTAGAATTATTTTTAAAAATTAAACACACTTTTCAAATTTGAAATTGACTGAGTAGATCGTACCGAAACAGCTTTGAAATTGACTGAGTAGATCGTACCGAAACATCTTTGAAATTGACTGAGTAGATCGTACCGAAACAGCTTTGAAATTGACTGAGTAGATCGTACCGAAACAGCTTTTTATGAGTTCAAACATCTTTCTAATCAGATGCAACCCAACCTGTTTGTTCTTCTAAGGAAAATTTACTGAGGGAACTATTTATTAATTAAGGTCATATTGCATACTACTAGAGCACTCTTCTGTCGCTCTGGTGGACTTGAGCCCGACTCCTACAGTGGGAGTCCTAAATTTTGGAAAACTTTGGTTTAGTTATGTAGACTAGGGGACTTTAACGAGTACCTGACACAGTACTGACTCGGGACCATAGCTTAACGTCCCAACGAAGGACGGCGTGCTCAAGGTTTTTTTTATCTTCAAGAGCCTTGACCAGATTTCGAAGCTATGATCTTGCTGGCGCCCTGCCCTCTCGCTAAGTATATAATATGTGAGCATATTTTATTTTTTAGGGGATAATAAACAGAGTACAAATATTATCTAGCTATCTTTTTTTATTACTATTTTTTTTTGGTAGTTGGCGAGTTGTGGTTGATGACAGGGCTATCAATCTCAGGTTATTGTTGGGTTTACGGCATGAACCGAAGAGATAGGTAGTATAAACTAGCCTCGTCATTTGTTTCCAAGTCACATAAATTTCCCGGACTGAGACTCTTGGCCGTTAAGACTTTTCAAACAGGTCCTGTGTCGAGCCACATCCACCAGTCTCTCTGTACGGAGCTGGCTGGCGTTCAACGGATACATCTGGCAAGAAGAGCAAATCATTTATCAAATTATTAGGACGAGAGATCCCAAACGATAGCGCTCATCGCTTCCCAAGATTTCTTTTTACTAGAAATTCCTTACGGTTTTCATCGCCTGACCAGCTAGGTATTTATTAAGTTGGTTCACGTCGGTTTAGGATTCACACCCGTAGATCAGGATTGGTTGTATCATGGAGCTGTACATCTTGTGCTTCAGGTTCCTTGAAGAAACTCGAAGTATGTAGCATATCGCAGATCCCTTCCCCCCCCCCCCCCCCCCCCCCCACCACCAAAAAAAAGTGTGTCAATCTGTTGCGGCAGAAACAAGATAAGCTCTAATATCCCTCGATTCCACGGCAGCCTTGAGCCAGTTGCATTAGTTCAAAATTTAAACCGGATGGTTTTAGACTGGAGGTTTTTTAGCATCAAAATAAGACCGCCGCCATCTTGCCCATTAACTCCTGTCCCGAAACCGGCCTTTCTTCCCTACATGAAGGCTGAATAGTGATGCAAAGCTAACTCATTTAAAGGAGGGATTTTAAAAGATTAAAGTAAAAAAAAACTCTATTTTACGCCAAATTTTAAAAATTGATTTTACCGTAACTTCAGAGTTTCATTGTACGTCTACAATTTAAACGTTCCTCATCGTTGCTAAATGGAGTTCCTGTCGACTATCCATCATTTTTTAGTCAAAAACATTTTTTTTTCTTCTTTTCATAACGGATTTAACATGAAATTATTCTATTTAAAAGAGGCCTCAGAGGGGTGACAGATTGGAGGATTAAGCGGAGTAAGTCGACTCTGAATGTGGGCGTACTGAGAGACATCTTTCAAGATTTGTGTCCCGAGCTCCTGGCAGTGGCAGTGCACCGCTGTATATAACTGCAGTTCTCGGTGCATCGTCAGCCATGTCCAGTGTCTAGTGTCGGTTAATACATTGGCATAAGCTTGTTTTATTGACTCCCCCCTTTGAGTTATAGATACGTCTCCTTTTACTCAATGAATTAAACTTGTAAATCTTCAAATAAATTACAATGAATTTGACAGTTGGAATGGGAGAAAATAAAAAAATTATATTTTGAGTAAAAAAAATTTTTTTTATTAAAGAAAAAATAGCAATGCAACTCTTGTATCCGTTTTAGGTCAAACACATAATTTATTTATTGAGTATATTTACAATAGGTTAAAACCATAAGTTAATCCGATGACTATTATGGATATACGACAAAGTAAAATAGTAAATGGCAATAATAATTAAATATAAAGGGAGAAATAAATAAATATAAATAAATAAACATACTGAGCGCAAGATCGCGGGTTTAAACCTGCCCCCCACCTTTCCCTCCAATCTCAAATTCATGCATAAAATAATAATAATGGATATAAGTAATTATGCTGAACCTAAATTTTCCAAAATGTATCCAATATACTTGAGAGATTTTTGAAACCTAAATGGATTTTGGAACTTCCAAGAAATAAGGCCAGGAATGGTCGCAAAATATATATTATATTAACATTGTCACTTATATTTCTGTGATTCGGGCATCTTCAGAGTGTATATGTTTTATATTTTATTTGTATAATAATAAACAACAATATGTTATAAGTGAACATAATAGTAGTTAACATTAATTTAAAACAACAAATATACATACACAGATGTGTATATCTTTAAGCATACATAGTGGACCTCCAGTCGTAACAAGTATAGATTTAAAGAGGTCATAAAGAAGGCAATGACTTTCCCAGCGAGAATTAATCAAGTAAGTTTTCACTCTCCCGCCTAAACATATGTACCGACTTGGTTGAAAATCAATAGGTGTCTTACCTAATAATTTCTGATTCCTCATATTAAATTATGTGTTGATACATTCGTTATATCGACAATTATTCTGGTTTTTGAGCCCCTTCCTTTGGCTCCCCCCCCCCCCTCCCTCCTTTGGCTCCCCCCCCCCCCCTCCCTCCTTTGAGTCGGCTGAAAATTGCTAGTTGACGTCTCTATGGGGGTTTTTAGATTTATATATAGAATTTCGTGTTAATACATTCATTACTTTGGCATTTATAGAGGTTTTTGTGTTAGGCTGACAATAAGTTACCTATTAAGGATGACATTATAGTGACGAAAACCAGTTTTGGCGAAAGTCATGTTATAGCCACATCAGAGGTTCGTTTTCATTGTTTTCTGTAGATTACTATGATTATACAAAAATTAGTCTGTACAATAGGAATGGGGAGTTAATCTCAGTCTTAGAACTGACTATATTTTCGTATGTGATAGTAAACATGTTATGGGACGAGATTTCTCATAGAAATAAAATATGTTGTCTTCCCACTGTTTTATTTCCAACCAGACCCGGTTCATCCCACCAGCACAGTCTAATGAAACAGTGTTTACAGTGTATCATTTGTCTCCACACTGTTCGGGTGGGATGTGCCATTGATGAAGACGCAGTTGCGTTGAAAACTGGGTCTGGTTGAAAATAAAACGGTGGGAAGACAACATCTTTTATTTCTATGAGTGACTATATCTTCGTCAAATTAAAAAAAAAAAAAAATGGTACAAACTTCTTGGTATCGAATTTAATGGCATTCCGCTAGAGGCTCTTTCCAATGATGGGCCGGTGATTTATGGTCGGGGAAAAGGTAAAACAAAAAATAAATTAGGGAAACCAATTAATATGTTAATTAGCGGTCTGCGAGAAAACTTCCTTCAATTCCTGATAGGTCTTCTTGGAGTCGTTTCAACAGCCGGTCAATATCGTATCGAGAAGATGAAGAAGGAGGGATCTCAGTGGTGTTGTGGTTTGTGTAACTACATACCTAAGAAGCAGAGGTTCGAATCCTTAGTAGCCAATCCTTTCTGCATTATTTGTGGACATATAATTACGGCAATCCTGCCAAAACTGAAAAAAAATTTTGAAAAAGCTTCATTGTAATTATTTTTTTACTTCAATTCACATCTTTCGAATGGAAGGTAAAAAAAAATTTAAAAAAAAGCCCGCGCTTCAACTACCAGATCACATCGTCCACTACCAGAGCGAAGAATGAGCGCATGAGCCCTACTGTGGGAGTCCTAAATTGTCCCTACTCAAGTTTATTCACCGAGAGTAGGAGTCTCTAACGAGTACCTGACATCGTACAGGCTCGGGATCATCACTTAACAACCTATCCAAAGGACGGCGTGCTCAAGGTTTTTTGACCTCCCAGAAAAAAAAAACCTAAGGGTTGGTTCGAAAATGCGAGCTTGAACTTAGAAGGCAAGAACTACCCCTGAGCTATCGGCGCCTTTATCGGTATTGTAGGTACAAACAAATAACGTACACGAAAATTTAGGCAATGATCATACAATAAACAAACATGTTATTATTGGAAAATATATAAATATGTTCAACCTGAAACTGTTAAAAACTATATAGTTTATAAAAATATTTAATGTACAGACAGCCGTACCCTTCAAATTTAATTTTTTTTTTTTGTATCTAATAATGTGTATATATTTTTTTAAATTGTTTATTATCAATAGTATTGAATATATAAAAATCATTAAACAATATGTCTTTGACTCAACTAACTATAGATCAAATAGTAACACGAATATATTTAAATAACTTATTATAAATTCATAGGAAACATAAATGGTTGTCGTAAAAATTGATTAATATCATGGAGATTTAATCAGGTCCAATTAATTTTTTATTGATCTAATATATATTTATAGGTGACATAACTAGATTTTTCTTCATTTTTTCTTCTCTTCGTTGAAAGATCGGTTGAAGAGTTACTTAAAGAATAAAAAAAGAAAATTTTAATTGTTGTTTATTTATTCATAGGATTTGAACGTTCTTTTTATACAGGTAATTAAGAAAAAGGTAAGTCGTACGTCTCAAACTGATATGATTTATATCTTTGGAGGATCATACATTTGAATTGTATATTTGTAAAGGGTATAACTGTAAACATAAACAGCATCATAGGTCAAAAATCAATATTTATTAAAAAATTTAATATGCTAAGTATCATACTTGTAGAATCCATTTTGATGAAGTGTGAAAAGTCATTAATACTGTAGTAGAAAAAAGTTCTTTATGCGGTCAGATGGTAACAAAACAATGTTTAGAAAAAAGTTCTTTATGCGGTCAGATGGTAACAAAACAATGTTTAGAAAAAAGTTCTTTATGCGGTCAGATGGTAACAAAACAATGTTTAGAAAAAAGTTCTTTATGCGGTCAGATGGTAACAAAACAATGTTTAGAAAAAAGTTCTTTATGCGGTCAGATGGTAACAAAACAATGTTTAGAAAAAAGTTCTTTATGCGGTCAGATGGTAACAAAACAATGTTTAGAAAAAAGCTTTTTAATGAGAAAATGCAGTTAGTTACTTTGTAGGTAACTTGGTTCTGTAGATAATGACATATTGTACGTTCACTTATGTAGAATAGGTTCGTCGTAATCCTTTGCACAAAATTAGGAAATGGACAACGTTGAATTGATGAACATCCCCACTGCTTTCCGGCATATCCAACCCCTTATCTAACGCACCACCGACCTTATTGTGGTATAATATACCTATATTATTTCTAAATAAATTTTAATATTTATCCACAAAATCCAGGAGCGATTCTTTTTTAACGTCCTAATTTATTTTTACAGTAGACTCTCCCTTATCCGGCATTCTGTTAACCGGCGCGCTCCCTTATCCGGCCCTCGCAAAATAATATCAAATTTGTTAAACTAAAATTAACATTCAATTATTAGATTATCAATTATATGAGCCACGTGTATTTACGAGCACATAATAATTCCGTAACTCACGAATCTTTTATGTATTTTTATTGTATGCACATATATACGTACATATAATAAATCAATGTTCAGTATGTACATATTTGTCAATTTAATAAATGTTATCAACAAAATACATACGAGTTTTATTCCTTAGCTCACCTAAAAACACTTTTTTTATGCATTAATTGATATATTTTTTCTCATTAATTGACGTTAACGTCGGATAAGGGAGAGTCTACTGTATTTACTATTAATTTACATATTATTATGTTCATAATAAATAATATATTATTATAATTTTTGAACAATTTAACTCCATATCACCATCTCTAATTATTTTTGATTGACTTAACGTCCTCATAAATTCACAGTTAGTGCAGGTTGCTACCGTTTGCAACGACAGTTTCCTCAATTACTAGTTTCTAACCGCATATAGATTTTTTTTTTTTGCCGCTATGAGCTGTATTCATAATAGTAATTCTGTTTACATGTTCAAAGCATGTAACAATTTGCTGATAATTCGGACCTCCACAGTTGTGAACATGTTTGAATGTCATCTGCTTTTCTCAGGCGTCCAAAAGATTTGCAAGCGTTCTCTGCGCCATGGATGGTCGTCTACAAGTCGGGCCTATTTATCTTTTCCTACAATGGCTATTCCGGTGAACACATGATATGTAGCGCTATTCATAAGAAACCTGGTCTCTAGAGCTGTTTTTTTTTTCATCTTAATCTTCTTCTTTGTCTATGACTTCTGAACTAGATAGGCTGGTGAACGAAGGTGGTTCTGCGACCTGAAGAAGCTGCATTGAATCGTTTCTAAATATTCTCCTCAATCTATAACGTCTTCTATTCCATATATTTTCTCAGTGTTTTACGATTTGAGTCCTCTAACTTGCCACAGTCCACAAGTTCTTTAGAAACAATAAAATGTATAATTTAATAAACTGAAACGTTATATAACCAATCTTGTTGGTATGAGCTCAATGATTGCTGGTATTTCGTCCTATTACACTAGACTTATCATGGAGTAAACATGCATTGTTCTCAAATCCAATGCAGCCATCGGGGCTATTCCATCTAATGTAGCGAGCACGTTGCATCGGATTCTCGTCGAGGTGCGGTTGCCTGGAAGACGGCTGGGAAGGAAGATTTGCTCTAATCCCGTGGACAAGGGGAGGTCCACCCGGAGGCGGTAAGCCCTCCTAATTGGGACCGACACACGGCTCTCCTCTTCATTATACTCGACACGCGACTTTCGGCTCCAGTATCACAATCAATAGCCCATTAGACCAGAACAGATTTTCTTTACTAACAGGCTTTGGAGTACGTTGAAGGGCGGCGGCGGGGGATGACTCCGTATTTAATAAAGTCTACAACAACCAGACTGACACCAAATCTTGTTTTTTTCCCTCCCCTAAACCGATAATCTCTATAGAGCAAACTAATTTTTTTAATCTAATCTTATTTAGTGTTACAATTTCGTGGGTGTATGAACAGTTCCTCTGGTAAAGTTCTTTTTAAGGGACCCCTTCTTTGTGTATCCCCAAGCAAACATTTCTCCTCAAATATCTTAAGAATAAACCAAACAGCAACTCAAAATTTATTGTGTAGTTTTTTTGTTATAAAGATCAACAAATTTGTTTTCCATTAAAGGTTTAGAAATCTTACACTAGAAACTTTTACTAAGACTACTATACAAAAGAACCAAATTAACTTTGAAGACAAAACGACGTATATACAACACAGTATTCAAACCTATGTTGGACTTAGGAACCCAGCGCATTCAATTCTTTCAATCGAAAATTCTTAGTAAAATAGTCAATACTCCTTATTACGTCTCCAACAAAACTCATCACACTGACATTGACGTACCTTTTGTCACCGAAGTCACTAAATCCAAGTATAAAAAATTAAATTTATTTCTTAGTTCCCATAATAATTTCTAGTCCGTGCCCTCCATTTTGCCATACTTCCCCAACGACGGCTTGAGCGTCAATGGCCTAGAGACGTCCTTAGCAGCAGCAGTGACAGTGATTAGTTACAAATGAGAGGAAATCAGTGACTAGGGAGTGTCACCACTGGGTGATCTCTCCCCTCTTGACATTGCCATTATCTCTCTCTGAGCATATTTGCTTGTTGTATTTATTCGTATACTGTTATAAATATATGTTTGTAAATAAATAAATAAATCAAGAAAATATGATTTATAATACATTATGATTTCTGATAATTATTGAAGTATAATGAATTGATTATACAAATAATATTAAAATAAATAAACATAGACATTTCTTTGAGGTTTTTACATTGAGCATTGAGAACGCCGTCTTTCGGAGATGTCAAATGGCGACGCTGAATGAGGTACTCATGAAGACCCCTGCCCTTATTAAATCTCTGGATTAGCAGAATTTAGGAGTCCCATAGTAAAACATAGAATGCTTAGGTCCCTGGGAGTACAGATCAGTCTGCCGGGAGGGCCCTTAGCACTGTCCCAATAGACTTATCCCCTCTATAGACTAGAATAACTCCGAGTCCAGCGGTAAAAAGAGGCAGTAAAAGTTGCCACTCTCTTGTTAATAAATCTTGTCTCTGACTTCCTTTGCCTCCCTTCCTTTACACTGCGCTGGGAACACAACAAAAAATAAATAAAATAAAATAAAACAACCCCTAAATCACTCCCCAGATGCTTCTTTACATATGTCATTTCTTATAGACTCTGATTATTTTATCTATTTTTAAGCTTTTTTTGTCGCTAATAAAAAATCGCTAATAATATCCGTAATATCTAATTTTGATCTTAGATTTCAAAATTGTCTTCAGATCTTTGCGTTTGAGGTCAAGACAAACACTTTTTCTTCCGATCCTGAATGTCAGACTGCCCGGATGGCCGTGAATCGTATATAAAGAGGCCGCGAAAAATTTTTAATTCTTTATTCGTTTTGTAATTGCTGATGGTTTAATTCGATACACTTTATCAGTAAATATCTCAAAATTAAACTAATTTTATTGCAAAAATCACTGTAAATAAGATCTAATATATATAATAAAAAAAAAAAAAAAATCTCTAAGACTGTTGATAGCTACTAAAACCCATAATAAAAAAACATCAATGACTAATGTGTTCTATAAATCTATAATTACGTGTCTAAGGTTCATTAAGAGTTTAAATATATGTTCAACACTATGATAACTTAATTAACTATTCCGAATTGAATTGATTCCTGCCTGCGTATAGCTTTGAATAACACAATTGAGGCAAGAATAGACAAATTAGTGGAGTGTGTCTAACAACAGAGGTCTTACACTTAAGTAAGTTAATTTTTTTTTTTTGTCAAAATCAGTGAATGAAATCACTATTAAAAATTAAATCTTAATAATTATTATTTACTATAAATTAGACGGCTGCGAAAATATTTTAGGATTAGGATTTATTTACTGGGCCAAGACTACTAAAAGCTACCATGCCTAATTCAAGAACCACTGAACGGATTTTTATAAAACTAGGATAAAGGTTCTATGTGGCGTGTAGATGGTCCCATTTAAAATTTTGTAAAATCTGGTTGAAATTAAAGTTACTTTACTTGCAACGATTTTTCCAAAAGGTAGCCTGTTGTTCATTTCGAAAAGGATACTTTTCTTTCAAAATTCCAGACTTTCAAAAAATCTGATCACTCTGACAATCTCGAAATTTCTTCTAGAAAATCATATCTACGTTCCATTGAAGAATAAATTAAGTAATTTGTTCAATGAAAAGGTTAAAATACTTTTTTCTTATTTTTTTAAATCAAAGTGTCCAGGCTTTTTAGAATTTGTTCTCTCAATTTGAAGTTAGCCTCATGACGAGAATATTTCGTGTTATTTGCCATCCATCATCAGCTTCAAAATGTTGTTCTCTTCTCCATGATAGTAATTTTCAGAGGTTTTAAATTTTCAATTCTAAGAAATGCATTGGATCAACAGTGAACCGGCCGGTTTATCACCTCCTGGCGGGAACAGAAAAAGACCCTTTGACCCGGCGCCGGGGGATACTGATGGACCGGCCTGAAGTCTACCCCCGGCAGCCGCGATGTAGAAGCAGCCCACCTCCACCGAACTCGAGCTGTCTCGGCGCCGCCTGGCAGCCGCAACCCAAGGAGGTCTGGGAGCGCCAGTCTGTCCCGCTCGGGACCAAAGGCTGTCACCCCTAGACACCCACAGCAACACTGTGATTAAATAAAACCCGATATTATATATGTACTTCCTCCTTCCCCGACAATAAGCGGGCCGGGTGATTTGCCGGAGCACCCGTAAAAAAAAAAAAAAAAAAAAAAAAAAAAAAAAAAAAAAAAAATCAACAGTGAACCAATTGATTTTGGATGTGTGAACATTAATATTTGTGTGAAAAAATCTTTATGAGATCAGATGGGGAAACAATCGCAAAATACATGTTTAAATTAGAATAAAATATATATAGAATAGGTTCGTCGGCATCTTTCGCACAAAATTAGACAATAGGAAAGCTTGATTTACTGAAACCGGTCTGTGACCATCCCCCTCTACTCCGTCTGGAGGCTAAATGTTCGTCACAATGAAGGTCTATTGATTTTCGAGAGTTTCAAGTATAAACCAAGTATATTAGGTTTTTGTCATATATTGGTGGTTTTTGTCAAAAAAACTTAAATTATTTTGAAACAGTTCCCATACTAATATTTATTTTCATTTATTTTTTCAGATCTGAACGCAGAATCATATCTGGACGTAGCGTTCGGACCAGGAACCCCTGGGGGTATGCCCGGTGCCAACGGATCCCATCATACTCGAACCAAGAGAATGCGAACTTCGTTCAAACACCACCAACTTCGAACGATGAAGTCCTACTTCGCCATCAACCACAATCCTGACGCCAAGGACCTCAAACAGTTGTCCCAGAAAACTGGACTTCCCAAAAGGGTTCTTCAAGTAAGTAGACGATACCATTTTCAGTTATACCCGGATATATTTGATTTAATTTTTTTTTACTTCCTCATCCATGCGAACTAAATAGGAAGTTATGTCGAACTAGTGGGGAAGTTATGTCGAATTAAATGGAAAGTTATCTCGAACTAAATGGGAAGTTATGTCGAACTAGTGGGGAAGTTATGTCGAGCTAAATGGGAAGTTATGTCGAATTAAATGGAAAGTTATGTCGAACTAAATGGGAAGTTATGTAAAAGATAGAAAGAGAGAGAAGTTATAGGATAAGTTTTTACCAGAATTCCAAGTTTTTCCACCCCCTGATTCCATAAAATAAAGTCCGGTCTGTGTGTATATATGTGTACCCTATAACTCTCGATAGAATGATTATATCGACTTTCATATTTGTATCCAGAACCCCATCAAGTCGACACCTATTGATTTTCAGCCACAAAATCGGCCAATAGAGAGGAAGGGAGGGTTGGGAAAGTGAACACTAAAACCTTAAAAAATTAGCTGAAGTAATGAACATATCGACACGAAATTTTGAATTTTATATGTGCACCCAGGACACAATAAGGACGACACCTGTTGATTTTCAGCTAAATCGACAAAAAGAAAGAGGAATGGGATCAACTCTACCGAATTGATTTTAAGTTAATAGTTAGTTGACTTATACGTGGACTGTTGAATCCTCATTCAAGATTTATAACATTCATCGACACTTATCAGGATATTTTCAGGTCCTCGTGAGGTTCTGAACACACATATAAAATTTCATGTCGATGTATTTATTATATTGAGAGTTACACATACAAATAGCCAACATTTTATTTTTGTATTTTTAGAATTAGGGGGTCGGAAAATATGAAGTTTCTCTGAAAACTCAACATTGAATTTCGGTCACCCATTATATAACTTCCCCTATGAATCAAATGTTAATTAATTTGATGAAGATTATGTTTTATGCTAAAAAAAAAAAATTAAATAGACTGAAAATTAAATAAGGGTTCACACAGCACTTCTTTTATTTCTTTTATTATTCCTGACGTTTCGAGCCTTCGCTCATTTTCACAAGTGTTATCCTTTCATTTTTCATTTCATAATTTTCTATTGTTACCGAAATAATTTGTCCATTCTTAAAATATTTAGTCGATCTAGGGGCTTGACAAGATCCTAGATCACACGGGTCGACTAAATATTTTAAGAATGGACAAATTATTTCGGTAACAATAGAAAATTATGAAATGAAAAATTAAAGGATAACAGCTGTAAAAATGAGCGAACGCTCGAAACGTCAGGAATAATAAAAGAAATAAAATAAGTGCTGTGTGAACCCTTATTTAATGTAACAACACTTCCTCAACACATACAAAGATCATTAGACTGAAAATGCCATCCTTTCGCCTATAAATTGGAGTCTATAATCACCTACACATTTTGCTAGATTTTAGATCTTGAGTACTTAACAGGCACTAAATTTTGCTTACCATCATGTCTATGTCACACCTTATCTATTTTTTTTTTTTTTATGACATCCTATAATAACATTTTATTGAATTTTTATGTCTCAAGCTTTTTTAAATTTTTTTTTATTCAACAAAAAAAAACCAATTCTACAAATTAACTCCTTTAAAATAACATCTAATAATCACTCCAATAAAATTGGAGCTGTTCCTGTTGGAGTGGTTGTGTTGGTTATCTTGTAAAAGTGTCCCAAGACCATTGTGTTTTTATTACTGATTCGATTGATATTGAAAAAAAAAAAAAACGTTTTATTGACTCACAGATCTGTTTTTTATTACATTTTTTACGACCCTTTAATACGGCTCTAAACTCCTACCGAAATGGCAGCTGATCGGATCCCCCGACTATTCCTCCAACCAATATAATTTTCAATTAAAATAACATTTCGAGAAGTTTATTAGTAAATTTATTCGACCTCTTTAATACACTGATTTGAATTATATATATTATTTTTGTTCTTCATTGTGATAGAGCGTAGATTAATTTTTTTTACGGCCATATTACTGAAGAAATTTAAATTTTTGGGAAAATATATATTTTTCGGTGCTAGGGGAAGTTATGTTGGAATTTTCACCGCCCCTAAAGCTCTAACTCAGAAAATATAAACTTCAAATTTGAAATGAAGATGTCACTTGTGCTAACTTAGATTTGATTAGATTTTGATCGAAATTAAACGAAAATTAAGTCGGGACCTAGGTTCATTTTACAAGATACCAATTATATTTATGTCCTAATCAAAAATAAGTCCAAATATAAGTTGTAGAGAAAAATTAATAACACATTTTATAACTGTGGTAGTAAGTCTAAATTCGTAACTGTTCAGGGCGGCTCTTTTTTACTTTTGCATTAATCGTGTAAATCCAGTTTTGGGAATAAATAAATGATGTTCGCATCATTATTAATCATATACCTTCTAAATCTATAGGAGTGAATGAAAATGAATATTGTTAATCCTTTTTGTACTTTCCCTTAGTTACTTATCATTCCCCATCACTTACCTAATTATTAACCATACTTTTTGAAATACTCCTGAATTATACCTCTCTAAAGTTGAGCAAGTTGATTTAACCGAAAACACCCTCTTCACCTGGAATAGTCTGCCGTAGTGAATAAATGGTTAAATGCAGTTATCTCGAGAATGATTCCTCAAAGAAGTAGATTAAGTTGATTTAAACGAGAACATACACAATTTTACGAGATACCAAGAAACCCACATTTTTATAATTCCGAAAGTATTAGAGGCCTGAGCTCCCAACTTCTTCACAGTGCGCAGATGGCTTGGGAGATGATCACAATACACTTAACTCATTTTGGCCATTTTACGACTTAACAACTTATTCCCTGTGAAACCATAGATATAAAAATATAATTTTTCGAAGGTCGCCCCGTTTGCGAGATACATGCCAAAACTATCCTAAAAAGAAACCCCAAAATAGTTATATTAAAGCTAAAAGTGTTCCTTATGATATTTCCAACGTTCAATGATATACCCTAAGATTTGAGATAAGACCAATAAAATCATAGTTAGTGTTTTATTAAAAAGGATACAAAATAATGAAAACAAAATATATGTGGATATAGCCATAACAGGAACCTTTCTTATACCAACTACTTTTCTACCGACCACTCTCCCTCCTCTCATGGCATTGCTACGTATAAGAAAGTCATATGCTGCCCAATGAAATAAAGAGAACCCCCGACGACTATACAATACTTTCATATAATCAGTAACCCAGTATAAAATGAATTTGAGAGGGTGGAAGGAAAGTGATGTGTAAAAAAGTGGTGGGTATTGAAAGTCCTGTTATGACTACAAGACATATATTTTTATAAATACATAAAAAGAAAGTATTTCTATTTAAGGAGATAAGAACGTGAGATACACAGCTATGCAGTTGCATTCAAGAAAATATTTTCTGTTTATTTCACTTTTTTTTTTTTCTTTTAAATTACTTTAAAAGGATAAATATGTTAAATTCTCTTTACCTTATGTGACATCCGTTTTCTCTTGGGGCATTCCTTGTCATACGCCAACAAGAGGGAAAGTGCTAGCTTCCCATCTCACCTAATTTTTCGAGTTAATAATATAAACTTTTGGAGAAGTTGTTTCTCGAAACGTTTGGGTAAGCCTTTTTCTTGTAAAATATTAATTCTTATACTTTTGGGAAAGCCTTTTTCTTGTAAAATATTAATTCTTATACTTTTGGGAAAGCCTTTTTCTTGTAAAATATTAATTCTTATAATTTTCTCTACTATATACAAATGTATCTCTACTTAACAATTACAGAACACATGAATATCAAATATTAAATGTTTGTAAATATTCTTGTAAGGAGACTGCTGTCTGTAAATTGGATATTATAGTATACTGATTTTTTCCGGCATTTTTTTTTCCAGAGGTGTCTTCTTTTTTATTTTATTTTTTTGACAATATTTTGGGACACTTCCATGTCCTTTCTTCTGATTACTATGAACCAAATACGTTCATAGTGACCCTGAAGAAGGGACGTGGTAGAGTCCTCAAATATTGTCTAAAAAAAAAGAAGAAAAAAAAAGTCACTTCTGGGAAAAAATGCCGGAAAAATCAACAGTAACATATAGTATATATAGGCGAAAACTAATTCATATCCGTGACGTAAAACAAAGACCAAGAACTCCTGATTCCAAAAATGAAAAAAAAAAAATATCTGCCTGTGTACGCGATAAGCCTAGAATGAATGTATCAACATGAAATTTTAGATGTGTATTCAGAACCCTCTAAGGATAACATCTATTGATTTTCAGCCAAGAGAAGAGAGGTTTCGAGCAGAGGCTTAACACAAAAACTCTTATAACTGCCGTTGTAATGAATGTATCGACACGAAATTTCATATGTATATTCAAAGCCATATAACCTATTGGTTTTCATTAGAATTAGCAGAAGGAGGGGATCAGAGGGGGCTTAACTCCAAGACTATAAAATTTAGTACTTTAGTTACGGTTTCAGAAGCCACCATGTAAGTAAAATGTCGTCGTTTAGTCCAAACGGTTGATGGCCCTTGGAGGGAGTGCGAAAACGTTATTAATTCGTGCTGGGGAAGTACATAACCGATGATCCATTGCTGTAAATTGACTTCTCTTTCGTCCAAATCTCCCCCCCCCCCCCCCCCCCTGATCCTGAAGAAGCGCCTCACTCTCAACAATGTTCAATGTTCCATCAGTTTTTCGACCCAGGAACAATGAAGATCCATGCTGAAGAACACTGAATATAGCTGGAAAGGCCCACAACGCGCATCTTTTCCTCTTTTTTGTTCTATTTTCCCCCTCGTATTTTCCTTTTCCTTAGAATATTCCACTCCGTAGCTCCCCCATTTTCTGGGTCCCTCTCTCCTTGTCATATTCCTCCAACATCGCTTTGTCTTTACACCAAGGGGAGAGTCTCGTTAAAAAAATAGGAAAATGGGGGGAAAAAAAAAAAACGAAAGAAAAGATTGAGAATAATGAAGCCGGAAATATTTTTTTCTTATATTTGTTATTATGTTTATAGAAATTTATTTCACTTCCAAGTCAAATTTTTAAAATTGTCATCTATTGTTGCCAACCACCATAGAATTAGACAGTTTCAAACCGGAAACCTTGCAGTTAATCACTTAAATTATTTAATCGGTCAGAAATTCGAATCTCCTCATTCCAAGAATTGCTTGGTGAGTTATCGTATTTACACAAAAACACACAGTTTGTCTGTTTTGTTTTGTTTTTGTGTAAATACGATAACTCACGATCGCATAATTATATCGACACTGAACTTTATACGTTTATCCTGAACCTTCTCCAAGGACGACACCTATTAATTTTCAGCGAAATCAGCCGAAGTGGAGGAGGATCAGAGAAATATAAAATTTTATATTTAAATTCAAAACCCCACAAAGTTAGCAACTATTAATTTTTCGCAAAATTGTTCGCATGGAGGGGGATGACCAGAGAAGAGGTGCTCGACTAACTGGCTGTAACGAATGTATCGTCACGGAATATAGTATGAGACCACTCTATAAGTCAAATAGTGAGTTTTAGCCCAAACGGTCGATTGGCTTTGAAGGGAGAGCGAAAACATAATTGATTAATCCTTGCTGGGGAAGTACATAGCCGATGATTCACAGAGTTTATTTTTACTTTATTTATTTATTTTTCTTCAGAAAAATGGAGTACAAACAACTACAAAAAAAAAAAAGAAAGGCCATGGAAGAATGTGGAAGGAAAGTAGTGGGAGATGTTGAGCGGGGATGGTGACAGATATCATTCCAAGAGCGCTCGCTCCGCCCTGGCAAAAATGATAATGGTTCTGACGGACAGACAGGAATCCACTCGAGCTAACAAGCCAGTGATCATTTTCTTTGAATTTAAATTGAAAACGAATACCTTCTTATGTTTTGAAAAAGGGTTACATTAAAAAAAAAAAAAAAAACATACAGGGCTGCTGCAATCCAAATTGCATCCGATTCTCTTGGGAAATTGCATTTAAAAAGACTGGAGTGTGCTTTCTTAAATGTTTCGTAACATAACTATGAAGTCGTCTCACTTCTCCGGGGGCTTTTCCTGGGTGACTTTCCCAGTAATTTTAATAGTTATGAAAAACTAATTTGAGAGTGAGGTGGGCAGCGGAGAGTGATCTGTTCTAAGGTAGTTCGTATAAGAAAATACCGCATTTTTTTCTTTATTTTCATCTTTTTCAATAAAAAAAAAAACTACCGATACTGAAAAGATATTTTATCATTGCTATGCGTTATAATTTGAGTATTACTTGGAATTATTTTGACATTTTAGGGCGGTTTTTGGCATGTATCTCGCAAACCGAGCGGCCTTCAAAAAAATATTCAATATAAAAAGTGTCTTTCAGTTTTTTCTACGACTTTTATTCGTAAAGATTTTTGATTAGGTCTTAAATATAAGCGGTTTTCTGTAAAAAAGTACTCACGTCCCTAAGTAATGTGGTCTAATTTTTCATCTGATTTCCGCCAAAATCTAATGAGATTTAAGGCAGCACATGAGACATCTTCATTTCAAAATTCAAGATCATGGCTAAAATCGTTTCTATTTTAGAGCGTTGACAAAGATCCAATCACTCATACACATCTAACGCACGCCAAACATTATTGGAACATGGTTATAACGTATTCAGAGGACCTTGAAAATCCGTTGAGAACTCGTTCTCGGATTTTCGCTCGATTACAATACTTTCTTATAAAGTTATAAGAAACGTTCGCAATCTTGCACTCAGAAAGCAAGCACGCTGCTCTGAGTTACCAGCGCTTTTATAAATATAAATATTTTTCTCAGAAAGTGGGCCCTGTCAAAATGATGAAATGTTTAATTCAATATCCAACTATAAAGTATTATAAAAATCCTTCACTGACATTTTAGATGTTTTGAAGCGACAAAAATTAATAACAATTTAATTGTTGTAGATTTTAAAAGTAGAAAAATGTATTTAATAAATTATAAAAGGATACATTCAGAAAATTTATTTCACCAAAAATAGTTTCGAAGACGATGATCGACATGTTTTCAGATCGATAGTCGTGGTCAGATCCACTCACAATTCGATGTGGTAAAATGATAATGGCAGAACGAGTTAAAGCGGTCTTCTTTGGGGAGCCGGAGTTTGGGTTGTGGCATTTCTCTGGGTGATGTCGAGACTGTATTAGGATCGTTCTGTTGCGAATTTCCGTAGGCCGTAGAGAATCCTACTGTTCACGTTTCAGTATGAAGATGTTTGTGGGTTGGGGTGTGGAGTCACCCTGACAGGCCTGATTGGAGGATGGGAGGGGGGCGTGTCTCTCTATTGTTCACCCTCCAGAGAGGGGACACCATCATGGCTACCGGCTGTCTCTGTCAACCCTAGCTGCTACACTGGTCCATGTCGTCAGACCGTTTGTCGGCCCTTGTCGACACGTCAGTCCGAGTCGTTGAGCCACTTGTTGGCTCTTGTTGGTCTACTGGTTCATGTTGTCGGACCACTTATAGGCCCTTGTTGGTACACTGGTTCATGTCGTCGTGCCACTTGTTGGCCCTAACTGGTATACTGGTCCACGTTGTCGAGTCATTTGCTGCCCCTTGTTGGTATACTGGTCCATGGGCTACTAATCCCGTATAGTACTGGCCCTTGTTGGTACACTGGTTCATGTCGTCGTGCCACTTGTTGGCCCTTACTGGTATACTGGTCCACGTTGTCGAGTCACTTGCTGTCCCTTGTTGGTATACTGTCCATGTCGTCGGACCACTTGGTGGCCTTGTTTGTATACTGGTCCATGTCATCGGGCCACTTGGTTGCCCTTGTTTATATACCGGTCTATGTCGTCGGCCTGCTTGTCGACACGCCAGTCTCTGTCGTTGAGCCACTTGTCCGCTCTTTCTGGCTTACTGGTCCATGTTGTCGGATCACTTGCTGGCCTCTGTTTGTATACTGGTCCATGTCGTCGGGCCACTTAGTTGCCCTTGTTTATATACCGGTCTATGTCGTCGGCCTGCTTGTCGACACGCCAGTTTCTGTCGTTGAGCCACTTGCCCGCCCTTACTGGCTTACTGGTCCATGTTGTCGGGTCACTTGCTGGCCTCTGTTGGTATACTGGTCCATGCCATCGGCTACTAATCCCATACAGTACTGATCCATGTTGACTTGTCGGCCCTTCTTGCTATATTGAACAATGTCTTCGGTCGCTGCGAGTACACTGATCCCTATCATCGGATACCTTGCCAACTCTTGTTAATATTACCTCAGACAACTTGCTGGTGTACTGCTCCATATCCTCGTGTCTTCCTTCTGTCTCTACGTTGATGGGATTATACCTGGAAGGCCTCTTCATCAATGTGGTCCATAGAGCCAGAAATTAATATAAAAATGACCATTAAAATCTAAATCTTTTTGCATATGTCAGAGAGCTAGTTATCTATGATTTCTCGAATTCCTTTGCCCTGACTATTGATCCTTGTAATTGTGAGCTGAGCTAGAATCCATATGTGCCATAAATCAAGTAGATAATTGATAGAATATAATCTTGTGATTGCGATAAATCATATCTCTTTTGCGTTGTCAATACGCAGTAGACAAAGTAACAAGGATATTCGCAGCAGTGAAAGCCACCCGTATTCAATTGCTAGTTTATCAGACAGTTGTGTGGCAACCTTCAAAGTTTCGAAATTCAGTTTGAAAAGTCAGATAGGATCGAGAAAGTGCAGGTTCTACGACTCATAAAACATAGTTGATCCCCCATAGCAGCTGTGCTGGAACCTCGACCGCATTGTTATTGTTTCAAATTGGCTGCTAAAAGGGGATGAAAGTTTCTACTTCCCCCACCTAATTGAAGTATAGGAGAAGTTATGTAATCGGTCAAAAATCAGATGTTGAGTTTTCTTCGAAATATCATATTTTCCCACCCCCTGATTCCAAAAAAGAAAAAAAAAAAAGAAAAAAGTAAAACTTAGTTTATTTATGTGTGTGAGTGTGAAAACGGTAACTCAAATGTATCAAATTTTATATGTGTATCCAGAACGCTCTAAGGGCGACTCCGATTAATTTTCGGCCAAATCGGTCATTGGAAAGGGTGGATTAGGGGGGAGGTCTAACAAAACAATTCATTAAACCCCATAAAGACGATACCTATCTGGGGGGGGGGGGGGGGGGGGTAGAGGGGCTCAACTCAATAATCCCAAATACTGCCAATGTAATGAATGTATCGATACAAAATTTAGTATGTTGATTCAAAAGCCACTGTCGATTGACTTTGGAGGGAGAGCGAAAACATAATTGATTAATTCGTGCTGGGGAAGTACATTGTCGGTGATTCACTGAACACTTTTTTATATTTGCTAATTTAAAATTATTATTATTGACCGTTGTCAGGTTGTTGCATTATGAAAGAAGTTTTACATAATTTAAACTTAAAAGAATATTATTTTAGATCCAGTTGGTATATAACTTATTCTGAGAGAATCTACTCTAAAAATGTACAGTGTAATGTAATGAAAGTACAATCACGAGACTTGTAAACCAGAAAGTACTTCAAGTGGAACTTTCAGTGCTGCAATAAATAACTCGTGCAGAACAGAAAATTTATGATACTTATTTGGAGTAAAATTGCTCTGACTAAGTCATGACTATTTTGAGGCCTTTACGGATAAAATATGTTGTTGTCATGTCAGTAAAAAAAAAAAAAGGAGTTTTATGCGCACTAGAATTTTTATTTTCTTGAGTAGTTAAGTGAATAAGGGTCATTTTATAAATTCAAGTTCTTTTTTAGGCAATATATAACGGTATCCATAGAATTTTTGCTTGGAATACATTTTGAGATTTTCCAAAATTTTAAATTTCAGGATTACATTTTTGGTTTTATATATTAACCTCAGAAAATCAACTTTTAAAGAGCTATTTTATGTTCCTTTTCATCATTTTGATATATCTTCAACGATTTAGGCAGCATATGCAATAAATGGCTCCGGGATGACTGTTTCTCCTTCGACTTCACTGCTTCACACTCTTCTCATTTACCATGACAGCTTAGCTTCCTTTGAAGCGTGAATATGTATAGCCTATGATCATAGGAAAGAAATAATCTTCCCAACGTTGAAACAACTATCCAAATCGGTTAAGTAGTCTTTGAGATCACCTCAAATACTTTCTCTCTGTTTATACATATATTAGTACAGAATAGGAGGTTACCCGGTGTTGACAGGTTAATACATTTAAGATACTGGATACTTGATAACGTTATCAACCCGGTTATTAACTGTAAGCAGGGCTTATTACGTGTGGCAAAGTAAAAACACAAAACGACTAGTAATAGGTCATTTGAATCAAAGTAAATAGATTCGAATCAAAACTAAAAAAAAAATTAGTATCTGTTTATGTATCTAATTTATAAGCTATGTTAATGTACACATTCTTATCATGTATTCTAACGTAACGGAAATAAATATTATTATTATTATTATTAAATAATAACCCGGATATCCTTCGTGATCCTGGGATTGGAATCCTATTGCTTGAGTGATGTAAAACCAAAGCATGATGATTCTTTCTCAAGCTGTCAAGCAACCCGGAGAATATAAAGAGATGACCTTAATATCCCATTAGTTTAAGTGATTAGTAATTAAATAAATGCTTTGATGATTGAAATGAGCGCGGACAGAGACTGTCTCTCTTTTCTCTAGTGAATACCCATTAGGTAGAACCTTTTTACAGCGAATCATGTCTTGGGCGGACACCGCAATATGTCCGTCCAAGGGAGGTATTCGCCCAAGAGTGGTTACATTCTCCCCTACTCCTTATTTCAGATTATTATTATTTTTTACTTCTATTCGTTAATTATATAAGAACCTGCGATCTGAGTTTTCAAAGGAATTTAATGTTTTTAGACCCCTGAAAAAAAAGTTCTCCCTGTCTTTGTGTATGGGTGTCTGAATACCATAAACCCGATAGAATGATTATATCTGAACGCGATTGCGGCCCTTAAGTTTTTTTAACTGGAAGGTGAAAAAACATGTCTACCAGAGCGACGAACGAGAGCTCTGATTGCGGGCGATATGTTAAAGTCCGGGTATGAGTCACAGTGTGTATCCAGATTCCTATAAGGGTGCTTGAGACAAAAACCCCAATAATTGCCGATGTAATGAATATATCGACATGAAATTTTATATCTTGATGATAAATACAACTATTATTTTTCAACCGAATTGGATGAGGATCAAAGAAGAGGGATTGAACTCATAAGACCTAACAACTTTCGATATAATGAATGTATCGACACGAATTTTAGTGAGCTTATTCAGAAGTCCCTGACATAAGACAACTAATGATTCACTAACAAATTAAAGAATTATTCTCTCTAAGGAAGCTGTACGATAGAAGGAACTACATTTCTTGGAGCACACAATAATAATAATAATAAACTTATTTCCAATACATGGTAGGATACGTCAAAAAAATGTATACATTAAGATAGCTTATAAATTAGATTTATAACTACTGGAGTCTAACGTATGATTAGTAGTAATAACAATAAAAACTGAATAAATAAATACTTAAAAATAAATGAGTCCAAAAAAAAAAAATATTAACACATAGATACATTTGTAAGTAGATACTTTTTTTAATTTAATAACAATTTTAACAATATTTAACTGACCGCTCAGGGCTTGGCTGCTTTGGTAATATTTCTTCTGTAGAAGACCTTAAGAGCCCTATAGTAGGTTGTCTAGGAATGCTGAAGCTGTGACGTCTTACGGTGTGAAATGTTCCAACAAGGTCTGTAATTAAAAGTTATTAAGAGCCTCTGATGGGGGGGGCCACTTCTAGCCTACGTCAATCTACAACCTGCCATTCATCCTTTTAGTCTAATTCACTCACTTAACTCAAAATATATTTTGATTTTTTTTTTTTTTTTTTAATTTTCTTTTTTTATTGAAACATCTCTCATCACTATATTGACACATTGTGCCACCTAATATTTAAATTTAAATTTAATGTAATATTTAATTGTAAAGTAATCAAAGCACTCCGTAATGCTTTGTCGTTTATTGAAACATCTCTCATCACTATATTGACACATTGTGCCACCTAATATTTAAATTTAAATTTAATGTAATATTTAATTGTAAAGTAATCAAAGCACTCCGTAATGCTTTGTCGTTTATTTCGTGAAACCTCTTGTATAATCATAGATTTGGGAGTTTATCTCATGTTAATGGTCGTAAGAAAGTTTATTTTGAGAAGGAGAAATGTTTAGAATGAATGCCGGGAGATTTGTGTTGAGGTTAGTTATTGTGACTCATGCCTGGGCTTTCATATATGAGGTCATATCGCCTACTACCAGAAATGCTCAGGATGGATACCAGGAGATATGGTTCCGGTTAGTTAGTTATTGTGACTCATGCCCGGGCTTCAATTATGAGATCATATCGGCTACTAGAAATTTGATACGTATCCAGAACCTTATAAGGACGAGAACTTTTGAAGTGAAATAATTACAGAGGAGGGCTCACCTCAAAAACCATTTTAACTGTAAATGTAATAACCGACGATTTTTTCTACATTGCATTGTGCCGCGACACGGCCATTGTAAACACTGTTACAATTATAAATAGGTGTTTAGATAAGACAAGAAGTAGATGACGGTTTGGAGTGCCAGGTTTAGTTGCGGTTGACTTGGAACAACCGGCTCTCAGATTGAGACAAAGTATGTCAAGTCAACCGCTGAATTTCACCTCCGATGAAGATTTACAGCCAACATTTGCCTCCCCCTTTCCGATGTTTCTTCTCCTGGTTGAAATGGTCCGAGACTGCGTTTGACGGTTGGCCTCTGCTCTGGTCGGGGGGCACCCACAATTATCCTGGTCGGCGACTATCCGTCAGAGGCCGGGAATAGAACCGTTCCTCCCACCGCCTCTCCTCGACAGCAATTAGAACGGAAATACAACCCATCCCTGGCCTCTCTCACCTCCACCGCCAGCCCAGCAATTAGATTGTTAAATGCTCTCCAAATAGTTTATAAATCCTTCACTAATTGGCCGATGATTATGTTTGTACAATTGCGGAATTTGTATCTCGACAACCATCATGAGACGTTTCAAGGATAGTTTTCATTCCTCTCACGTCTTAAGCAATTAATATTTGACTTATAGTTGTTGAGCTCTTCATTTCCTTCAAATACTTAACTTAGAAAAAGTAGTGTATTCCTAAGAAGCCATCCAATATTCAAAGTCCTCCAAATAATTGTCGATACTCCCTATTATGTTCCTAACCCTCCTCTTCACAATGACCTCTAAGTTAATTCCACTGCTCGACTCCTGTCATCCAAACAATCCTTTCCGAAAACTGAGACGGCGCTGACCGAGAGAACTACTGATATAGTCTCTAATCTTGTGAATAGTATCTCGCCTCCAGCTCTTCGCTGCTGATCAGTGCTAGGCAGAGCAAGAGTAGTCTCGCGGGCTCCATTAAGTTGAAAGATTGGGGATGGCGGAGGTGCTTCCGATTGCCCTCGAACTAGTTTATTATTATCTGTACATTTTTATTTACTTTTATCAATATTTATTTTTTCATTTTATTTTACATTATAATTATTTTTTCATTTAGTATAAATATTCTATACTATATTCTGAGGGCGCCGGTAGCTCAGTGGTATGCGTGCTTGACTTCTGAGCTCAAGGTCGTGGGTTCGTAGCCCGACCGAGGCCCTTAGTTTATTTTATCTGGGAGGTAAAATAAACTTAAGCACGCCGTCCTTCGGATGGGACGTTAAGCGATGGTCCCGAGCCTGTACGATGTCAGGTACTCGTTAAAGACCCCTACCCTAGATGAATAAAAATTTAAGGTAGGCAAAATTTAGGACTCCCACAGTAGAGTCGGGCTCATGTCCACCAGAGTGACGAAAGAGCGCTCTGGTAGTAGGCGATATGACCTCGTAGTTAAAGCCCGGGCATGAGTCATAAAACCTAACCTAACCTATACTATATTCTCTTATTATATAATATATATTATATTCTCTCTCCACTGATCTTAGAGGTCTCTCTTGTCCGTATCCGTCTGTCCGGATCCAAGCTCCATCCACTGGAGCCGAGGTCTCCTCTATCTCTGTAACCCCGGATGTCACCTTGTTCTCAGTTTCTCCTTGTTACTTCCTCAGCTATACGAAGTATAAGAGAAGTTTTGTAATCGGTCAACATTTTTATCCAATGTATCGTCTCGAAATTTTATATTTGAATCCAGAACCCTCTAACTACGACACCTATTGATTTTCAGCCCAATCGGCTTAAGAAAAGCGGGGATTAGGGAAGAGGCTCAATTCATAACTTAGTTTAAGGTTTTAGGAGACTAAATGTAAGTCAACTATTGAATAATAGCGTGAACAGTCGACTGGTTCCGGAGGTGAGGCGAAAATTTAATTGATTAATTCGTTGTGGGGAAGTACCTTGCCGGTGATTCACCACCGACGTGTTTTTGTCCAGTATTCTATCTGCTATGGTGATATACTCCTGAGACAGTTGCACTCCAAAAAGGATAACCTCGTAAGACGCTCCGCTCTAGACGCCGTACGTCTGGAGGCAGGTGAATGCGGGCCCTCTCAATGTACCCCTAGATACCAACTAGCTAATGGAGTTTTTTTTTCGTTATGTGACTTTTTGCTCTGTAATTTTCTCACTATTAATCTACCCAGAGCCAACTTCATGTTCACAATTGTGGCCATGTTTCACAATTTAAAAAAAAAAAAAATTGATATCGTGTTTGCAGCATGATGGTCTGCCTCCATTCATCATGTCTTCTATAATAATAATAATATCTGTATACTAGATCGCGGGTTCGAAACACGGCCGAGGCCCTTAGTTTATTTTATCAGGGAGTTAAAATAACTTCGGATGTGACGTTAAACTCATAGTCTCGAGCCTGTACATAATAAGTACAGGCTCGAGACCATGACATATTATGTCAGGTACTCGTTAAAGACCCCTTACTCTTATTCTATCTGCTATGGTGATATACTCCTGAGACAGTTGCACTCCAAAAAGGATAACCTCGTAAGACGCTCCACTCTAGACGCCGTACGTCTGGAGGCAGGTGAATGCGGGCCCTCTCAATGTACCCCTAGATACCAACTAGCTAATGGAGTTTTTTTTCGTTATGTGACTTTTTGCTCTGTAATTTTCTCACTATTAATCTACCCAGAGCCAACTTCATGTTCACAATTGTGGCCATGTTTCACAATTTAAAAAAAAAAAAAAATTGATATCATGTTTGCAGCATGATGGTCTGCCTCCATTCATCATGTCTTCTATAATAATAATAATATCTGTATACTAGATCGCGGGTTCGAAACACGGCCGAGGCCCTTAGTTTATTTTATCAGGGAGTTAAAATAACTTCGGATGTGACGTTAAACTCATAGTCTCGAGCCTGTACATAATAAGTACAGGCTCGAGACCATGACATATTATGTCAGGTACTCATTAAAGACCCCTTACCCTTACCCTAGATGAATAAAAATTTAGGGGAGCCATAATTTAGGAGACCCACAGTGGAGACGGGCTCATGTCTACCAGAGTGACTAAAGAGCGCTCTGGTAGTAGGCGATATGACCTTTGTTGTTAAAAGCCCGGAAATGAGTTATAATGACTAACTATAAACATTTTTTATTTACAAACAGATATTCACAACTGTATAATATAATAATACATATATACAACAAGCAAATGGGCTAAGGGAGAAAAAATGACAATGTCAAGAGAGAGAAAATCCCCCAGTGGTGACACTCCCTAACCACGGAGTTGCACTCATTTATGACTATTATCGATGCCTCTGCCAAATATAAACAACGCAGATTAAAAAAAAAAAAAATTTAAATATTTCTCTGCAGCTTGTTCTTTATATTATATATTATTGTTAGTGCTTTCTTTTGAAGTCTGAAAATATTATCACTAGTGCTGAAGCACCTCAATCTATTAAACATTGACCGTAAACATAAATAATAAATTATATAATGGAAATATGCATAATGTAGGTAGTGTAATTAAAGCTTCCTTCGATACGGACCTCAAGATTTCGAAGTAAGAAACAAACGACTAGTTTCATATTGTAACATCGATTCAGATGATTATTTTATAGTTAGTTATTATGACTCATGCCCGGGCTTTAACCACAAGGTCATATCGCCTACTACCAGAGCGCTCTTTCGTCACTCTGGTGGACATGAGCCATGACTCTACTGTGGGAGTTCCTAAATTTTTATTCACCTAGGGTAGGGGTCCTTAACGAGTTCCGGACATCGTACAGGCTCGGGATCATTGCTTAACGTCCCATCCGAAGGACGGCGTGCTAAAGTTTATTTTACCTCCCAGATAAAATAAACAAGGGCCTCGGTCGGGGTTCGAACCCACGATCTTGAGCTCAGTAAGCAATCACGCTACCTCTGAACTATACAATAGATTGAGCAAACGTCTCAACGTCACGTGGGAGTCCTAGATTTTGCCTACCCTAAATTTTTATTCACCTTGGGCAGGGGTCTTTAACGAGTACCTGACATCGTACAGGCTCGGGACCATCGCTTAACGTCCCCATCCGAATGGTTATTTTATATACCTATGTTAATTGTTATTTTTAAATCGAGATAAGATTAACTAATACATGTCCAAAAAATATAAGTGTGAGGGTACTCGTACTTGAGTTGAAATACATGAAAGTTACCCAGAAATGTTGTATTATCTTTAAATGATATAGAAAGAATACAACAGACCGCTCGATCATCTCGCTTGATGCAGATTATCTAACATTCCTGATCCACTTCGCTCTTACTTCGCTTCTTACTTTAGCAGCTATTATCTCTTCCCATTTTCATTTCCCCATTCGCTATAATCTCTATCACTTGTGATTCCTCTTCCTCGTTTTATTTTCCTATTCCTCTCCTTTCTCTGTACTGTTTCCAATTCTCTTTTCCACTTCTTACCTGTAATCTATCAATGTCTTCTTCTCCTTTACATCAGTTCTCTATCTTCGTTCTCATTCATTTTTCTCTTCTCATTTTTTTTTTTTTTTTCTTTAATCTGCTTCCCTTCCTCAGCGGAGCCTGAGAAGATCATCCCTATGCGTCCTATTAATGTGCTAATAATTGAAAACTAATTGTTAGAACAATGGTATGTTCTGAGTATTATTTTAATGGAAATCATCTTGGGGTTGCCCTTCTTAGCCATCTGCGTCTGGCCTTCTTTCTCTTCTGTAAGGTTTTATCAACTCTTTTTTTTTTTTTTTGTAATCTGTTTTTATTATCTACAGTGTTGTTGTTTATTGTTGCAGGTCTGGTTCCAGAACGCCCGAGCCAAGTGGAGACGGATGGTGCTGAAACAGGAGGGAGGAGGTGGGGGACCCGGTGGTGGCCTCAAAGATAAACTGACGGACAGCGGCCTCGAGGGCTATCATCATCCGATGGGACCTCATGGCAGTCCTTACCTCAGTCCCTCACCGCTAGAGTGCAGCTCGTGAGCAGAGTTCCTCGCTCTCTTGGCAAGTCCCTGAACATAGGTTCAGAGGCCCGGCCTCTTGGTCATCTCTTGGTGATGTGATGTCGGTCCAGTCCCTGAACATAAGTTCAGAGGCCCGGCCTCTTGGTCATCTCTTGGTGATGTGATGTCGGTCCAGTCCCTGAAAACACGTTCAGAGGCTCGGCCCTCTGGTTATGTGACCACGGTCCAGTCCCTGAAAAAAACGTTCAGAGGCTCGGCCTAAAAGAATCTCAGTGTATCGTTCCATGATTCTGACGGACAAATATAGCCAATTTAATGTAAGAAGTGACTTGTGGTATTACTGTATTATTTGAATGCAGCTTAAATGCAGTTAAATAGCCGATGCATTTACATATACACGAAATATAGTTCCGAAATTGTCCTATACGCGTCTCGTCAGTCCCAAAAAACTACTTTGGAACTTCCAATTACCCTTGAAATTTCATGTTTTTCTCGTCTGCATTGTATCACATAAGCTTGCAACTTTCCTGACAGTACAAAAAAAGTCTGATAAAAAATCGTGGGCCACGGACCAAATGGGGAATCTGTAGACTTTTTATCAATCGGGCCGCGAGAAACATTTTATAGACTGATGGATTCGATGTATGACATTTCATACATATTTGTGTAGGTTTTGCCTATTTTGTTTCTGATATGCGGCCCGCGCTTGAAAATCGATTGAATTAATCAGCAGAAATGGACGCCTATGGCATATTTAGGACGTAAATGCAAAAAGGTAGCCGACCCCTGCTCTACACAATAAGGTATTTTTGGGGTTTTTGACTCCTGCCCAGGCTTTAATTACGAGGTCATATCACCTACTACCAGAGGACTTCTCACACTGGTGGACATGAGCCCGACTCTGGGAGTTCTAAATTTCGCCTATCCATATTTAATATGGATAGGCAAAATTTAGAACTCCCAGAGTTATTAAATTTTAATAACGATAGGGGTAGTTAAGGATTATCTGACATCGCAGGCTTGGGACCGCCATATAACGTCCAGTCTCGACAGGGTTTGAACCCACCATATCTATAACTTCCAAAAAAATAATTAAAAGTAAAATATGCTGCTCGGTCGTGAGTAACGCGAATATAGTTACATGTAACGCTCTTTCATGATATCTTACTCATATACTGTAGTCGATATAATTTCGATTATAACATCGATTTGAGTGATTCAAACTTTATCATGACCGACTCCTTAAACACTTTTTTTTATTACGAACCCTCAGACGATCCCAAATTGATCTTGGCAAACGAGAGATGCACAGCGTATCTACCAATATTACCATTGTATTTTCAAAATTATTTTATAGTTTGCTAGTTATTATGACTCATGCCCGGGCTTTAACTACAAGGTCATATAGCCTACTACCAGAGCGCTCTTCACTCTGGTGGACATGAGCCCGACTCTATTGTGGGAGTCTTAAATGTTGCCTCCCCTAGATTTTTATTCACCTTGGGCAGGCCTCTTTAACGAGTACCTGAGATCGTACAGGCTCCGGACCATCGCTTAACGTCCCATCCGAACGACGGCGTGCTTAAGTTTATTTTACCTCCCAGATAAAATAAACTAAGGGCCTCGGTCGGGTTTCGAACCCATGACCTTGTGCTCAGAAGACAAGCACGCATTCCACTGAACTACTGGGGCGTCCTCTAATAAATACATTGTTTCATATATTTCAATAACTATATAAACAAATTAAAAGGTAAATAAAAAAACAGTATTAATCAGTTCTGTATAGTTTTGTTGTTTTTTTGTCAATCGAAAATATAATATAATATTTTAATTTGTTTCGGAACAGCGTCAAATTAACAGTACCTAACTGTTCAAAAATAACATTAAAAATGGTCGTCGGTAAATCACCGGCATTGCACGTCCCCAGCTCGAATTATTTTTCTCAAGTTTCCACTCTCCTTTTAAGCCCTTCTTCTTGGCCTAAATTTTTTTTTTTTTAAGAAATATACTAAAATATTTATGTAGTATGGTGCATTTATTTAATCAATAGATAAGTAATACCACAATGTAAAATGTACCTACTTTATTTTAATACATTTAGATAAATTTAGAAAATTTTAAATATAAAGTTGAATCTTTTGTTTAACGATTTTCTATCGATCTATCGACATTTGAAAACATATATTAATATTTTCAAACACTTGAATAATAAAAACCAAATACAAGTAATGACGTAAAAAACGTTTTACCAGGACATTATTAAAATAATAATTATTGTGACTTATGCCCGGGCTTTAACTACGAGGTCATATCGCCTACTACCAGAGATCTCTTACTTCGCTCTAATGGACATGAGCACGACTAGGGGTCTTTAACGAGTTCCTGACATAGTACAGGCTCGAGACAATCTCTTAACGTCCCCCATCTGAAGAACAGCGCCCTCATTTTTTTAATTAAAATTAAATATCATTACATTAAAATTATATATTAAAATTTAATATTGTGCTGGTAAAGGTTTACTACAATAAATGTTAACGCTACAGAGTTAATGGTTTAATTAAAGTATTGGCACTATATTCCATACATAACAATACCAATAAACTTTTATATACAGGGAGAGGCTATGTAAATCATGTGTATATACATATGTATTGTATCATAATAAATTTAATGTATTGTAAATTCTAAAGACTATAATTCGAAAAAAAAAAAAAAATGGTTAATTTCCGTTTGTACGAACAGTGTGTGAATACAATGTTTATATTTTTTTTAATTTTATTATTTATTCATTTTTGTTAAACATCTTCAAGGATCTTACACTTCTGATACATATTATGTTGATAAATTTATTTTTATTTATTTTATATTATGTTAAAAAGGTAACAGGAGCACGAATGTTGAGTCATTTTTAATGCCTTAATTTTTTACAACAGGATAATTTTTTTTTTTTTGTATTTTGTAATTATTTTATTAATTTATTCACTTAATTTTTCTTGTAAATATTCTCCTTTTTTTATATATAGAACCGAAGGCCTTCGTATATAATTGAGACTATAAAAAGCCTAGGCGTTGTACATAATATTCAATATGTGATAGTCTATTTATTGTTTATTTATATTTAATGTCCCATCCTAGAAAATAAAAATATTTATATATAAATTTATGTGTCTATCCTATGTATATAATATAGATATTATATATTAAAAAAATATATATATAGATGGTGTATATTATATGTGAAGTGTACTCTATATGATACAGTTCTTGTTGTTAATCTGGGAAATAACGTCAATGCACGGTCAATAACCTTTATGGCCAGGTATATTAAAAATACTTTTACTTATTCCGGGTATTTTTGGCCAATGTCGTTATTGTGTTCCATTCGTGGTCGTCATGCACTTATTGCACTTGCTACTATTGCACTAACTACTCTTGGTGTATTACTCCTTAAGTGATATATATATTTAGTGTCAAAAATAAGCAAAATCCTTTCTAATATTGAATAGTAATTTCTGCAGTGAAATTAACGCTGATATAAACGAAATAGTCTAAAAATGATGTATAAAAGCAAAAAAAAAAAAAGCATACATCTGAAAATTGTTTTAAAATCAAAAAATAGTACATTAATATAATAAGTAGATTTGTTTTAGAAATCATTTTAATAATTATTATAGTAGCTTAATTTGGTATAATGCAGTTTGAAAGTTACAAATAACTGCATGGACGTTATTATCCGATCATTAACATGGGCCGTAACGTATACAAAAATATTTAATTTAAAGCAATATTGTTAATAAATAATATGATTAAATCGAGAAAAAAAAAATTGTTTTTTTTATTTTTTATAATCCTTTCCTGATTTTGATAAAATTTGACAAAAGGCGAAATGTCCAGGTGTCCAGCGGAGTCTAAACGGCTTCCGGTTTGAGCAGGTGTACCTTTTTTTCTTTTTTCCTGTGAATATTTAGAGAATTATCACTTGAAAACCAAAAAAAAATAAAAATAAAAAAAAAGGTTGTCGGTGAATCACCGGCAATGTACTTCCCCAGCATGAATTAATCAATAATGTTTTCCCTCTTATTCCAAAACCAGCTATACAAAGCATAGGGGAAGTTAAGAAATCGATCAAAAATTCGATGCGGAGTTTTCAACGGAATTTCAGGTTTTCCGTCCTCTTAATACCAAATATTTAAAAAAAAAAAAAAAAAAAAAGTTTGTCTGTGTGTCTGTGAACACGATAACTCCCGATAGAATGAATGTATCGACACGAAATTGCATATTTGATTCGAGAACCCTCTAACGAGAACCCAGAGGTCGGCCACCAAAAAAAAAAAAAAAAAAAAAAAAGTGTCAGTTATTAGGGTTTTTGGATTGAGTCCCTATCCCTGAACCCCCTTCCCATTATCCGATATCTCTGAAATTTGTCAGGTTATGTCCTCATTGAGATTTGACTTTAAATATAAAATTTCAAGTCGATACATTCATTACATCGGCAGTTATTGGGGTTTATGATGCGCTCTGATCCCCCCTTGCCTTTTGCTGAATCCACTGAAATTTGATATGAATTGATGATGGGTTTTGAATTTACATATGAAATTTTGTGTCAATACATTTATTAAGACGGTAGTTTAAGGGTGGGGGTTTTGAGTTAAGCTTCCCCCCTAATCTCCCCTTCCCTTCTTGTTGATTTGGCTGACAAACAACTGGCATTGTTGTTAGAGGGTTCTGAATTCACATTTAAATTTCGTACCAATACATTCATTCTATCGGGAGTCATCATGTCCTCAGGGACACATTTTCTTTTACATATTTGGAATCTGGAGTTCGGAAAACATGAAATTCTGTTGAAAACTACGCATCGAATTTTTGACCGATTACATAACTTCCCCTATACTTCTTATATCTGGGGAAGTAAAAAGATGAAAAAAAAATAAAATAAATAAACCAATAGGAATAAAATAAATTAGTAAATAACTGAACAAATAATGATATTATAAATAATTAATAATGATAATTATTATTTCATAGTAATGAAGACAGGAAACGAAAGGTAATTTCGACAGACCTTATAGGAAGATGTGGATATCAGAGGAACTTTGCTAAGATGAAAGCTACATAAGTGTGAAATAATTTTATAAAACACGTGTTTTATATGATGGTTATTTTATTGTTATTGAACAGTGAGAAAAAAAATTCCGTTTCTGAATAGAGAGTTTCCTCTGAAATAAATATTTAGTTAAAGTTTAAATTTTTTTATTGTAGTTGTTGTACCTTATGATACTATGAATTATGTTAAATAAAAATAAATATATAAATAATAATTGAATTGATAATAATTAAAACAAAAAGAATAAATAATTAAATAAAAATAGAGAATAGAAATTTTGTAGCTGGTCTTTTACTAAATTTTGTTTTCTACAGTAATTTCCGAAAAGGGCACTAAAAAAAAATCAAAAGTTCAAGACGTGCACGTATTTAAACAAATTTCAATTAACAAACTTTCTTTATTTGGGTTTTTTGAGATCCCATATTGTTTTTTTTTTTAAATTTTCCAAACATGTTATATCTAATTCAAAGGTATAAATTATCTTACTGGATTAACAGGGAAAATGAATAGCATAGAATAAGAGAACAAATATTTGGGTTTATTTTTACTTAACCTACATTTTCAATATATTTTTTAATATTATGGCCATTGTTTATATCAATGTTTTATGAAAACTGACATAATTGCAGAGATATTGTGAAATAATTCAAATGGACTTGAAAATAAAATAAAACTGGTTTATTTAATATGTTGTCTAATTTCACTAACTATATATACATGGGAGTACTTTCGGTATTTCTACCATCCTCAGCCAAAAGGCCTCCTTATCTCTTATGCTTTTGGCTGAGGATGGTAGAAATACCGAAAGTACTCCCATGTATATATAGTTAGTGAAATTAGACAACATATTAAATAAACCAGTTTTATTTTATTTTCAAGTCAATGTTTTATATTTTTGGGGATATATAGTATCTACATATAAATAAATAAAAGTATTTCCTTTGCGCATTGATTTCAATGTTATTTCACACCTTTTTTGTTCACTAAACCTTAAGCCTAAACACTTTTCTCTCATCAACAAAACTTAAACATACCATCTCACCTCACCTCCACAATATAGACTGGTCCATTCTTTTATAAACAGCTGATCATCGTATTTCGTCTCCACGCATTGGTCCGTTTTAAAACAAAATGCGACTTCATATATTTATTCACCAACCAAGTCACTTCCCTTTTAACAGCTGTTTTTTTTTATACCAATAAACATAATTAATTTTATAATATATTATAATGCTGTATTTTCAACAGAATATCATGTTTGCCAACCTTCTGATTCCAAAAATGAAGAAAAAAAAAACTGTGTGTGTGTGTATTGGAGTGAGGAATATACAGGAAATGTTGTGGACTTTGACCAACAATGTCATTCTTTTATCCTGATTCACCCTCCTAATACCTAAACATGACTATACGAAATGACTTTCGATAACTTTTGGCCGATTTGGCTGAGAATCAACATCTTCCTCATTGGATTCTGGATACACATATACAATTTTGTGTCGACTTATTGGGAGTTACGAGAGGATCGGGAAACATGATATCCCGGTGAAAAGTCAACAGCGAATTTCAGACTGATGACATAACTTCTCGTATACTTCGTATAGTTGGGAAAGTAGTCGGTGACATACGAATAAATACGGTGATACGTCCATTAAGTAGGCTGATGGGAGGGGGACCACTTGACATGAGAACCAGTGTGGTGCTATCTGTTGGAGATAGGGGAAACTAATAGTGCTGCCATCTACAATGGTTTGAATGAACTAACAACATGGTCATTGTCAATTTGTACTTTCATGTGTACTAGGAGACTCAGCCAGTTGCGATTCCATTTTTATGGCAAGCGTTTAACATTTAATAGCAAGCATTATTTCTGTGAAATATTAATAAAACCTACATGTGAGTTCTCTGATTCCAAAAATTTAAAAAAAAAAAAAAAAAAAAAAAACATTTTCTTGTATTTTGTGTCGATATATTTATTACATCGGCAGTTATTGCGGTTTTTCAGTTGAGCCCCCGCTCATCCGCTCTTCCCTTCTGCTGATTTCGCTGAAAATTAATAGTTGTCATCCTTATGAGATTTTAAATTTTCATTTGTAATTTTGTGTAGGTACATTCATTGCAACGGCAGTTATTAAAGTTTTTTTTTCCTAATTCCCTACATCCATTTGGCCGATTTAGCTGAAAATCAATGTATCGTTTCTATGTGATTCTGGATACACATAAAAATGTTGTGTCGCTACGAAAAATTTAGTGTTCCGATTCATTTTATGGGACGTTATCGTGTTCATAGCCACACAGATAGACTTTTTTTTTGTCATTTTTCGAATCAAACACTAAATTCCTATGAAAACTAAACATCGAATATCTGATGGATTACATAACCTCCCTTATACATCGTATTTTTGGGGAAGTAAAAACACGGATAGTTATATATTTTATTGGCAGTTAGATTGTATAAAGACAAATAAATCGACCACGAAAAAAAAATTAGTATTTTAATTTTTCTGAAGAAATTCAAAATTAACGTCCCATACCAGTTGACAGTCTCCAGAAAAACATTTCTAAAGAAGAATTTTTTTAATTATTCTCATTAATTACACACAAAAATATTTTTGCTACTGCACACAAAATGTTTTTTTTTCATAATGATAAATATATGTTATTTAACTGACATCATAAATAATTGATAGTAATAATAATCATGAGAGTGTACCTATTTATATCAAGAAATGAGCACAATTATATATGGAAGAGCAAAAAAAAATGTATATTTTTGAATAATGACAGCCTCATTTGAAATTAACAAAAAAATGATCTTGTCGACAAATGGGCGTTCTCTTTTGTGATAAATTAGTGTCAAAAAGAACAAAAATAAAGAGAGAAAGATAGAACAATGCTATTTTGGTCGCCGAGATAGTCATTAGTCATAGAGGAGAACATCTGAACTAATTGTTCATAGTACGCCATGAGTGCCATGAGCTGAGCCGGAGGGGCCTCCAAATTCGTCATCATCAATGGCATATATCTCTGGTGTTTGGGCAAAAGGGCTTAAGTCAGAATAAGTCTTGTGATACAAAGGACAAGTGCATTTAATATTTTTACCATATGGAACTGACTGTTGGAATATTTTAATACTTTATAGAAATAATATTTCAAGTAACATAAATGTGATTTACCTGATTTGCAGGAATTTTTCAAAACTTCAGAAATTCCCCTCCTAAAATTGAGATTTTTTGATTTAAGCCCTTTTGCCCAAACACCCGAGATATAAGGATACATATAAAATATAAATATGGAGAAGTAAATAGCAAAAAAACCTGACAGAGTAACAAAATATAATAAAAACTAGCTTACCCACCCGTACAGTATGGTGTCTAAAGAAACACTGGCATTAAGCTATGAAGCTCTCAAAGGGGAGTTGATAAGAGATTTATTCACTCACTCTATACAGTACTAGTACCTATATGAATGAAGACAGTGAAAGGTGCCAGAATGTTGATGAGAATGAAAATGCCTTTCTTTGATTTTGTGAAACGCTTTTCCCCTTACATTTTGTTTGAAGTCTTTTTTCTTGCTTTTTATCTGAATTTCGTGAACTCTTTTCTTTTCTTTTCACATTTTACATGAAATAATTGTATATTTTTTTCCATTGATTAAAAACGATATTTCTGATTCGTTTCATTTATATTGTTAATAATTTTTTTTACAACTTTTCATTTTTTCGACTTTTTCAAAATACTATTTATTTACCTAGTAACTGTTATTTGTGGTTTTACGAAAGTCAACAGTTACTTACTGCATTGCAAAAAGTTGTTGATCACCCAGTTTCCTTCAAAATCAGCTTCATTCAATATTTAAATTCAAATTTCCAGAAACTTAAAATTGCAGAAGTTGTAAAGCTAACCTTGAAACAATCAAGGATTTCGGTTCTTTCAATACATAATTGAAAAATATAAAAAAACTGATCGGCATGGAAATGGGACGTTTCTTTGCTCTCTTTAAAATTTTCTGAAATAAATGCTTAAAAATTCATTTGAAACTACACAATAAATAGAATAATTATCTATAATAGGTATTTAAGTTAGAGGTGTTTTCGCCAGAGATCTTGTGGAAGTTCATTGTGAATACTAATGAATAAAAAATTTAAAACGAGTCAAAAAATTCCACTTTATTTATATGAAAAACACAATATATTTCGCTCGTTAGAGCATTCTCAAGTGTACAGACAGATACAGACTTATGACTGGTGGTAATATATTTTTTAAAAAGTCATGAGGGAGGGGGGGGAAGGGGTAGGAGGGGAAGAGTGAGGGAGGGTGACAGAACAGGAGGGGGGGAGAGGGGGGGGGGGGGGGGGGGGGTCTAACATACTATATCAAAATTTAGTCAGAAAATTTAAAAAATAAATCTCAAAATTAACCTATTAACTATATCACAATATTAACCTATTAAATATGAACCGAGCATAATAATAGTTAGCCAAGTCTATCTTAGAAGTTTCAAATTGAGGAGGGGGGAATGATTTAAATCAGTTTGTTCGTTGAGTAGTTTGTAATGTGTGTCTTTGTTGTATTTGTTGATTTCCATGGCTTTTAACAGAGATAACTACCCTCCTACACCTTCCCCCCCCCCCCCCCCCCCTCCCTCATGACTTTTTAAAAAATATATTACCACCAGTCATAAGTCTGTATCTGTCTATACACTTGAGAATGCTCTAACGAGCGAAATATATTGTGTTTTTCATATAAATAAAGTGGAATTTTTTGACTCGTTTTAAGTTTTTTATTCATTAGGTATTTAAGTATTTATTTTTATCTGAAGAGAGTGAGTGAATGAACCTCATATCTCCTCCTCTTTGAACTATTGGCCAGTGTTCCTTTAGATACCATACTATACGGGTGGTAAGCTAGTTTCATTTTATTTTGTTACTCTGTACTCTGATGCTTTTATTAAGCCATTATATTACTTTTATAAAGATTTGTTTGTTGCTTCTCCGTATTTATATTTTCTATGTATTGATAGACGTGACATTGCTAAAGCCGGTTCTAGTAAATAAAACTGAAGACAACGGCGTTTATTTCTATAAGAAATCTCGTCCCACAATATCTTACTGTCACATATGCTCCATTGCAAAAATCCTTAGTGGGCTCTTCGTTAGATATATTCAGAGGGAATTGAGTCGTGCCTAAATTCTCAATTCTGTGTTGTGTCAGTTTATAAGTTCAGTCCCTCATAGTAACTTTTCCCAAATAATTGAGGTACAATCCCGCTCTGTCTATGTAAAACATTGGTTTTGTGTGTTGAGTTGAGTTTCATCCAATTAATTGAAGGCTAACAGCTCTGCTAGAATTTCATCATTTAGACAGGGAAACAACAGAAAAATATTTTTAAAAAAAGGACTTCTCAGAATGTTGGTGGCTAGCTGGCTTTCGAGGTTTCCCCAATCATCAAACTAAAAAAAACATGTCGTAACTTAACAATTTTACGAACCGTAAAAATTTGGACTACTTTATTTATTGAACCTGTTGAGTTGCATGTCGACATAATACAATTTTGAGAACGAGGCGACGACGACATACCCCCTGCAAAAATGCTGTTTTATTTATTTAAATAATAAAAAAAAGTACGGTCTTGGTGTTTTGAATAAAAGTTAATTTACATTTTTTTTTGTTCATTAATTTGTTTTTGCTGAAACCTTGGTGGGGAGGGCTTTTTTGGGGGGTGGGGAGGGGAGGGCCTTGACATTTGAGCTCAAACTCCAAGTCTCTAGCTGTAATAGAGGCCGAGATCCCTACACAGGCTCTGATGAAACCTGAATATCTTGGAAACGGCATACCCGATTTCCAACAAACTAAGGCTAAGAACCATCTCGCAAATACCAGCTTTTGAAACAAAAAAACCGCTTTGAAATCGGTTCAGCCGTCTTGGAGCTATGATGCCACAGACGCACAGACAAAGGCTTCAATCTTATAACACCCCTCTTTTTGCATAGGGGGTTAAAAATGATTTACAATGGAGAGTACCCCCAAAAAAGGGGATGACAGTCCCATATTATAGAATCCATTTTCCTGGCTTCCAAAATTTTTGTTTTTAATTTTGAAAAATGCATTGATTGATTTCGGAAGTGTAAAAAGTCATTAATATCGTTGTGAAAAACAATTTTATGTGGTCAGATGCCAAAAAACATAGAAAAAAAAATAAAAGTAGTCATTTCGTAGATAGCTTCGCCCTGAAAAAAAATGTCATCTTATACGTCGGCATCCTTTGCAGAAAATTAAACAAAGGGAAAGGTTGAATTCCTGGAACCTGCCTTTAGAACTCTCCTCCAGCTGAGCCCCCTACTGGGCATCTCTTTAAATACTTGTCACAGTTTCTCTTTTTCTACAGATAAGGGACTTTTCTGAGTGTCGTCCCTTTTCGTCTTAATAACTTTTATGACTTACCTACTTCTTTCACGAGGCCAACGATATTAGATCTATTGGGTGGGTTTTCCTCATCATCGTCATTATGGCTGCTACTGTCTTGTCTTGCAGACTCCTGCAGCCTGGGCACTCCTCCATGATGTGACTTACTGTGAGAGCCTGCAGCTGCCGCCTGTTGATGAGGTGTCCAGAGCTTCACCAGACACACATCCTATATTAATTAGATCTTTTGGGTGGGTTTTCCTCATCATCGTCATTATGGCTGCTACTGTCTTGTCTTGCAGACTCCTGCAGCCTGGGCACTCCTCCATGATGTGACTTACTGTGAGAGCCTGCAGCTGCCGCCTGTTGATGAGGTGTCCAGAGCTTCACCAGACACACATCCTATATTAATTAGATCTTTTGGGTGGGTTTTCCTCATCATCGTCATTAAGGCTGGCACTGTCTTGTCTTGCAGACTCCTGCAGCCTGGGCACTCCTCCATGATGTGACTTACTGTGAGAGCCTGCAGCTGCCGCCTGTTGATGAGGTGTCCAGAGCTTCACCAGACACACATCCTATATTAATTAGATCTTTTGGGTGGGTTTTCCTCATCATCGTCATTAAGGCTGGCACTGTCTTGTCTTGCAGACTCCTGCAGCCTGGGCACTCCTCCATGATGTGACTTACTGTGAGAGCCTGCAGCTGCCGCCTGTTGATGAGGTGTCCAGAGCTTCACCAGACACACATCCTATATTAATTAGATCTACTGGGTGACTTTTCCTCATCCTTTTCCATTTAACCATAACATGGTAATTCGATACATCATGCTATTCTTTACATCAAAGGACCTTATAAATTATTCATCAATCTATATTAAATCTTAAAATATAAACACATAAGAGATGAATAATAATAATAATTTAAAATAAATAAATAACAGAAAATAAATTAACATAATATTCCTAATTGTAAATTGTATTAAATAAAACTTATTTATATTTTTCTAAGATCTCTTCTTTCACAACGGAATTACCCCTTCTACAAGTCACAAACAGCGAAATGTAAAAATCAAAAATATATATCAATAAACTAACAAATAATATAAGTATATACTAAAAAAAGTATAAAGTAAATTATAGCTAATAAAATTAGTGATAATAATAAAAATACTAAACAAAAGTAATGGAGTTACTCACTAGGATGTTATTAGAGTCTATCTCACTGTCCTGAGAGTCTTCGGTGGTTGATTGGTTAATGTTGCTAACCTGAAAGAGGGTTTAACAGTAACCTTCTTAGAGTGGGTTTTAGTGGTTAATATGGATGGCTACTATCCTGAGACCGAGTCCTAGGATGTTAAGTAGTTAGTATTAGTAGCCTGACTATAACATGATTATTATATTCAGAATCAGCTCAGTGGTTTGAGTTCACCATTTTGTAATACCGATTTTTGTCTAATAACCAACTTTTTTATTAGCCTTAAAGTTACTCTTGGACAACGCCAGACGAACTTGCCAGTTTTATATAAAGATGTGAATGCATCACAGTTGCTGAGGCGTGTGTTATTAAGGTGTTTAAAGATACAATAGAAAAAGGATGACGTCTGCTGAAGGAAGTATGTACGTGAGCCACATCATATGATCTATTTGAAGAGATTGGAGAGGGGGTAAAGAGAGACACGGAGGTACAGATTTAATTGAGCCAACTGAAGGTTAGCCAGAGGAACCTGTCCTCCGCCCATCGCAGATTCCTTCTCAATGGAGTTCCAGGAACAGAGCATCCGGTCAGGACGGCACCCTTCAGCAGGTTCCGTTACGGGGTGGCCAAGCACCCCATCTTATATACCGGATTTCGCGGTTGCCAAATTCATCGAAGTCAGAGTTCAAAGTTTCCGACTGTAAAGATTTCAGTTCAAAAGCATCCGAACGCTTTTTTTATCTAAGTATTTAGTCTGAGGGTTAAATCGTTACTAAACAACTGAAAAGATTGATTGTATCTTAACAAACAAACAAGATCAAAATGAAGAATTTTTTGAAATGGAATGTTCGATGGATGGAAAAGAGCGGAGACACCGTTTTTCTCCACGACAACAACAAAACATATTTATGTATACATTTTTATTGTAAAATAATCACATAAAAGTTGTGTTTCGTTGACAAGGGACCCTCAAGATTCTTAGCTGCCTAAACCAGCCTCCAACACCGCGATCTGTAGTTAACCACCGACCATGATGCGCCTGTGGCTGCCTGCTACTACGGTCGGATATCGCCAGAAGATGTCTCTCAGCTCCCTGTTTCTTCTGATCCCCTCCTCTTTGGTTTCTCTATCCATCACACACACAAAGATCAGGACTGGCTTTATCATAGAGCTGTAGATCCTATGCTTAAGGTTCCTCGAAAAGACTCGTAGATGACAGAGAAGTAACCTCTTTGGGCCTACAGAAGACCTTCTGTCCACCTCCTCCAACCCGAGGAGAAGTAAAGACCCGAGAAACCTCAAGTATTCAACTCTTGGAACATTTTTTTTTTTTTTTTTTTTTTTTTTTTTTTTTTTTTTTTTTTTTTTTTTTTTTCTGAGTAGTCGCTCTTGTTGACACTAACCTGCAGCTCAACTTTACCGCTGTACTTAAGAAATTTGGCCTCCTTACTTCTAAATTCTACTGGGCTAAGAAGGTCACGTCATCCGAGTACGCCAGGACTCCGATTGTAGAAAATGTACCTGTACAACATAATATTCACAAGTTAATTGTTTATATTAATTCCATTTTAGTAAATTTTACAATTCTATTTCCAAAATTCGATTCAATTTTAGTAAAATGTATTCACACATTGAAGTTGGGCCAATTTGGATGACATGTCAAAATTGGAGCCAATAACTTCGATGTTTGGCCCCAAAAAGGACAGTCTACGGATAGCCAACGCCAATCATCCATCCTCACATCGGACAAATAGTCTGGAGCTAAGTGTTGGACGATCTGTGGAGCCGGCAGTAGGCTGTCGAACTGGAACCCAACTGGTCCCCGTCTGGCAACTTGCCTCGTCCCTTATTAATGGTCTCTCGGTAACCCGAGTTTAACTTATACCCTCTGTCTCTTCCTTCAAACAGACTCTTCGGCTCCGCACCCTCCCAGTCACGATAAATGATGACGGCTCTAGTCTCTCATCTGTTTGACTCTCCCTCCATCCATTTGCTTGTTTTCTCCTATTTTTTTTTCTTATTTTTTTCCCTCTCCTTTCCTACCTTCTTGACTCAAATAACCACAGTTGACATTCTGTTGAGACTTGAGCATCATGTTTACTGGCGCCCAACATCAAAGAGATATGGTGTCCAATATCTATCTACTCCTGGCGCTGAATGTACTTCAGCCTATGAGGATCAGATTGTTCATTCATGTCTGGATTCAACTCGGTCAAACTGATTTGTTCATTATCTTCAAGCATAAAGTCTGTTTCACGGGAAGTAACTACGGGCATTGAGTGCGCAGGTATATCCTTCACCAAATCCGCCCTTCCCTTTGGCCCATTTTGCTGAAAATAATAGGTGTCATCCTGGGGGCGTTGTGAATATATATATAAAATTTCGTTATATTGTTTATAAACATACAGACCGACAGGAAAGTATTTTTTTACCTTCCCAGCTGTTAAGTTTTATAGCAATCTTCCGCGAGATATCCCAGAGTGCACCCATCACCTATCATTTTGAGTTCAGATTGGTGCCATTCAGTAACGCTCCTAGCCTTGGTGCAATCGATTATGGTTCGATCATATAAGATATATTGACTTTTCAAAAAATGGCCGTGTAAGTCCCTCATGGTTCTTGGCTTCCCTTTTTTTTTTTTTTGAAAAATATTTAAATTATTATAATTGTGAAATGTATAAAGAAAACAAGAGGGCAAATCATAATAAAACTGTTTTTCTAAATTTTAAACTATTAGTTATGAAAATAAATATATTATAAATTTTTTCATCGTCATCAATACTTAACAAATTAATTATTTTATCGGAGATTGCATTATAGTGTGAAATATATTTATTGATTAATTTGTTTCTGTATTGGTTTAACATTGGACAAGTTATGAGAGGACGGAGTATGACATCATTATCACAGTTACAAAGTGGACAAACAGAGTCAAGCTGATATTTAGCTGGGTAATTTGTATAATTCAAATGAGTTGTATATTTTCCTGAGACCCGTAATTGTGAAATAATTCTTTGTTTGCTTATATGGTTCCTCATTTTTAAATAACACCAGCTATATAAGAAGTTATGTAACCGGTTAGAAAGTATTTTTTTACCTCTCCAGCTATATAATAAGTTATGTAACCGGTTAGAAAGTATTTTTTTACCTCCCCAGCTATATAAGAAGTTATGTAACTGGTTAGAAAGTATTTTTTTACCTCCCCAGCTATACAAGAAGTTATGTAACCGGTTAGAAATTCAATGTTGAGTTTTTTACCTCCCCAGCTATATAAGAAGTTATGTAACCGGTTAGAAATTCAATGTTGAGTTTTTTACCTCCCCAGCTATACAAGAAGTTATGTAACCGGTTAGAAATTCAATGTTGAGTTTTTTACCTCCCCAGCTATACAAGAAGTTATGTAACCTGTTAGAAATTCAATGTTGAGTTTTTTACCTCCCCAGCTATACAAGAAGTTATGTAACCGGTTAGAAATTCAATGTTGAGTTTTTTACCTCCCCAGCTATACAAGAAGTTATGTAACCGGTTAGAAATTCAATGTTGAGTTTTTTACCTCCCCAGCTATACAAGAAGTTATGTAACCGGTTAGAAATTCAATGTTGAGTTTTTTACCTCCCCAGCTATACAAGAAGTTATGTAACCGGCTAGAAATTCAATTTTGAGTTTTCACTGGCATTACATATTCTTCGACCCACTATTTACAAAAACATACCTGGCCTTGATCGGGGCTGACCACCTTCTGGACAGACCCTCTATTTCTGATATCCGGCCCCTTCGTGGTGATTTGGTAGCAGCTATGAGGAATCATCTGGTCTCTCTCGATATAAATACAATATTAAATTCGAAATACAACTCCCTCTACCGATTGGTCAATGCTTTAGGGTCTCAGGAAAGCTATCTTTCATTAAACTGCCATATTGAAAAACTCCGACTTCTAGCTCAAATTCGTCTCCATAATAGCAATAGAAATTTTAGAATATTACTTGAAGGGTTTAGATATGAGTTTTGTCCTGAAAGTGCCTGCAGGCTTTGTACCTTAGACGAAAAGGACGATTCATACACTTTTTGTTCAATTGTCCCTTGTGTATCCTCAGGCAAACATTTCTCCACAATCATTTCACCAATAGACCAGAATATAACTCAGAAACATTTGTGCATATTTTAAATAATTTAAAAGTTAGAGAAATTAACGATTTATTTTATTTTTTTACTGTTGCCTTGAAAATAAAGAATAATATAATTTAATTTGTTGCATGTAACATGGATATATATTTTTTATTATTATTATTATTTTTATTTATTTATTCATGTTCATGTCATTTCTTGTTTTATATAATTTTCGAATTGTTTCTTTTATCCTTTTATTATTTATTTTGTAAAAAAAAAAAAAAAAAAACACTCAGCCATAGAGATTGTAATCTTTTGTGCAATAAAAGTTTATCTATCTATCTGTCTACAAAAACATCTCATTACAAAGACACCGAATTTCATATGTACATTCAGAGGCCTATATGGACGGCACTTTTCAAAGGAAACAGTCGAATGGAAGAGGGCTTGATTCAAAGAAGCCACTATATAAGTCAAATATTGAGTTTTTAATCCAAACGGATGATTGACTTTGGAGTGAGAGAGAAAAAGTTATTAATTCGTACTGGGGAAGTACATACTGGGTGATTCACAGAGGACTTTTTTTTTTTACCAGTTTCCTTTAGGGCAATGTTGTAGAGCCTTAAAGGACAGGACATGTTCCTGGTAGAAGGTACACCAAGTTAGGTTCATCTGGCAGACTAAGTAGTCGGAGGGGGGTGGGGAGAGAGTCCATGTTATCTGTGGGTGGAAAGCAATGTAAGTTAATGGTGGGAATAGAGCAGGTGAACTGTCAGAGAACTGGAAACTCAACCATTGTCCCACAGTCCAACACAACCATTGTCCCACAACCAACAATGGCACAAATCAACCCAACCACAATACGCCCAATCGATACGTCTTCACTTTTTTTTTTTTTTTTTTTTTTTTACTTCCCATCTATAAGATGTATAGAGGAAGTTATGTAATATGGAATATTTAATGAAATTTCATCGACCTTCAGATTTCAAAAATGAAAAACAGAAATTCAGTCCGTCTGTGTGCTTGTGAACACGATAACTCCCGATAGAATGAATGTACGACACGAAACCTTCTGAAAAACACAAAAATATATTTAAAAAAACTATAATCATTATTTTTGAACGGAATCGGAGGAAGGGAGGGGGGATCAGTTCGAAAACCTAATAACTGCCGATGTAATGAATTTATCGACACAAAATTTAGTATGATTTAGGAGCCCCGTAAGTCAACTATTGAATATTAGCTCAGACAGAGGGCATTTTTTTTTTTGGAATCTGGAGGTCTGAAAACATGAAATTCTATTGAAAACTCGGTATCGAATTTTTGATGGATTACATAACAGCTCCTGTACTTCATATAGCCGGGGAAGTTATAACATATGTGTAATGTGGACTTGCTTATACCAACCACTTTTGTACAGATCATTCTCCCTCCCCCCTACCCGCTACACAAATTCATTTTTAACTGGCATCACTGTGAATAAGAAAGTCCATTTCAGAATCACTCTGTATAATATAAGAAAGAAAACCGATGAATCCCCCGATAATATAAATATATAATATTAGAGGGCGCCGGTAGCTCAGAGGTATGCATGCTTGCCTTCTGAGCTCAAGGTCGTGGGTTCGAAACCCGGCCGAGGCCCTTATCTGGGAGGTAAAATAAACTTAAGCACGCCGTCCTTCGGAAGGCACGTTAAGCGATGGTCCCGAGCCTGTACGATGTCAGGTACTCGTTAAAGACCCTTGCTCTAGGTGAATAAAAAATTAGGGTAGGCAAAATTTAGGACTCCCACAGTAGAGTCGGGCTCATGTCCACCAGAGTGACGATAGAGCGCTCTGAGTGGTAGGCAATATGATCTTGTAGTTAAAGGGCATGAGTCATAAAACCTAACCTAACCTAAAAGTTGTACAGAAAAATGAAACGCATATTTTATTTTAAATAATTTTTTTTAGATAAAAAAACTTGTTTCATGTAGTAACTACGTGCATTGAGTAAATGCGAATAAATCACCAAGTGCGCAGGTGTATCCATTCATTAGTGTCGTCAATATGTCGTTCTGAATACACATAAAGAGACATACATTATTTCATATGTTTTTGAAAACATGAAATTCCATTGTAAACTTCACATCGAATTTCTGACGGAGTACATAACTTCCCCTATACTTTGTATACCTGGGAAAGTCAACTTGTATGTTGACATTCCTTTCATATTATTGATTTTCTTGTATAAAAAGTAAAATAAATGTCAACGAGTGACTTTCATTCGTCGTTCTTGGTCTTGTTACATTTCAACCAGAAAATAAATTAATTAAAAAAAAAAAAAAAAAAAAAAAATTGTAAGAGTTGAAATTCTCTAATAAGGCGAAATAAATGGACTTGTTGGATACTGTAAAATTTACATTTGTTTACGTGAACAAGACGATGAGTAGGTCATTTGTATAATTTAGTACAAGGCGCTAACTTTACACATCCGATATATATAGGATATGTTAAAAATGTCACACTTTACCGAAACATGTTTATTTTTTTTTTGAATCCCAAAATATATTTTTTAAATCGTAAACTTCATCCAAAACATATATTTCCACTATATGTATAGTATAAATTAGCCATTATTGACACTTTTATTGAAAATACTGTCAGATATAAAATATGCAATGTATTAATTTACATAAATGAAAAATGTATACTGAATTGGCCTATATGTCAAAAACATATTTTTAAATGTTGATGGTATAAAGTCGGTGGTGTATATTGATCAAGATCTCTAGTTTAGAATTTTTGGATGAACCTGCATTATTCATTTTATAAAAATAGAAAAATCCCTCTTTTTAACTCTTTATTGTTTAATACTTGAATATATATTAAAATAGTCGGGCGCGGGTAGCTTAGTGGTATGCATGCTTGCCTTCTAAGTTCAAGTTCGTGAGTTCGAAACCCGACCGACCCCCTTAGTTTATCTTCCTATCCTATCTGGGAGGTAAAATGATATTAAGCACGCCGTCCTTCGGACGTTAAGCGATGGTCAGATGTCAGATACTCGTTACGCATGCCCTAGGTGAATAAAAATTTAGGGTAGGCAAAATTTAGGACTGCCACAGTAGAGTCATGGTTCATGTCCACAAGAGTGACGAAAGAGCGCTTTGGTAGTAGGCGATATGACCTCGTTGTTAAAGCCCGGCCATGAGTCATAATAACTAACTATTAAAATAGTCGCCAGTGAACCACCGGCTATGTACTTCACCAGCAAGAATTAATCAATTACCTTTTCGCTTTCTTTCCAATGCCAACTGACCGTGCTAAAACTCAATATTTGATTTACAAAATGGCTTCCGACTCCTCATACTAAATTCTGTGTCGATTCATTACAATGACAGATATTGTTGAGCCACCTCTGAAAATCAATAGATGTCGTACTTAGAATGTTTTGGATACACATACAAAATTCCGAGTCGATATATTCATTCTATCATGAGTTATCGATTAAACACTGAGAAATTCTGTTGAAAACTCTCCATCGATTTTTTTTTTACTTCCACTATACTTTGTATAACTGCTCCCCCAGCTATAAAAATCCTTAATATAAGTGACCGTCAAAAGCCGAATTCGGGCAATTCATAAAGTAAAGAAAACCCAAAATTTCTAGGCAATTCAGGAAGTAAGCAAAACCCGAAACTCCTAACGTCTGCAGACATTAAAACGTCGCATTACTAATGGCTTTTGGTACTATATTGCCTTAAGGCAAAAGAGAATGACAGAAATGTCCCGAATTCGTAGAAATTTTATACGCTTACTCAGAACCCCAACACCTATTGGTTTTCAACCAATATGGCCTATGGGAAGAGGGGGATTATGGAAGGGAGTTAAGACAAGAACCCCGGTAACTGCTGTTTTAATGATTTATCGAGATAAAATTTTACAGTTGAATCCAAAATCCCATAAGAACGACAGCTGCCAATTTACAGCGAGATCGGTCAAAGTGTAACGGGAAAGAACACATAAACTGTAATAACTGCCTTTGTAATGAACATATCGACAGGAAATGTTGTATGTGGATCCAAAATTTAATAATATTATTCGTTACCTGCCAATTTTCAGGGAAAATCGGCCGAAACGAAAAGGGGGAGTTAAATGAGGGGGGGGCTCTACCCAAAAACTGCAATAACTGTTAATGTTTAATAATAATACATTTATTTTCGTTAAACCAATACATGAATAGGATAGGTCAAAAGAATTTATACATTAAGATAGCTTATATATTAGATATATAACTACTGAAGTCTAATACACGTATGATTAGTAGTAATAACAAAACTATTAAAAAAAGTAAAATGAAATAAATAAAAACTGAATAAATAAAGAATTAACAATATATGAGTAAGTATAAACAAAACAAACAATAAGAAACACAAAACAATTAATACATAGATACATTTATAATAAGTAGACACATTTTTCAATTTAATAAAAATTAGGATTACTATTTTTCAAAAAACTCTTCGGAAGATTCTTTATCCCAACGATGTTTCAGGACGTTATCACGTGCCTTCATCAGGTCCCAATATGCAAAATGTAGAAAAGAAAATGAAAACATTGAAACTATAACAATATACAAAAATATATATATATATATATATCTTTCAATTATAAATGAATAAATAAAAAAATTAGAGATGGACTGCCTCACGATGCTCGAGCAGTGCTGGAGGATGGCTCGGCCTGCACATCTTAGACTGTATCACCAGAAAATTATATGATGCCATTCACGGAGGAATAGCTAATATCCACAAAGGTAGCCTTATCCGCATGATGTCACTATTATAATAATGGTTGTGTTGGCGCTAATGGCCTCTGCAGTCGGTGCGCCTAATAATAAAAAAAAAAAGATAATAAAAAATAAAAATAAAATAAAAAAGTCTAAATATAAATAAATAAAAAATATATAAATGAATAAATAAACAATTATAAATTAATAAATAAAACAATAACGTACATTGGACTGATCTTTAAGGTATGGAGGAACTCTGCCCAAAAAAATAAAAATGAAAGCTTTGTATCAAATAATGTTTTTGGATATGAAACACGATTCTTTGTTGTGATTATATCAATCTTTTTGAACAGTGATAATAATATTCCGTTTCCGTGTAAAGGATTGGTTGAATGTATCGACACAAAATTTAGTATGAGAATTCATAAGCCTACCTATGTAAGTCAACTATCTGTAAGTCAACTATCTGTAAGTCAACGAAATCGGTAGATTGGTTTTAGATGGAGAGCGAAAACTTAGTTGACAAATTCGCTCTGGGGAAGTACTTTGCCCCTGATTCACCTTAGACGGATTGTTTTAACTTTTTTGTATACTTCATTTCTGACGTGAGAAGAAGTCTATCTGGATTTTTTTGGAAAGAAAGCTGAAATTCAGGTTTTATAAAGAAAAAAAATAAAGAAAAAAGTACTATTTTTTGTTAACTTCAAGTTGTAGTTTTTTTTCAGGTAGCTATCAAAGTGTGCCAATGTAAACTGGTTAGTGACTAGCTAGCTTTCTCTATTTTTATAATACTAGTAGAAGAGACAAGCCGTTGCTCCAGTACCTAGGGACCTAAGCATACTATAACGCCCTTCCCTGGAAGCTCTACAGAGGGAGTCCTAAATTGTGCCTATCCAAGTTTAATTAGGAATAGGTGTCTAACCTGACATCCCGGGGCCCGTCATTTAAAGTCCACTCCGAAAGAGGGCATGCTCACAGTTTTTTTGACTTCTAGAATTTAAAAAAACCCTAAGGGCCGCAGCCGTGTTTGAATCAGCCATCGTGAGCATAGTATGCAAGCACCGGCGCCCTCTTAAACCCCCCAAAAAATACAAAATTAAGGGAGTTGTAAATATCTATTGATAAATTGAGGGTGCCGATAGCTCAGTGGTATGCGTGCTTGCTTACTGAGTTCAAGATCGTGGGTGCAAGCCTTCCTTCGGATGGGACGTTAAGCGATGGTCCCAAGCCTTTACGAAGTCATGTACTCGTTAAAGACCTCTACTCTAGGTGAATAAAAGACATCATCCCTAATCCTCCCTTTCCTTTCGCCGATTTGGCTGAAAATTGATAGGTGTTGTCTCCCTATAGGGTTGTGAATTTACATATGAAATTGTGTGTAAACATTATCAGAAGATTGATACGCTGGTCAAAAATATCAATGAATCAAGTCAGAAGGATTTCTGAATCAACAAAACGTAATGTTGTCGAAATGATTTCATAAAAATGTTTCGGAAAATTGACAAAAATGAATTCGACGAAGTATACCAGAATGGAAATAGAACTAGTAGAATAAAAATAGGTATCTACAATAGAAAATATATGGGGGCTGAAAAGAGTGTTGACTAAGATGGAGAAAGAGGGTTAGTCTTGTTAAGGGGGGATTGGGGGAGTTGTCATGGCAACACCACGCCTCCGTCGATACCCTCGCAAGTCTTAGGAGGCAGCCTTGCTGGAGACTGGAAACAGGGGGGTCTTACAGGATATTGATCATGATATATCGATACTACCTGAGATATGTACGAGTTGCAAACACATATTTCGATAAGTTTCCTTGATTTACCCGAGAACTGTTACACCTATCGAAAAATTGTTTCTTACTAAATATGTTCCTTATTAAACTTCCAATGGCTAATAACTGTTCAGATTTGAGATAATATCAATACAACAAAAGTTATAGCGCGTCAACAATGAAAAATAAATTTTTGTGGGAAATATTTCAAGTTAGTAATGTGACTCATGCCCGGGCTTTAACTACGAGGTCATATCGCCTACTACCAGAGCGCTCTTTCGTCACTCTGGTCGAAATGAGCCCGACTTTACTGTGGGAGTCTTAAATGTTGCCTACCATAAATTTTTATTGACCTAGGGCAGGGGTCTTTAACGAGTACCTGACATTAAACAGGCTCGGGAACATCGCTTAAGGTCCCATCCGAAGGACGGAGTGCTTAAGTTTATTAGTAGTTTTATTGTAGTAGTGTATTATTGGTAGTTTTTATGAACAATATAAAAAAGAAGAAACAAATAAAATATATGTGATGTGGCCATCACAGAACTTTCTTATACCAACCACGCTTACCCTCGCTTCCTCCCTCTTTTCAAAATATTTTCATATTGGCATTATTGGTTATAAGAAAGTCCAGAATGACGCTGAACATTACGCTGTACAATGAAACAAGAAAATAGCGCTTACGCAAACTCATTACTGTTATATAACCAATAATGCCAGTATGAGATGATTTTGAGAAGGGAGAGGGAGAGAGAGTGATGTATAAGCGTGGTTGGTATAAGAAACCTTTACTCGTCTGCCTCAGTATAAAATTGCAATCTATAGAATGCAATGACTCGATTTGCTGCAATGTTCAGCTGACTGCGAGAAACTACTGCGTAATTTATTTTATTTTATTCACTTTGGCACATTTACACCTCAAGCAATTTCAAATGACACCATGCCGCGTTTGATTCCGCATCTTTCGAAGAACAACATCCCGGAGCAGAGGAGGGTCAACTCCAAAATCCCAATAACTGCCGATCTAATGAATGTATCAACATAAAATATTATGTTTATTAAATTTAATTTGTTAAATTCAAAAACCTATAAGGATAGCAACTACTAATTTTCCGCGAAATCGGAGAAGGAAAGGGGCGTCAAAGAAGTGGGCCTCAACTTAAATACCCTAATAACTTCCGGTGTAAAATGTATCGACACAATATTTAGTATGGGGAAGTGAACAGTCGGTGATTCGCCGATTACTTTTTATTTAGGATGAAAAAAAAAAAACTTGAGCACACCGTCCTTCAGTTGATACGTTAAGCGTGTTAAAATACCACATCACGTGGTAACTATACCAGGGTAGGCAAAAATTAAGGATGACAGAGCACTCTGGTAGTAGACAAGATGCCTCATAGCTAAAGTCCGATCATAAGTTAAAAAACAAATTTAAAAATTGTTAAAAAGCTGCATAAAATAACAATAACAATAAAAACTGGAGCAATAAAGTGAGTAACTCAATTTTTTTTTTTTTTTCTACTCTTTTGAAGTAGATAAAAAAAGAAAGAATGCATGTTTGTCAAGAGAAGTAGATGTATTTAAAAAGAGGTAGGTGAAATGAAGATGGTGAAAGGCAATGAAAAGTGGACATTCAGACGTTTACCGGTCCATAAAGTCTGTTAATAGGCATTATTTTGATATTAACAGCCTTAGACCTGGGCGCCTTCGGAATCTAGTCTCTTGTGTACTACTGCTTTTTATTTTTTTATATTTTTTATTTATATTCTCTTTCATCTTCTACAATCTATTTCTAGTTAGTAGATTTTATGAGATAGGAAAATGACAGACAAGTGAATCAGTTTATAGCATTCAAAAGGAAATAAATGTAAAGCTGATCTCTGTCAAAACCAGGCATCTGAATCTCCTTCGGATTATTCTGTTTAAGATAAAATTCGAATATATTAGCATATATTGAAGACCAGAAGAGAAAGTTTATGCCGTTGCTTATTGTCGGAGAATGGAAGGGCTATTGAGAACCTCGACTGATTTTGACATTGATTTTATCCAGTTTGTGTTTTCAGATAATATGACAAGCTTCTTAAATTAAGACTAATATTATAGTAAAAATAGTGAATCCAGAAGAGTGACGAGACAAACTCCTGGGAGACGAGAAGAGAGAGGGATAAAGGAACTCAGGAGATGGATAGAAGGGATGATATCAGTAGAGAATATATGGGGATTGTACCCCAGCCACATGTGGCACCAGTGTGGCACCAGTGTGGCCACTCATCTGTGACACCTTGACTCCCCCCACCCCCTGAGACTCCCCTGTGAGGCTCCCACTGCGCAACATCGATTACCATGGCTCGCGCAGCTCAACCTATGATGTACTTCCCCAGCTCAAACTATGATGTACTTCCCCAGGTCAACATATGAGCACCCTCACCTTCTGAGCCACCAATTTTATTTTTCTACATAGTGTATGGAGTCCATGACGTCACACCGTCATGTCCAGACCTGTACCACCCCTGTGTGGCACCCGTCTGAGGCTCCCCTGTGAGGCTCCCACCGCACAACATCTATTCCCATGGCTCGCGCAGCTCAACCTATGATGTACTTCCCCAGCTCAACCCCTGAGCACCCCCACCTTAGGACCCACCCTTTTTTTTCTAGAAAGTGTATGGAGAAAATATAGTCCATGACGTCACACCGACATGTCCAGACCTGCTTTTCCTAAGAGGTACTTCCCCAGCTCAACCTGTGAGCACCCGCACCTTCGGACCCACACAATCCTTTGATTTTTTTAAATTTAAATATTAGTAAATTATAATAAGCATACTAGCGCTCCCAAGCGTCTAGAATGTAAATTAATATTTATATAAGAAGCTAGGTGCGGCTTCTTAATAAAAAAAAATAATAACTTGTACTTACGGTATCGAACCCATCTACTTTGACTTGAGAGGCCGATACGCTAACCACGCGACCATTGTGACATGGTTGCTGAAGGTGGTGATAATCTAGGTATATACTCCGGGGAGTATTAGCAGCACCAAGGTTCAGCGGTTTCTAGCCTTTTCACATATTTTGATCACCCCTCACCCCAAATTTCTTTCAAGTCATCCTTACTATATATTTTTTTAATTCACATTACCCTCTCCTAATTTTCCGCGATCGTATAGCAATGTGGTTCCACTGAGGTATGGAGGACGTATAGCAATGCGGTTTCTCTGAGGTATGGAGGTCGTATAGCAATGTGGTTCCTCTGAGGTATGAAGTAAGTAGTAATAACATAGTGGTTCCTCTGAGGTATGGAGTAAGTATAACAATGTACCTCCCCAGCTACATCCTATGCATAGACAAAGTATAGTCCTTTCCCCTCCCCTTTCCCAGAAAATTCCTTGAGGGCGCTCAACTGGGTTGAATGAGACCTAACCAGAGAGCCCCCACTAGACCAAATTTTTTCATCCTTCTTAACCCAAAGAAGTTTCCGCTCTCCCCAACAACAGTCACTTCTTAGGAACATATCTTCTAATTTTTCATTGCTATCTAGTCTTACACACCACATCAATGGTGTTCTTTAAACCTTTTTTCTCTCAAGTTGGCGTAGCCAATTGCCCCTCCCAAAACTTTTACATCTCCCAGACCCCCTCATCACATTACAGAAGCCACTATGAGGTCAACCTATACTAGAGTTGTTCACTTTGAATCACATTCAATGTACCATCCCACATCAACTCTTCACCCAATGTACCTCCCCAGCTCAACACTATAAAGTCATCTCTCTCTTGAATCACTTCCCCAGCTCTCTCCAACCACCCCATACAAATAGTAACATATATTTCTGACCAGGTATGCTCCACTCTCCAGTACTTTAGTAGACAAACGTATTGGAGAGAGGGGGCAGATCTAACTTATGAACTGGTCGAGCGATGAGATTATGACATAAACGTTACCGATTACTGAACCCGAAGTCAGCCGTATTTAAGAATTCTTATCTACAGGAAGCATTTCCTGTTACATGGAATATGAATTCTCCAGTTTATTTAAATTAAGCTAGTACGTCCCAGACCAAAATGTAGAGGGGGCTACCTAATATATTTGATATACTAATTCATCACATTGTCCTCTCCTAATTTTCAGCTCTCTACTTCCCCACATCAATTGTATACACTTCCTCTAAAATCTAAATTTTTATTACAATCCTACTTCCCCACAATAATTATTATAAAATCATAATTCGTAAATCCTACTTCCCCAGATCAATTTTACTTCTCCTTCTAAACCTGAACAACCTCAATAGGAACCCTTACACTCCATCCAAAATATTTTTTCAAGACCGGCATACATTCACTTTTACTTCCTCATACTAATTCTCCGTCAACCCTCAGAACAGCGTCAAAGTCAGTCCATCTCAATTTTCTCACTTATACTTCCCCACATAAATTAGATAATGTTTTACTCCAGCTTGTCTACACCCGAGCAATTTTCTTTAGATTTCATAATAGCAATTACTTTTAGCCTTAGCACCATCCTTCTTTGCCCAACTCCTACAACCTCTCCCCTAGATCGTCTGACATTTTTTTCGGTCTATTCATACATTCTACGCCCACGAACCTTCCCCTATGAATCAGTCGTACTTACCCACCACAAATCACCTTCAATGTACATACCCACGCCAACACTTCCTTTAAAATCATAATTTCTCATTACAATCCTACTTCCACACATCAATCATTCTAAAATCATAATCTTTAATTATAGTTCGACTTCCTCAGACCAATTGTACTTCTTCCACTACTACAGATCCGCCTACACCTAGTTCTCGGGTCTTTCTCATATTTTATACTTAACACATGAATTTTTTTAATTTTTTCTCGTTTTGTCCTAACCAATTTTCGACTCTCACCTCTAACCCTTCTACTCACACACTATTCTGCTTCCACTACTACAGACCCACCCACACCACTACCCTAAGGATTTTCTTTAGATTTCGTCATAGTCTAATCGGTACTCTTAACCTTTTCCTTAGCACCATCCTTCTTCACACGTTTTCTTCGCCCAACTCCCACAATCTCTCTAGACATGATTCGTTTAACATTTTTTCATCATAACCGGGTTTACCCATACATACACCGGTATCATCCTACAGACCCATTCAACTTAGACTTTTTTATCCCTTAATTCTAGTCACCAATCTTTAGCATCATTACTATACATACCAATTTCCTAGTACACATTAAAATGTTATTTTTGAATTAATGCCAGGGCGGTAACCTCCTTTGACCCTACTCAATATAAACTATCAACCCAAAAACAAAGTAAATAGGTATTCCCTCCCAGCTAAATTCTCGTTCCCTCTCCTGTATAGTATACCTTAAGCTCTACAGTGAACCATCCCGACCCTAACACAATGTCTATCGCCTTATACATATTATTGTATTTATCATGGTAAGTTATATCACAAAACATTTTTCCTACAACTAACATTCAACAGTACCCAAATTAAGATCAGCACACTACTCTGGATGTAGAACACATTCCCGTACATACGACATTTTCATCATACCCATTAAGATACTTGAATCTACAACACACCTCTCCCTAGCTCTATAATACTCTTTAGGACTAGATGTACCTTTTCCGCGGTCTCATGGAGACATTCTTCGATCAACATGTGGTATATTTAACTTAAATTATTTTACATGCTGCTTTTTGTATACCTTAATTTCACTTGGACTGCTTTTCATCTCCAGCCATCGCTTGGGCTGCTTCTCGCCAACCTCTCTACATTCACCTCATACTGAAACATACTTTATGAGGGGTACATCTCTACCAATCCTCGGTTTTACTGGTTAAACACTTGTTTTCTCCTGCCACCAACAGTCTACAGTAATTGCTCTCATAGCCTTAGAGACCTCGCCCAATCCATACCAATTTGCCGCTCTTCAATTCTACTTACCATACATTATACCGAGATAGGCTTCTACAAGTATAGACCACACCTCCGTCAACATTTGATTCAAACCACTTCTATCCCAATAAACCTTTCACTGAGACATACATACATACTAGCATACAACATCAGCCAAGGGATTTTCTTCAGAATTCATCATAACCTAACCGGCACTCTTAGCCTATTCTTTAACATGTACCAAAAAACCTCGTGATTCACACATTTCTTCAACCAACTTATACAACCTCATCGATATTCTTACTTCAAATCCTATGATCCTAGCACCCCAGGTCTTCATTTACACCCTGTTTTATATGTATTTAAATATTTTCACATACCTAATCCGGCAATGACAACATCCACAGTTCTCGTCGATATTTAGATTCGCATTTCCAATGTTACTTTAGCCTCACTATATTTTTCGACTAAAACCTAAAGTAGGAATACATTTCAGTTACATCGATAGCTTTAATTCATACTTCATCACCAACTTCCTACCACCAATAGACCTCACCTACTGTATTACGGACATCTCATCTAGGACTTCATACTCTTTCCTCTACAACCTATTACACACATACAACATTATATATACTAAAAACCTTTTCAGCCTATACGCATTTATTTAATTAATTAGCTTATTCCCTACCATCCTTTGACATCGCCCTAGTATGCAACAATACCATTGTAAATGTTTCATTAGGTTTTACATTTCACATTTTCATATATATCACAGACCACAATCATTATTGAACCCTCCCTACTACTTCACTACCTATGGATTCTGTCAATTAAACACGTACAGCACAGCCGAGTAATTCAGACCGACCTCACACCCTCATGTGCCCTTTGCATTTTCTAATACTCTTGTATACAATACCCATAATTCCAACATCTTCCATTTATCATCTTCATACCTAACACCTATGATCTATTCTTTTCTTTAGAACCATTTATACCCTAAAACCCCTGCTTCACACTTCACTCAACTCCCAGCACCACAACCTCTCCGAAATTTTTGTAATGTGTACTGCTGGGGAGCAGTACATCATAGTTCTCCAAAGACTTGTACTATCTTAACATAAATCATATATATCCATTTTCAACAGAATTACTAACATATATTTTACAAGATTAGATTCATAATCGTAAATCCCCGGTATTTTTCAGAGTTCTCAGAGTTATTTGACCCCAATTCGATGTCACAAGAAGCTTCAAAACAGTCTGTGTACTATTAGTTTTTCCTTGTGTATTTAATACAATAAATTCATGTATATACCTTACCGCCTCTGAAGCAGTCCTACACAAACTCCCCAATACTTGGTACATTCGGACCTGATTTCATGCTGGAAGTCTTATAAGAGTATATTAATACGTCTTCATACATCTGACAAACTACATTTTCATAACCATCAACATTCTCCCAACATATAAATTTCTTACCAGAACTTTCAAGAAGACCGGACCATATTCATTCGAAGCTCAACCTTATAGGATGTGTATTCACAGTATTATCATGAATAAACTGAAAACAAATCCACTCCTTGTATGATGTACAACTCAATGGGGATACCTAAATACCATTCCTATCAATCCTTGGCTTAACATCTTTAAACTTCAAGTTTCACAGAATGTAACTTAGACACAGTATTTGTGTGCTCATGGGACTGTGGAGCGGGCATTTCTCAAGTTTTAAAGTGTTTAACACAAAATCCATCTTTTGTTTTAAATTACATACTTTATCATCAGCTGTACCCAATATACCTCTTTTCATAAAGTATCCAGTGTTTTATTAGACATGCAGCATATTTAGATTAGTATCCTTGTAGGTCACCCATTTTTCGACAATTGAAACTCTTATAATAACACCCTGACGTAGGTATTCATTCCAGTCACACAGCTGCAAAATTGTTTTATTCCTTTAAAAATTAACCAACAAAACCATCCTATGCGAAGAAGTCATTGAACAATTTACCCACTTAGCCGGATAATTATTTTTTAAATGGTAAAATCTAGGCCTTGTAGGCCCCAAAACACATCAGACCTTTACATTTATAATAAAGTAGCACAGATCCCGATAACCAAAGTAGGAACCATTATAACATCCAACTAATGCTAGAATAATATAGGCTAGGATAAAATATATATTTTACATACTTTACAACACATCATTCGAGAACGTAACCTACCACCATACACCATTTAATTTTTTTTACACAAACAACACATTATAGAGGTATACAACCTTATTACTACGAAACCACCGGTTCAAAACTTCAAACACATTGATACTCATCGCACTAAAACTATACATTTTTTTTAGTACAATCCATATCATACCTTGACATAACCTTTGGCAACAACAATACTTCAAAACCCAGGTTTTGCGTTTTTCTTTAGGTCCTTTACATTACGCATTTTTCATATACATCACAGACCCCATCATTATTGAACCCTATACTCATAAAATCATTCATTAAAGCTACTTCACTACCTAACTACTTTTTTCATCTAAGCACGTACAGCACAGTCGGTAGGTTATAGTTCACACCGACCTTACTCATACAACACACATACTTACATACATTTACATACACTTCAATTTTAGTTCATACCCTATAAAATTATAACCGTCAGCCCCTGTATTATTCTCAAACTATGTCAAAAGCGCTACAAACCCACTGACTTTTTTGTTCACATGTGACACCTATTATAGTCTTATAGGCCTGCATCAAACACCATCCACACCTTACAGCGAACTCTATCACAAGTAGCTCCGTCCATCTCTTTGGCATGTGTCATATTTCGATTCGTATCCTTTTTTAAGTCATTTTTCATATATGTGACTTTTTATCGCCCACATACCTGTGAAACAATTCTTTAAACATAATTTAAGTACATCAACTAATATTTTACTTATTTCATACATTCATTTCCTTTATGTCACTTAGGATGCTCCTCACCAACATCAGAGATTTACACCAGGAGTCCCCTCAGACCTGTATCATACTGAAAATATACTTTTTACCCCCTCAAATAATTTTTCTGGTTCTGATCAGTCTTACCTACCAACAGCAATTGTTAGCTCTCTCAGGAACCTTATAATTTCTCACACCATCACACATCAATTACCCCACTTATTCCAATCCTACATGTCGAAACAGAGAATATTTCCGGAGAGTCTTAACCCCAATAGGAGCCCTTGTACCGAACCTCCCATCCCTCCTTTCTAGAGGTCAGACACTTAAAATTTCTTTGACATCTACCCACTTTTTACCCAAACCAACCTACATCCTAGTCCATCATGCATCATAACTCTAGCATAGACCACCTAATCCTTAACGCGAACTCCGGCATTTACTTTATGTCACTTCGGGTGCTTTTCACCACCCTCGACACAGATCACGCCTGAAGTGAGCCGCTTATAGTCGAACACACCCCGATTATAGACGAGTCAAACGACCGGAGGACACCTGTTAACAACGTATACCAAGTTAAACTAGATAAAAATACAATATTTATATAAAAATGTGGAATTAAACATAAATCGGACCAAAAAGTGTATAATTATCGAAAAATGTGGTGTGTTTACATAACTCAGTCAAAAAAACGTGGTAATGAGACAAATTAGACATTATAAACTGGATAATGTTGTTACATCAACACAGCCGGCAGAAGACCTCTGCGAGATACAGTGTGCTCGGACGTATATAGTTTAAACTCTCCTCACATCTACATTTTCTAAGGAGTTTCATAGAACTTGAAGTAAATTTTGTAACATCTACTGACTGACGATTACGTGAGATGTGTGCTGCAAAGCCGGGTTGGGGTCTCTAAACGGAGTAACTACTACAGCCGGGTTTGGGGGTCTGTATATAATATAGCCGGTGTGAGGGTCTGTACATAATATAGTCGAGGCTTATACTTACTGACTTTTGGCAAGAGATGGGGGCTGTATAGCCGAGCCGTGTGAGAGGCTATATGGCTGTATGCATCTCTTCCTAGATAAAAATCCAATATTTATATAAAAATGTGGAATTATGCATAAATCGAACCAAAAAGTGTATAATTATTGAAAAATGTGGTATTTTTACATAACTCAGTCAAAAAAACGTGGTAATGAGACAAATTTGACATTATAAACTGGATAATGATGATACATCAGCACAGCCGCCAGAAGACTGCTCTCTGAGGGACAGTGTGCTCGGGCGTATACAGTTTAAACTCTCCTCGCATCTACATTTTCTACGGAGTTTCATAGAACTTGAAGTAAATTTGTAACATCTACTGACTGACTCTGACGAGAGATGAGGGCTGCAAAGCCGGGTTGGGGTCTCTAAACGGAGTAACTACTACAGCCGGGTTTGGGGGTCTGTATATAATATAGCTGGTGTGAGGGTCTGTACATAATATAGTCGAGGCTTCTACTTACTGACTTTTGGCAAGAGATGGGGGCTGTATAGCCGAGCCGTGTGAGGGCCTGTATGCATTTCTTCTATGCGGAGTCAGAGGGATCGGGAAGGAGACACTGCTAGAATCATACCGATATCAAATTTCATAAAAACATGAGGAAAATTAGTTGAGATAGGGAGAAAAAAGAAACACCTCTGGCTGAGTGGTTAGCAGTGCCGGTGACCATGAAGGGAGAGCTGAATCATTCTAAGTGGAGAAGTACATTGGTAATGATTCAAAAAACAAAAATTTATATGAAAAATCTAGTTGGAGTGGAAACCTCAGGATGGTTAGCAGTGGTTAGGGCTGGGTTTAAGTGGTTTGAGGTGGTTGGGGCTGGGTTCAAGAGGTTTGAGGTGGTTAGGGCTGGGTTTCAATGGTTAAAGGTGATTAAGGTTGTGTTTTCAACTGGGGAGGGGTGACCACCAATCTTGCGCCTCAGGTCGTATGGTAGTTATCCCTCCCCAGTTGAAAACACAACCTTAATCACCTTTAACCATTGAAACCCAGCCCTAACCACCTCAAACCTCTTGAACCCAGCCCCAACCACCTCAAACCACTTAAACCCAGCCCTAACCACTGCTAACCATCCTGAGGTTTCCACTCCAACTAGATTTTTCATATAAATTTTTGTTTTTTGAATCATTACCAATGTACTTCTCCACTTAGAATGATTCAGCTCTCCCTTCATGGTCACCGGCACTGCTAACCACTCAGCCAGAGGTGTTTCTTTTTTCTCCCTATCTCAACTAATTTTCCTCATGTTTTTATGAAATTTGATATCGGTATGATTCTAGCAGTGTCTCCTTCCCGATCCCTCTGACTCCGCATAGAAGAAATGCATACAGGCCCTCACACGGCTCGGCTATACAGCCCCCATCTCTTGCCAAAAGTCAGTAAGTAGAAGCCTCGACTATATTATGTACAGACCCTCACACCAGCTATATTATATACAGACCCCCAAACCCGGCTGTAGTAGTTACTCCGTTTAGAGACCCCAACCCGGCTTTGCAGCCCTCATCTCTCGTCAGAGTCAGTCAGTAGATGTTACAAATTTACTTCAAGTTCTATGAAACTCCGTAGAAAATGTAGATGCGAGGAGAGTTTAAACTGTATACGCCCGAGCACACTGTCCCTCAGAGAGCAGTCTTCTGGCGGCTGTGCTGATGTATCATCATTATCCAGTTTATAATGTCAAATTTGTCTCATTACCACGTTTTTTTGACTGAGTTATGTAAAAATACCACATTTTTCAATAATTATACACTTTTTGGTTCGATTTATGCATAATTCCACATTTTTATATAAATATTGGATTTTTATCTAGGAAGAGATGCATACAGCCATATAGCCTCTCACACGGCTCGGCTATACAGCCCCCATCTCTTGCCAAAAGTCAGTAAGTATAAGCCTCGACTATATTATGTACAGACCCTCACACCGGCTATATTATATACAGACCCCCAAACCCGGCTGTAGTAGTTACTCCGTTTAGAGACCCCAACCCGGCTTTGCAGCACACATCTCACGTAATCGTCAGTCAGTAGATGTTACAAAATTTACTTCAAGTTCTATGAAACTCCTTAGAAAATGTAGATGTGAGGAGAGTTTAAACTATATACGTCCGAGCACACTGTATCTCGCAGAGGTCTTCTGCCGGCTGTGTTGATGTAACAACATTATCCAGTTTATAATGTCTAATTTGTCTCATTACCACGTTTTTTTGACTGAGTTATGTAAACACACCACATTTTTCGATAATTATACACTTTTTGGTCCGATTTATGTTTAATTCCACATTTTTATATAAATATTGTATTTTTATCTAGTTTAACTTGGTATACGTTGTTAACAGGTGTCCTCCGGTCGTTTGACTCGTCTATAATCGGGGTGTGTTCGACTATAAGCGGCTCACTTCAGGCGTGATCTGTGTCGAGGGTGGTGAAAAGCACCCGAAGTGACATAAAGTAAATGCCGGAGTTCGCGTTAAGGATTAGGTGGTCTATGCTAGAGTTATGATGCATGATGGACTAGGATGTAGGTTGGTTTGGGTAAAAAGTGGGTAGATGTCAAAGAAATTTTAAGTGTCTGACCTCTAGAAAGGAGGGATGGGAGGTTCGGTACAAGGGCTCCTATTGGGGTTAAGACTCTCCGGAAATATTCTCTGTTTCGACATGTAGGATTGGAATAAGTGGGGTAATTGATGTGTGATGGTGTGAGAAATTATAAGGTTCCTGAGAGAGCTAACAATTGCTGTTGGTAGGTAAGACTGATCAGAACCAGAAAAATTATTTGAGGGGGTAAAAAGTATATTTTCAGTATGATACAGGTCTGAGGGGACTCCTGGTGTAAATCTCTGATGTTGGTGAGGAGCATCCTAAGTGACATAAAGGAAATGAATGTATGAAATAAGTAAAATATTAGTTGATGTACTTAAATTATGTTTAAAGAATTGTTTCACAGGTATGTGGGCGATAAAAAGTCACATATATGAAAAATGACTTAAAAAAGGATACGAATCGAAATATGACACATGCCAAAGAGATGGACGGAGCTACTTGTGATAGAGTTCGCTGTAAGGTGTGGATGGTGTTTGATGCAGGCCTATAAGACTATAATAGGTGTCACATGTGAACAAAAAAGTCAGTGGGTTTGTAGCGCTTTTGACATAGTTTGAGAATAATACAGGGGCTGACGGTTATAATTTTATAGGGTATGAACTAAAATTGAAGTGTATGTAAATGTATGTAAGTATGTGTGTTGTATGAGTAAGGTCGGTGTGAACTATAACCTACCGACTGTGCTGTACGTGCTTAGATGAAAAAAGTAGTTAGGTAGTGAAGTAGCTTTAATGAATGATTTTATGAGTATAGGGTTCAATAATGATGGGGTCTGTGATGTATATGAAAAATGCGTAATGTAAAGGACCTAAAGAAAAACGCAAAACCTGGGTTTTGAAGTATTGTTGTTGCCAAAGGTTATGTCAAGGTATGATATGGATTGTACTAAAAAAAATGTATAGTTTTAGTGCGATGAGTATCAATGTGTTTGAAGTTTTGAACCGGTGGTTTCGTAGTAATAAGGTTGTATACCTCTATAATGTGTTGTTTGTGTAAAAAAAATTAAATGGTGTATGGTGGTAGGTTACGTTCTCGAATGATGTGTTGTAAAGTATGTAAAATATATATTTTATCCTAGCCTATATTATTCTAGCATTAGTTGGATGTTATAATGGTTCCTACTTTGGTTATCGGGATCTGTGCTACTTTATTATAAATGTAAAGGTCTGATGTGTTTTGGGGCCTACAAGGCCTAGATTTTACCATTTAAAAAATAATTATCCGGCTAAGTGGGTAAATTGTTCAATGACTTCTTCGCATAGGATGGTTTTGTTGGTTAATTTTTAAAGGAATAAAACAATTTTGCAGCTGTGTGACTGGAATGAATACCTACGTCAGGGTGTTATTATAAGAGTTTCAATTGTCGAAAAATGGGTGACCTACAAGGATACTAATCTAAATATGCTGCATGTCTAATAAAACACTGGATACTTTATGAAAAGAGGTATATTGGGTACAGCTGATGATAAAGTATGTAATTTAAAACAAAAGATGGATTTTGTGTTAAACACTTTAAAACTTGAGAAATGCCCGCTCCACAGTCCCATGAGCACACAAATACTGTGTCTAAGTTACATTCTGTGAAACTTGAAGTTTAAAGATGTTAAGCCAAGGATTGATAGGAATGGTATTTAGGTATCCCCATTGAGTTGTACATCATACAAGGAGTGGATTTGTTTTCAGTTTATTCATGATAATACTGTGAATACACATCCTATAAGGTTGAGCTTCGAATGAATATGGTCCGGTCTTCTTGAAAGTTCTGGTAAGAAATTTATATGTTGGGAGAATGTTGATGGTTATGAAAATGTAGTTTGTCAGATGTATGAAGACGTATTAATATACTCTTATAAGACTTCCAGCATGAAATCAGGTCCGAATGTACCAAGTATTGGGGAGTTTGTGTAGGACTGCTTCAGAGGCGGTAAGGTATATACATGAATTTATTGTATTAAATACACAAGGAAAAACTAATAGTACACAGACTGTTTTGAAGCTTCTTGTGACATCGAATTGGGGTCAAATAACTCTGAGAACTCTGAAAAATACCGGGGATTTACGATTATGAATCTAATCTTGTAAAATATATGTTAGTAATTCTGTTGAAAATGGATATATATGATTTATGTTAAGATAGTACAAGTCTTTGGAGAACTATGATGTACTGCTCCCCAGCAGTACACATTACAAAAATTTCGGAGAGGTTGTGGTGCTGGGAGTTGAGTGAAGTGTGAAGCAGGGGTTTTAGGGTATAAATGGTTCTAAAGAAAAGAATAGATCATAGGTGTTAGGTATGAAGATGATAAATGGAAGATGTTGGAATTATGGGTATTGTATACAAGAGTATTAGAAAATGCAAAGGGCACATGAGGGTGTGAGGTCGGTCTGAATTACTCGGCTGTGCTGTACGTGTTTAATTGACAGAATCCATAGGTAGTGAAGTAGTAGGGAGGGTTCAATAATGATTGTGGTCTGTGATATATATGAAAATGTGAAATGTAAAACCTAATGAAACATTTACAATGGTATTGTTGCATACTAGGGCGATGTCAAAGGATGGTAGGGAATAAGCTAATTAATTAAATAAATGCGTATAGGCTGAAAAGGTTTTTAGTATATATAATGTTGTATGTGTGTAATAGGTTGTAGAGGAAAGAGTATGAAGTCCTAGATGAGATGTCCGTAATACAGTAGGTGAGGTCTATTGGTGGTAGGAAGTTGGTGATGAAGTATGAATTAAAGCTATCGATGTAACTGAAATGTATTCCTACTTTAGGTTTTAGTCGAAAAATATAGTGAGGCTAAAGTAACATTGGAAATGCGAATCTAAATATCGACGAGAACTGTGGATGTTGTCATTGCCGGATTAGGTATGTGAAAATATTTAAATACATATAAAACAGGGTGTAAATGAAGACCTGGGGTGCTAGGATCATAGGATTTGAAGTAAGAATATCGATGAGGTTGTATAAGTTGGTTGAAGAAATGTGTGAATCACGAGGTTTTTTGGTACATGTTAAAGAATAGGCTAAGAGTGCCGGTTAGGTTATGATGAATTCTGAAGAAAATCCCTTGGCTGATGTTGTATGCTAGTATGTATGTATGTCTCAGTGAAAGGTTTATTGGGATAGAAGTGGTTTGAATCAAATGTTGACGGAGGTGTGGTCTATACTTGTAGAAGCCTATCTCGGTATAATGTATGGTAAGTAGAATTGAAGAGCGGCAAATTGGTATGGATTGGGCGAGGTCTCTAAGGCTATGAGAGCAATTACTGTAGACTGTTGGTGGCAGGAGAAAACAAGTGTTTAACCAGTAAAACCGAGGATTGGTAGAGATGTACCCCTCATAAAGTATGTTTCAGTATGAGGTGAATGTAGAGAGGTTGGCGAGAAGCAGCCCAAGCGATGGCTGGAGATGAAAAGCAGTCCAAGTGAAATTAAGGTATACAAAAAGCAGCATGTAAAATAATTTAAGTTAAATAGACCACATGTTGATCGAAGAATGTCTCCATGAGACCGCGGAAAAGGTACATCTAGTCCTAAAGAGTATTATAGAGCTAGGGAGAGGTGTGTTGTAGATTCAAGTATCTTAATGGGTATGATGAAAATGTCGTATGTACGGGAATGTGTTCTACATCCAGAGTAGTGTGCTGATCTTAATTTGGGTACTGTTGAATGTTAGTTGTAGGAAAAATGTTTTGTGATATAACTTACCATGATAAATACAATAATATGTATAAGGCGATAGACATTGTGTTAGGGTCGGGATGGTTCACTGTAGAGCTTAAGGTATACTATACAGGAGAGGGAACGAGAATTTAGCTGGGAGGGAATACCTATTTACTTTGTTTTTGGGTTGATAGTTTATATTGAGTAGGGTCAAAGGAGGTTACCGCCCTGGCATTAATTCAAAAATAACATTTTAATGTGTACTAGGAAATTGGTATGTATAGTAATGATGCTAAAGATTGGTGACTAGAATTAAGGGATAAAAAAGTCTAAGTTGAATGGGTCTGTAGGATGATACCGGTGTATGTATGGGTAAACCCGGTTATGATGAAAAAATGTTAAACGAATCATGTCTAGAGAGATTGTGGGAGTTGGGCGAAGAAAACGTGTGAAGAAGGATGGTGCTAAGGAAAAGGTTAAGAGTACCGATTAGACTATGACGAAATCTAAAGAAAATCCTTAGGGTAGTGGTGTGGGTGGGTCTGTAGTAGTGGAAGCAGAATAGTGTGTGAGTAGAAGGGTTAGAGGTGAGAGTCGAAAATTGGTTAGGACAAAACGAGAAAAAATTAAAAAAATTCATGTGTTAAGTATAAAATATGAGAAAGACCCGAGAACTAGGTGTAGGCGGATCTGTAGTAGTGGAAGAAGTACAATTGGTCTGAGGAAGTCGAACTATAATTAAAGATTATGATTTTAGAATGATTGATGTGTGGAAGTAGGATTGTAATGAGAAATTATGATTTTAAAGGAAGTGTTGGCGTGGGTATGTACATTGAAGGTGATTTGTGGTGGGTAAGTACGACTGATTCATAGGGGAAGGTTCGTGGGCGTAGAATGTATGAATAGACCGAAAAAAATGTCAGACGATCTAGGGGAGAGGTTGTAGGAGTTGGGCAAAGAAGGATGGTGCTAAGGCTAAAAGTAATTGCTATTATGAAATCTAAAGAAAATTGCTCGGGTGTAGACAAGCTGGAGTAAAACATTATCTAATTTATGTGGGGAAGTATAAGTGAGAAAATTGAGATGGACTGACTTTGACGCTGTTCTGAGGGTTGACGGAGAATTAGTATGAGGAAGTAAAAGTGAATGTATGCCGGTCTTGAAAAAATATTTTGGATGGAGTGTAAGGGTTCCTATTGAGGTTGTTCAGGTTTAGAAGGAGAAGTAAAATTGATCTGGGGAAGTAGGATTTACGAATTATGATTTTATAATAATTATTGTGGGGAAGTAGGATTGTAATAAAAATTTAGATTTTAGAGGAAGTGTATACAATTGATGTGGGGAAGTAGAGAGCTGAAAATTAGGAGAGGACAATGTGATGAATTAGTATATCAAATATATTAGGTAGCCCCCTCTACATTTTGGTCTGGGACGTACTAGCTTAATTTAAATAAACTGGAGAATTCATATTCCATGTAACAGGAAATGCTTCCTGTAGATAAGAATTCTTAAATACGGCTGACTTCGGGTTCAGTAATCGGTAACGTTTATGTCATAATCTCATCGCTCGACCAGTTCATAAGTTAGATCTGCCCCCTCTCTCCAATACGTTTGTCTACTAAAGTACTGGAGAGTGGAGCATACCTGGTCAGAAATATATGTTACTATTTGTATGGGGTGGTTGGAGAGAGCTGGGGAAGTGATTCAAGAGAGAGATGACTTTATAGTGTTGAGCTGGGGAGGTACATTGGGTGAAGAGTTGATGTGGGATGGTACATTGAATGTGATTCAAAGTGAACAACTCTAGTATAGGTTGACCTCATAGTGGCTTCTGTAATGTGATGAGGGGGTCTGGGAGATGTAAAAGTTTTGGGAGGGGCAATTGGCTACGCCAACTTGAGAGAAAAAAGGTTTAAAGAACACCATTGATGTGGTGTGTAAGACTAGATAGCAATGAAAAATTAGAAGATATGTTCCTAAGAAGTGACTGTTGTTGGGGAGAGCGGAAACTTCTTTGGGTTAAGAAGGATGAAAAAATTTGGTCTAGTGGGGGCTCTCTGGTTAGGTCTCATTCAACCCAGTTGAGCGCCCTCAAGGAATTTTCTGGGAAAGGGGAGGGGAAAGGACTATACTTTGTCTATGCATAGGATGTAGCTGGGGAGGTACATTGTTATACTTACTCCATACCTCAGAGGAACCACTATGTTATTACTACTTACTTCATACCTCAGAGGAACCACATTGCTATACGACCTCCATACCTCAGAGAAACCGCATTGCTATACGTCCTCCATACCTCAGTGGAACCACATTGCTATACGATCGCGGAAAATTAGGAGAGGGTAATGTGAATTAAAAAAATATATAGTAAGGATGACTTGAAAGAAATTTGGGGTGAGGGGTGATCAAAATATGTGAAAAGGCTAGAAACCGCTGAACCTTGGTGCTGCTAATACTCCCCGGAGTATATACCTAGATTATCACCACCTTCAGCAACCATGTCACAATGGTCGCGTGGTTAGCGTATCGGCCTCTCAAGTCAAAGTAGATGGGTTCGATACCGTAAGTACAAGTTATTATTTTTTTTTATTAAGAAGCCGCACCTAGCTTCTTATATAAATATTAATTTACATTCTAGACGCTTGGGAGCGCTAGTATGCTTATTATAATTTACTAATATTTAAATTTAAAAAAATCAAAGGATTGTGTGGGTCCGAAGGTGCGGGTGCTCACAGGTTGAGCTGGGGAAGTACCTCTTAGGAAAAGCAGGTCTGGACATGTCGGTGTGACGTCATGGACTATATTTTCTCCATACACTTTCTAGAAAAAAAAGGGTGGGTCCTAAGGTGGGGGTGCTCAGGGGTTGAGCTGGGGAAGTACATCATAGGTTGAGCTGCGCGAGCCATGGGAATAGATGTTGTGCGGTGGGAGCCTCACAGGGGAGCCTCAGACGGGTGCCACACAGGGGTGGTACAGGTCTGGACATGACGGTGTGACGTCATGGACTCCATACACTATGTAGAAAAATAAAATTGGTGGCTCAGAAGGTGAGGGTGCTCATATGTTGACCTGGGGAAGTACATCATAGTTTGAGCTGGGGAAGTACATCATAGGTTGAGCTGCGCGAGCCATGGTAATCGATGTTGCGCAGTGGGAGCCTCACAGGGGAGTCTCAGGGGGTGGGGGGAGTCAAGGTGTCACAGATGAGTGGCCACACTGGTGCCACATGTGGCTGGGGTACAATCCCCATATATTCTCTACTACGGACGGAAAGGACAGAGGGCAGGGCAATGCATGGATCAGCAGGGAGGCGGGAAGTAGGAACATCCAGGAGGAAGTGAATGGAATCTGTGGAGGAAGAGATAACATCGAAAGGACAGAGGGAAGGGCAATGCAAGGATCAGCAGGGAGGCGGGAAGTAGGAACATCCAGGAGAAGGTGAATGGAATCTGTGGAGGAAGAGATGATATCGAAAGGACAGAGGGAAGGACAATGCAGGGATCAGCAGGGAGGCGGGAAGTAGGAACATCTAATTGTACTTGTCTCGACACACTACTACTTCAAAACAATATCTAAAAACTTAAAGTATACATTTGTTAAAAATAACATTTCTTTTCTATGGTTTGCTCATTACCTTACTTATACTGAAGAAAGGCTGCACTGACAAAACATCCCTCGAAGTACGGAAAAGTTGCTATCCACGGCACCATATATGAAATCCGGATCGGCAGATAATATCAATCCTTGTTACTTTTTGCAATTAGGGGAGGAAACGCGCTGAGGCATCATTGAAACATCGGCTGGGGCTACCTCCGGTTCCAGGGTTGAGGTTGAAGGGAGTGTCGTGTCGCCGATTAGCCTTATTAGACGAATAGCACGAGGCAACACCGTACTCGAACAGAGAAAAAAAAAGAAAAAAAGAAATAAAAAAATTTCTAGAAAAAAAATCTTGAAAAGGGGGCATGAACAGTTGCCTCTCAACTAATCAAGGAAATACAGAAAGCTGGTTCTCTTCTACGGTCCTGTTTCAGTTAAGGCCAATTTCAGCAGTACACGTCCTCATCTGGTTCTACGGCAACTTTCTGATGTTTCGCAAAGAAGGCTAAAGAACGGAACTCAGTAGGATCTTCATACTTCTGCAATATGTTTGAGAGGCGATATGAGATCTGCTTCTTTCAATCCTGCTCTAGGCACAATTTCAGAATTTAAAATAACACATAGTTTTTATTTTTTACTTCCCTATTTCTCTAGTTTAAGAAAGTATTGTAATCGTGCGAAATTTCGAATGAAGTCACATGTGCTAACTTAGATCTGACTAGTTTTTGATCAAAATCAGACATTGGTACCAATTTACTCCGGGGCCAAAGTACATTTTACATAATTCCGTTTTTTTTCAAAGGTGGCTCCGTTTCCGAGATACCGAAACCCCATTCTTTTACGCATTTGCTTGATTTACACAAAAAGGGTTAGTCCTATCGAAATATTGCCTCCTACCAAAAACAACTTCTAAGTTGAGAAACGCGGACATATTGTGGAAACTTGTAATAAATAAATAAAACAAACTTATTTTTGAAATATTGTCTATTCCACTAAAGATATATATACATATATAACTACCGGTTTCGGCTTTATACCATCGTCAGGTCTAGTTATGAACTAAGTCAGTTTGCAGAGAGCGACCCTTCAAATACATCTCAGGTAATCAGGCACTGGCTTATGGGATTGATAGTTTTAAACCCGATATTGAAACCTTCTTTTTTCAACTCTTTACCTATTTTTTCTGAAATTTTTCCGTGGTAAGTTAATTGACAATAGCCACTCTTTCGACCCATCTACAGGCATCAAATATCTCCATTATTGCCCAAAAAGCAGGCAACTTAATAGCTTAGAACAATTAGAAATAAATAAAGCTAACAAAAGGAACATTTGTATGAATGACCAAATTTATTTCAACTATTCCCCTTTGTTAACACCCTAAACCAGTTCTGTTTCCACATATATGTTTGTATTATCTGTTATTAATATTTGGTTCCATATATGTTTCAAGTTATCTAAATCTCAACATTATTATTAATTTTATTTCTATTTTTTATTATTTACTTGTATTTGTACTTATTTATTTGTTATTTTTCCATGTATTAGTCTAGTGACATTGTTTTATGTAAATTTAGAACTAGGTTTTGTTAAGAAATATTTCATGAGTTAGCTAACGGTACAGCCGGGGGACTCCCAAGTTCTAATAGCACCCTTTGACCTGAGATGTATTTGAAGGGTCGCTCTCTGCAAACTGACTGAGTTCATAACTAGACCTGACGATGGTATAAAGCCGAAACCGGTAGTTATATATGTATATATATCTTTAGTGGAATAGACAATATTTCAAAAATAAGTTTGTTTTATTTATTTCCTACCAAAAATGTTCCTTATAACATTTCCAATCGACAATGTTCTCTTAGAGTTGAAAGAGAACCAATGTTATGTTGCCCCAAAGAATCTGCAATACATTTCCGTAGTAAATAATCCGAAGTGATCTTTAAATTGTATCGCATAGCAACGATTACTGGTAGTTTATTACCGGTAGTCTGGACGTTAAGCGATGGTCCCGAGCCTGACCATGTCAGCTAGGGGGGAAGAGCCCCCTGTCAATAAAAATTTAGGAACGGCAACATTTAGGACTCCCATAATAGATTCAGTCTCATGTCCACCAGAGCGACGAAAGAGCGATCTGGTAGTTAAAAGCCCGGACTTATACCAACTACGCCTTTACAGATCACTCTCTCTCCTTCCCTCCTTCTTTCATACATACATACATACATATATATTGTTACAAACATTTATGTTTGTCAGTCATTTCATATATATATTATTGATCTAGAATGATCCGAGTCAGTTCTATTTGTATCCGTAATATTCAATAGCCTTGACATTGTTCATAGTTTTTCATAAATTGATACGAAATTTCATATGTGTATGCAGAACCCCATCAGGACGACACCTATTGATTTTCAGTCAAATGGGCCAAAGGGATGGGGAAGGATTAAAGGGGAGGTTTAACATAAAAACCCTAATATTGTAATGAATGCATCATAAGAATGAAGAAGAGATCCAGAAGTCCTTGAGTAAGAGGCCAATTGAAACGGTAAAGTCAAAAACGCAAAAGAAGTGCAACTGTCGAAAAAGTGCAACTGTCGAAGAGAATGCTAAATGTGAGGTGTTTTGAATGACTGGGATAGAAGGGAGGGTTCTCAATGAGATGGAGTGCAAGTAGGCATGATCTTGGCAGTGAGCTCAGGAGACACATTTTAATGATGGGTCTTTTGAGCTCCCCACTCACTGGGAATTGTGATCTCTGTTAGCCCCCCCCCCCCCCCCCCCCCCCCCCACTCAAATTGGGAGCGACTCTCCAAGGGGAGTTAGTGGCGTTTTGGGGGAACTTTGACTTCCGCCCACAAATCAGCCCACACACATGGGGGCCCTCGACTAAATAAGGAACTGTCTCACTACAGTTTTAATTTACAGTTCCTCCTCCCCCAGGTTGAAGTCAATTTGAAGATCTGTAATAACACTGTCTGCCCCCGCGCTCCTACTGGAGGTGCACACAATTATCAAAATATCGATATATCAATAAAATGATATATCGTTTCAGCATCATCATTAAATTCAGGCAAAAATATATACTTATTGATTTAGTGTATGAAATATATGAATAGAGAACGGTAAAGAAATAACGATTTTATTATGAATATTTACAATCGGTACCTACATATACCGATATACAGACCATAATAAGTAAATTTGATGACAACAGGTCATGAAACAATTTATGTACAATGATAACTAAATACAAGAGAGAAAAAAAATATAATAAAATAATAATTAAAAAATAAATAAAAAATAAAAATAATACTAATAAAAATGTCTACTTTAAGTCATGAAGAATATGTACAAGATAATAACTATGTATACAATGAGAAAATAATTACAGCGATAATAATAAAAAATATTTAAAAAAATAATATAATAATAATGAGAATATAAAAAATTAGGTTAAAAATAAAAAATATATATATATAGAGTGAAACCTCTTTTCATTTTCTTTTCATTTAAAAACTTCTCTTGGCGGTCACCTCTGAGAGCCGGACAATTTTTACGGTCCCGGCAGAATATATAGGGATTTCAACACATTTGCCCCTCTCTTAGACGGACGCGGACAGTGAAATCGAGTACCGAGAAGAGCCTACTACCTCAGTTGGATGGACAGGCAGGCCTCTAATTCGGGTTGACGTTTAATACGTTCTTAGAATTCTCTTCTAGAGGGAAGGTTGATGTTTATTCTGTGAATTCTCTTTTGAACGGGTTGATTTTTAAAATGTTCTTAGACTTCTCTTTGTACATTGTACTACCAACCTACCAAACTTTCCACGTAGTGCACCTGTGTTTACGAAGAGACTCGTAATTCCAAGAAGTTTGTAATGTTCCATACTGCCAGTTACCAAAACCAACGCGAACTTAATCAAGCGTTATTGCCTCCAAGCAAACGATGCTTCGTCATTAATTTTAATTTCTCAGGTAGAGGACAATATAGGAATCTCGATTGGGAAAAAAAATTTGAAACAAAAGAAAATGTCTGATTTTTTTAAAACTTAGACGTTATACCATGCCTTCTATTTTCCTTTTCCCTCTGTTAAGAGGACACCTCTGCTGGGCGGACAACTTCCATGGCCCCATGGGTGTCCGTCTAAGAGAGGTTTCACTGTATATATGTAAGATGTTTTTTTTCAACGTGATTTTATTCTGTAATAAAAGTACAAACAAACAATATTAAGATACAATATTTAAACACAATAAACATACATTGATATATGTAGCATGTTTACCTGTAATAAAAGAATTAAATTTCACGTTTCTTCAACGTAGTAGAAAACGAAATACAATAATCAATTAGAACACAACCTATAACAATGCTGTAGGTTACAGCTGTGAGGCCAGCCTTTACACCTCCCCCCCTGAAGTCGCTTCGCGCGGGGTAAAGGGAAACAGCTTACTGGAGTGGAAGAAATTGGAAACCCTCTTTTTTTTTTCACAAGCAACTTCATAAAAGGACTGTGAAATCCGTCTGATAATGGGAAAAGGCCCAATTCGAACAGGGTCCAACTTGGTACGATTCAATTTACTACCATTCTCGATATAGACTAAATCATTAACGTTAAAAGTATGCTGACGCCGATTCTTATCTACACGGTTCTTATTAACCTGAAAAATTTTCATAGAATTCTGGAAAGCTAGTTTGCGATCTTCCTGTAGCGTCGTTTTGCTGTTATCTGGAAGAGGTGAGATCGTAGGTTTCGTACCAAGTAGTAGATATGATGGAGCAAACTGTGTGGAACTATGAGTTGTATCGTTGTACTCGTCGACACATTCCTGTGCAAGGGTTGACCAGGCTCTTCGATTAGCATTGTTTATTTTACATCGGAGGCGATTTACCAATGTTTGATTTAAGCGTTCATTTAGTCCATTAGATTCAGGGTGATCAACGCAAGTAAATACGATATGTATTCCTGCTTTGTCTAAATAGGTTTTAAAAGCGGTAGAATTTATACCAGTATATTGATCAGCTAAGAGTATCGAAATATTATTCTGTTTTGCAATCGGAGAAAGTAAATTTATGAAGTCTTGGGCATTTTGTCCCTTTGTGGTGGAAATCCACGCATATCTGGTGAAATGATCTACCAAGATATGCATAAATCGTTTGGGAGAACGGTTCCCCGCAAATCCTCCTACACTATCTAGGGACATGATTTGAAAAGGCTCTGTAGCAGGACCCATTTGCGAGAGGAGGCCGATAGCACGACTACGACGAACCTTGTTTTCAATACAAATCTTACAAGTCTTACAGAAGGCATGTATAGCTTGGTTGAGACCCTTGAAGTAATAATGTGGTCTGATCGTAGCGATCATATGTGCTGGACCGATATGACCATAATGGTGATGCACAAGTTCAATTATTTCGTGACCTAAGGTCGGAGAAACAAAAATCCTTGACTTTTCTTTTAATTTCTTAAGCATTATTCCTTGTTTAAACTCTATATTTTTAGCAGTTTTCAAATCAGAAAGATGTCCAGCTTGGTCCTCTAATATAGTAGGTAGATCTATTAAGTTTACAACCTGGATCGCATCTTCATTCTCGAAATATTCAAGGACCGGATTTCTGGACAATAGGTCCGCGAGAATATTTTCTTTGCCTTTTTTATATATAATATTGAAGTCGAATTGTGATAAATACAGAATTAAGTCTCCAAGGATTTCATCAGTTCTGGCTTTTGTCCTTAAATTTTCTAACGGTTTGTGATCACTGCAGACAGTAAAATGACGCCCAATTAAGTAATATTGCCAAAACTTTATTGCATCCTTAATGGCCTTGCATTCCAAGTGAATAACGTCCAATCGTTTTTCTTTATTCGAAAGCTTTCGCGAGTAATAGGCTACAGGATGTAGGATTCCGTCTTCTTGTGGTTGTTTCAGCGTGGCACCGATACCTTTGTAGCTGGCATCTGTCTCTATGAAGACGGGCTTCTCAATATCATAAATGGCTAGAATGGGTGTGGAGCACAGATAATCCTTGATCATATTGAAGGTCCGTTCACAATCATCAGACCATTTAAATCTGACATCTTTCCGCAATAACCGATGTAGTGGTTCCAGTTTCTGAGTACTATTTTCAATATACTTCAAATAAAAGTTTATGGAACCCAGAATACTACGCACACCAGTCTTATCAGAAGGCCGTTGAAGGTTTTGGATCGAGAACAAATTCCCTTGTGCTGGCGAAACCTTATTCTTTGAAATGACATGCCCCAGATACTTTACTGATTTCGCTGCGAACAAACATTTGACAAGTTTCAACTTAAAACCTTCAGCGTCAATAACCTGTAAGAATTTTTCAATATGTTGAAGATGATCTTCCCAAGTCCGGGAGAAAATCAAAATATCATCTATGTAGTTAACGCAAAATTCATCTAAATTATTTCTTCGGATAATATTTGATAATATTCTTTGGAATATTGCTGGTGCATTCTTAAGACCAAAGGGAAGAACCCGGAACATAAACTTTCCATATTTTGTGACAAAAGAAGTCTTTTCTTGATCTTGCAATTTCAGTGTGATACACCAGAACGCAGAGTTGATATCTAAAACTGTAAAATATTCACAATTGACAACTTTGTCGATCACATCTTGGATCGTAGGGAATGGAAAACATTCTGGTACCACCAATTTGTTTAACTTTCTGAAGTCGATACATAAACGAGATCTTCTCCCATCATCTTTCTTGTACGCAAGGGTAACAGGAGAAGCAAATGGAGAATCAGATTCCTCAATAATTCCCGCATGTAATAATTTCTTGATTTGAGTCCTTATTTCTTCATCATCTGGGATCGAACATTTATATGGGCGAGAAGTGACATATTCGTCTCTAAGTAGTTTTATCTCTGCTTCTTTCGATCGCACTTTGCCAATATCGAATTTGTCTTTGGCAAACAGGTGCCTATAGTCTTCTAAAAGTCGTAAAATCGTTCGTTTGTTATCATTATCATCCATATGCTGTAAGTCAGCTTCAAATTCGCATGTATTTAAATTTTCATTGAAATTTAACTCAATGTATTCATGAAAATCTTCGGTATCATTTGGAATCTGTATCTGATCATCATTTGATCGTTGAAAAAAAAATGTCTGATCACTATTGGATCGGTCTCCCTGTAGATCTATCAATTTGCCGCTATCCATGCGCTGGCAAATGCGTAAATTGTCATATTGAACCAACTTAAATTTCTTAATAGCATCGATACCAAGTAAAATATCATAGGAGAAATTATCATTTTTGACAACGTAAGTTGTTAGGGAATCTGTTATGTTTCCAATACGAAGCATAATTGTAGCCCGGGCTGAAGTGAAATTAGGTCCGCTGATCGTTTTGAGTACATTCTTTTGTTCTATTAATTTCAACTTTAGCAAATCAGCAATTCGTTGGTTAATTAATGTGACATTAGAGCCGCAATCATAAAGAGCTTTTAATTTGAATTTGTCATTAATAATTACGGTTAATTTTATCAACGGATCTAATTCCGCCCGGCTATCTAGTTTAAATCGTTGTTAGCAAGATCAATTTTCAGTGCCTCAAATTCGTTAAGATTCGTAGAATGTCCAGGCATAGTCGATTTTTGTTTTTCAGTTATGAAATGTTTGTTACGACATTCAGCTATCGGATGGTAACGATTCGGAAAACCAAGGACCGCACAATTAGGACACGGTTGTCTCCGTTGAGGTTCAATTTTGTGATAAGAATTTGGAATGGATTTTTTTATCAACTTCGGACTTGCCGGCTTTTCTTTTTTTTTTCTAGCAAAAGCATCCTCCAACTTCCGTAGTTCTGCATATAGCTTATCTACCCTAGTTATCTCTTCTCTATCCAGCTCGTCTTGCGCTTCAATTGGCAAACCAAAAACTATCTGATTGATCCGGGATAGTTCAGTTCCGTTGGGTTCTACTTCGAGGCATAATTTCTCTTTTGTCAGCGCGTAATCAATTAAGGATCCCCCCAAATATTTGTAGCTGAAAGCTTTTTTAACAATAAACCAACCTTTATCAACAAAAACGTTCAAAAAAGATTCCTTCCACATTTTCCAAGAAGCTGTTAGACCAATCTTCCTTAAATTAGTTTCATACCAGTCTTTTGCTGGGCCAACGACGAAGAAGCGTAGAGCCTGAATTTTAACACTATCCAAGTCAATCTGGAACCGGTGGCATTCGTCTTCAAATCTACCTAACCATGCCGCAGAATCATATTGTCTCTTCTCGAATTTGTCTAAAATAAATTTATTCTCAATGTGTTGTAATTTTTTTTCGTCTTGAGTGGAATGAAGTTTTAACTGATGCTCTAAATTTCTAATTCTCTCTTCTAAGTCATTTTGTTGAGGTCCGGTAGTTCGAGGTTCCGGAATAGGAAGATATTCTTCAAAAGGAAATTCCTGAAAACAAACATTCTCCGCCTCATCAAAATATTCCTTTCGAATATCATCGTCAACCTTCACAGCAATTGTTCTATAATCATTTATATTTTTTATAACAGCTGTTGCATTTTGAATTGATTTTTTTCTTGATAACATCGTGTGAACCTTTAAACTCTTAAGTTCGTCTGGTAAAACATACCACAACTTCTTATCAATAGAAATACCTTGGATTACAAAGTCCTGGGTTTTCTTCACAACTTGAAAATAAAGCTGAGCCATCTTCTACCAGTTGAAATCTTGAAATTTAATTTGTAAGATGTTTTTTTTCAACGTGATTTTATTCTGTAATAAAAGTACAAACAAACAATATTAAGATACAATATTTAAACACAATAAACATACATTGATATATGTAGCATGTTTACCTGTAATAAAAGAATTAAATTTCACGTTTCTTCAACGTAGTAGAAAACGAAATACAATAATCAATTAGAACACAACCTATAACAATGCTGTAGGTTACAGCTGTGAGGCCAGCCTTTACATATATAATAAATACATACATAAAAAAAATAAAATAAATAAATAATAATAATCTAATAATAAGAATCCAAATAAAAATACCTAGGTATTAAAAAAAAATATATATATATATATAATTATAAAATTAAAATTTATATTTTATATTTATAAAAAAAATAATCATAATTTGTTATACCAATTATTTCTGTAGAGATCACTCTCCCTCAGCCTCCCTCCTCACAAATTCATTTCATTCGGGCTTTATTTGGTATATGAAAGTAATGTGCTAGCGTTAGAGGTTATCCTTGATTCATTGTACAACAATCTGAGAGGTACTTTCAGACATATATGAAATGAGAAGGTGATCTATACAAAAGTATTTTTTTTTCTTTATTTTTTTTTATTTTTTGATGAAAATTACTGATAATAAAAAGATCATTTAAAATGTCTTGCTACGCGCTACAATTAAAACATTACTTTGAATAATTACCTAAGGAAATTTAATTTACATTCTTGGAGCGCTATGACGTTTTTCATTTTGGTTCTATCTCAAATCAAAATATATTTTATTTGTTGGAAATTTAATAAGGAACATTTTTGCTAAGAACCAATTTTTCCATATGACCAACCGTTTTCATATAAATCAAAGAAATATTTAAACAATAGCTTTCATGGGCACATTTTAGGACGGTTTTTAGCATCTATCTCACAATAGCTTTTAGGACGGTTTTTAGCATCTATCTCACAAACCGAGCGACCTTTGAAAAAAAGTATTTCATACGAAATGTGCCTTTTAATTTTCTCTACTACTTTTATTCGATCAGCTTTTTGATTAGGTCATAAATATACGGCGACTTTAAGCTCAACTCAAAACTCGCAAAATTGAGAACTGTGAGAAAAATACCCTAAGATTAGCTAATATTGCCTCTATTTTTTCTAATAAATCAAAGTTTATTACTATGGTTAAACTGATGGAATTAGGAAGGATTAAAAAAAATAATAATAGAAAAAATATGATTTATATAACGAAAAAAAAATCCTTTTCTAGCTTAGCTGAGGAAGATTAGCTAATAATTATGGAATGAACTTTGGAATCTCCAGTAACAAACCGGTTCTCACAAAATTTCATATTTTTGCGACCTCTGATTCTAAAAAAGAAAAAAAGTAGGTATGTCAGTCTGTGTGTCTCTAATAATAACTCTAATAACTGCCGTTGTAATGAAATATATACATGTATATGTATATTATGAAGATATTTCATATGTAAATTCAAAACCACATAAAAACGACACGTAATAATTTGCAGCGGAACGGAATCAGAAGATGCTTAAATCAAAAACTGAAGTAACTGCCGATGTAATGAATGTATCGACATGAAATTATATATTTAAATTTAAAAACCCACAAAGACGGTACCTATTGATTTTTAGCCCAAACAGTATTTTTTATTTTATTTTTTTCAAGTATAATATGATTTAACAAAACTATAATAAAAGCATTTCATAAAATACTATAGAGAGAAAGAGTTAAGAAATGAGGATCGATGTGTTGCAGATGGTGGATGTAGAAGTTACCAGTTCGAAGCTCGGTCAGTCAGAGCTGGGGGATGGCTAACGACCTACATCCTTCCAGCTTCCTCAGTCCATATTTCACGGGTCCTAGAAACACTCCAGTCTTATTAACGCCATAGTTCTCCATTTTCACAAGCCTTCTCACCTTTCACACATTTAATGACCACATTTTTTTTTTTTTTTTTTTTTTTTTTTTTTTTTTTTTTTTTTTTTTTTTTTTTTTTTTTGTCCGGAGTGGCAAGGCATCAATGGCTCATTACTGGTTCAAACAGTTTGCCCAAGGATCAGGGGGGTCCACTTCTGCCAACACCTTCTGCAGCCTTAATTAGTTCCAACTCTCCAAGAGGTCGTTACCATTAAACTATTTTACACCTAATATGTTCCTAGGGTGTGTTAACATGCTAATGTACATTCCGGAACAATAATCAACCGGATAATAATTAAAGTAATAAGTGCGTGAGTCTTTGTGCCAGGCAATATTTACTTTCTTATACCTTAGGTACAAGGAAGTATTGTAATCGTGCCAAAATTCGAAATCTAGTTTTCAACAAATTTTTTAATTTCAAAGACCCCTAAACACGTTTCGACCATTTCAATGATGTATGTGTATGTTGGTATTTAGATTGTGTGACTCATGCCCGGGCTTCTAACTCGACTTTTTTTTTTTCTATTAACGGGTGCTCCGGCAAATCACCCGGCCCGATATCGTCGGGGGAGAGGAACATATGTTATATTATTATAATTTGGACATTTACATTTTATATACAATTAACATTTTTGTTGCGATGGATGTCTGGGGGTGACACTGGCGCTCCCAGACCCGCTTGTACTGCGGCTGCCTGGTGGCGCCGAGAGAGCTCAAGATCAGTGGAGTGGGGCTGCTTCTACATCGCGGTCGCCGGGGGTAGAACTCGGGCCTGGCCCGTCAATCGCCTAACTTCTAACTCGACTTACATAAGGGGCTCCTAGATCCTCATACTAAATTTTATGTACATAAATAAATTACAATGGCCATTATTAGAGTTTTTGTGTTAAGCCCCCTCTGATCCTCCCTTCCCTTCGACCGATTCTTCTGAAAATAAATAGGTGTCGTCCTTAGAGAATTCCTGGATATAGTATATATAATTTCGTGTTGAATAGAATATCGAGTAGAAATTTCTTTTTTCATTTTCGGAATCTGGAGATAGGAAAACATGAAATTCCGTTGAAAATTCCACATGGAATTTCTGACCGATTACATATTATTGTACTGCGTACAGTTGGGGAAGTTAGAACCACAATTTCATAACGTAGCGTTGGTGTTGATGCTGAGGATGGAACATAACACACCCAGCCGTATATCTTATAAAAGAGGATGACCATATTTACCAGACAGAGAGAGGATCACGATTCTAAGATATTTTTTTCCATTTCTATTAGTCTAAGTAATATTAAGGATATTAGTAATGTGTGTAAAAGCGTGTTGTTCTCAGGTTGGGGGGCGCCGGGGGGGGGCCCCATTGTCTGAGATTTATAGTCGAGCTAACTCTGGTTCTTCCTGAGCCAGCTCAATAAAAATGTAAATGGGGGGCCATGGGCACGCTCTAACTCTACCTCCACCACCCATTCATGTCCTACAACACAAATATGCTAAAATTAATACAATAGCTTCAGGATTTATGAATGATAATGGTTTTATTCAACTTTAGCGGAGAACAAAAAAAAAACTATCCATTATTCCATGTCATTTATCATATTTTTTTAAATATATTTTTTTTTTTTTGGAAATTTGGAATATGCTAAATTTACTGTGGCCAATACTGAACATAAATTTTCAGTCGTTAATTTAGCCTACAGAAATCATATATTCAGAATTGAAACCTGATGCAAGGACATAAGAACGTCCTGAAAAAGACACTTCCGAAAGAGTTATAAAAATATGTCTCTTAAATAAACTGGATGTTTTATTAGGCTTTACAATGTACAGGTGGGACGTACCACTGATGATGACACAGTTGTGTGGCGGGAAATAAAACAGTGGGAAGACAACGTTTTTATATTTCTATATGTCATCCCACAACATCCATGCTTATCACATATAATAAACTAGGGTTCGTTGTGGTTACGTAAAAAACGAGATGAAAAGAAAAGGAAGAAAACTTGGACCAACGAAAAGACTGAATCAGTATTTAGCATAAACTGAAGAAAGTATGCTCGTATGCTTTCTCTTTTTGAAAAAAGTATAACTCATAAAGGAATTTTGTTTATTTAATGCCTTTCCACATTTCTTGAAGTCAATAGATACAATAAAAAAATGTTAATTTCAACTAAAAATGTTTATGTTAGAGGAAACCCATTACACGGAAACGGAATTTTATTCTTACTTCTCAAAAAGTATAAAATAATCACAATAAAAAAAAAATTGTATTAAAAACATTATTTGATATAAAGCTTTCATTTTTCTTTTTTGGGCAGAGTTCCTCCACACCTTAAAGGTCAGATGAATGTAGGTTTTATTTATTAATTTATATTTATTTAGACCTTTTTTTTATATTCATTTATAACTGATTAATATTTATAGGTTAGGTTAGGTTAGGTTTTATGACTCATGCCCGGGATTTAACTACGAGGTCATATCGCCTACTACCAGAGCGCTCTTTCGTCACTCTGGTGGACATGAGCCCGACTCTACTGTGGGAGTCCTAAATTTTGCCTACCCTAAATTTTTATTCATCTAGGGCAGGGGTCTTTAACGAGTAACTGACATCGTACAGGTTCGGGACCATCGCTTAACGTCCCTTCCGAAGGACGGCGTGCTTAAGTTTATTTTACCTCCCAGATAAAATAAACTAAGGGCCTCGGTCGGGCTACGAACCCACGACCTTGAGCTCAGAAGTTAATATTTATATATATTCATTATAATTGAATAATATATATATATATATTTCTTCATATATTGTTATAGTTACATTGTTTTTTCTTTTTTTTCTTCTATATCTCGTACATTGGGACCTGATGATGGGACGTCAGAACGTCCCGAAACATCGTTGGGATAAAGATACTTCCGAAGAGTTTTTTTGATAAATATCCTAACTTTTATTCAGTTGAAAAATGTCTCTACTTATTATAAATGTATCTTTTTATTAATTAATTTTGTTATTATTAGTCTTTATTAGTATTTATTTGTTTTAGTTTTTATTAATTTCATTTTACTTTTTTTAAATAGTTTTGTTATTACTACTAATCATACATGTGTTAGACTCAAGTAGTTAAAAATCTATATCTTAATGTATAAATACTTTTGACGTATCCTATTAACATGTATTGGTCTAACGGAAATACATTTATTATTATTATACTGCTGGAGAGGTTATTTATTTAAACCTGAGCATTTTCAGCTTAAATATCTTACTTATTCTATGAAATGTTTCCGCATTTAAGAGAACTTTTTATGAAAAGGAAGAATACGTGGATTAAGATTGAATTTTTAAATTGAAAATACATTCGTGAGGAACTCGTCCGCAAATATTTTAAATAAGGCGTTAGCTTTCATTGATCATTGGCCACACTGACGGTAATAGTTGCCATAGCGGCCCGGCAGTGACGCTGCAGTTCATTTTCCCTCTAATTATCACGCCACTGTATCTCCTTCAGGTGCCTATTAATAGTCCTTGTCATATTTAAAAAATAAAAGAACTCCTTTCTTTCTTTCACCGACTTCCCGACAGAGGTCGTGGGAACTCATAGGCCCAACCTCTTCGGATCAATTGCTTCGGGTGCAAGATGGAATTCAACACATGTAGCAAAAGCAAGAGGAGTTCAGATGTAGTCTACTTGCCTTCAGAGGTCAAGATCGCGGCCGTAAAAAACCTTGAGCATGCCGTCCTTTGGATGGGACGTTAAGCGATCATCCTAAGTCAAGTACTCGGCAAGGCGAAAGTCCCATAATTGTAGTATATATCACCTAGCTACTAAGATTTTTCGTTTTTAATCAGAAAAAGCACTGGATCAATAATCTATTTCGGAAGTGTTGAAAGTCACATTGTAGTGAAAAAATTCTTTATGTGGTCAGATTCAACCTTTCCCATTGTTCAATCGTCTGCAAACGATGCCGATGAACAAACAAGATGTCATTCTCTTCAGGGTAAAGTTGTCTACAAAATGACTTTCGGCGATTTTTGATTTATACTTTTTGACGTGAAAACGTCTATTCGCTCGTTAAGCACAGTGATAGCCGGTCAAACTTTCTTGTGTTACAAAATATCGACAGATTTCAATCGATAATAACTACGAGACTAATAATGCGATAACAACGGTTGAGGTCACAATGGATAGAGAATGTCTGTACGTGTTTGTTGTGCAGTGTTTGTTTTGCCTGTAACGTTATCGGGCTAGTGTGGGCGCCGGCGGATGATTGTTGCGAATTAGCGTTGTGTAAAATTAGAAATTAGTGTAGCGTGATAACGCTTCAAGATAGGACGTTGATTCGGGTGTCATTGTAAAGAGCTTGAGGAGCACTACTAGGATTCAAAGTGAAACAATAAAAATATTAGCCGAAATATATGTAAAAATCGGTATTAAAGTGAAAATTGGAAAAAAATTGAAAATTTCGTCTCATATGAATTGTAAATATGCGCGGAATTATAAAAAACGCACATCAGAGGAAAGCTCGCATCAAAAGGAATTTAAAAAACCTAAAAAGTCTAGTGCCGAGCAAATGCAAGAGCTACGGCAGCATCGAAAATAAAATAAAAAATGATTTTATCCCGACGTTCTCACGGAAAATCTACGGCGTGGACCTTGACTATGCTTAAATGTTTTTCTACGATTTTTTGCCAACTGACCACATAAAAAAAGATTTCGCAACAATATTAATGACTTTCCACACTTTCGAAATCGATTCTTGACCCAATGCATTTTTCGGAATTAAAAACAAAAATTCTGCGTAGCCAGGAAATGAATTCTACGATTATTGGACTTTGCTGACTGTCGTCCCCTTTCGCCTTAAAGTTCTCTATACTTCTCTCTATCTTAAGTAAGTAAACCTGGGTTGGTAAAATTTAAGACTCCCACAGTAGCGACGAAAGAGCGTTATGGTAGTAGGCAATATGACCTCGACGTTGAAGTCCGGGCATGACACATGTAGCCATTCACCTATCATTTAGTTTACTTATGAAATTCTCCTTTTTCTTTCAACCTTAGATCAATCATATGCTTATCCCTGGACAATCTAGACGTGTCAAGTCAAGTGATTAATAAGTCCTGAAATGGACATATATTTGATGTGAATATAATTTTATAAATATATACAAATAAATATAAATGAAAGGTTCCTGTCTAGGTAGTTATTATGATTTACGCCTGGGCTTTAACTACAAGGTCATATCGCCCACTACCAGAGCGCTCATTCGTCATCCTGATGGACATGACTCGACTCTAGTTTGGTTATCCTAAATTTTACCTACCCTAAATTTTTATTCATCTAGGGTAGTGTTTAACGAGTACCAAACATTGTACAGGCTCAGGACCATCGCATAACGTCCCATCCGAAAGACGGCGTGCTTAAGTTTATTTTGCCTCCCAAATAAAATAAACTAAGGGCCTCGGCCGAGTTTCGATTTCCAGTGATCTTGAGCTCAGTAAGCAAGCACGCATACCACTGAGCTACCGGAGCCCTCTGTGTTCATTTTTATTAAGAAGGATTAAAAATAAAGAAAAAACAAGTTATCTGACCATAACAGGATCTCTTATATCAACGGTTTTCGTACAGCGTGATGTATAAAAAATACACACATTTAAATTATTAATAGTAAAAAATTAATTATATTTATTTTTCTATAAAATCCAAGAAGCAACTGAATTAGTAAATAAATATGAATGCATTTTCTTTTAAAACAAATGAGTAGAAAACAAAACACGGCCATCAGCTGTTTTTGAATGAGTGTAGAGGAGTGAATGGAGTGTGGTCTGGGTAGAGATGTGAAGGTGGACAGTGAGTTGTTGTTTAGGGTTAAGATGTGATGAACTAAGTAGGTGTGAATTAACAGTAAAATTGATGCGCAAAGAAGATACTGTTATTTATTTATAATTATAAAATATAAATGCCCAAAGATATACCTATAACTTTGATTTGATAAATGGCCAAAAAAAAAAAAAAAAAAAAATTGAAATAGTTTTAAGAATTTAGTTTTTACGATTTTTCTTTTGATTTTTGTTTCAATGTTTAGTTTTTAATTTTATAATGTAGATGTAAGAAAATAAACCCAATTATTTGTTCTCGTAAATTATATGCTATTCATTTTCCCTGTTAACCCAGTAAGATAATTTAAAAACCTTTGGATTAGATTTAATATTTTTGCAAAATTTAGAAAAACATATGGCATCTCTTTAGAAATCCAAATGAAAAGTTAATTGCATTTTTTTTTTAATATGTGCACTTTCTTGAATATTTTTGAACGTTTGATATTTTTTTAGGGCCCTTTTCGAAAAACGACTGTAGAAATCAAAATTTAGTAAAAGACCAGAAATAAAATTTCTACAGGAAATGTGGTAATTTATTGTTTATTTAATTATTTTTATATTTATTTGAATTATATATTTATTTAATTATTTTTCATTTACATAATTCATTTTACCACAACAGGTTACTCTCCGTTCTCCTGATTGTGTTCTTCATTATTCCTATCTTATGATGTTTACTTCAAAGTATTAATGAAGTTCGCAATGAAGTACAGGGTCCCCCGGCTGACCCCCCGTCACCAGAATTCCTTGATTCTGCCCTCCTTCAAGATATGTAGGTACATTATTTTCGGGCAGGTTATTCTTGGTTCAGATTGAGAAGACCTCACCTGCCGACCACCTGCCATCTGGAGACAGGTTTTACACTCTTGGGCCGGCACGCGACTCACACACACATCATTAATCATACACAAACAGAGACAAAAAGAATATGGTATATTAACCTTTCACGGAAACTTATTTAAAAAAGTCGTCTGTGAATCACCGGCTAGGTACTTCCCCAGCATCAAGAAGCGCAAGAATTAATCAATTACGTTTTTGCTCTACGTTTGGGCTAGAACTCAATAGTTGACTTATAGTGACTTCTGAATCCTCACACTAAATGTCGATACATTCATTGTTATTTGGTATTTAGGTTGAACCCTCTTTTTTGGCCCCCCCCTTCCCTTCTTCCAATTTAAAAAAATTATTAGGTGCCACAATTATTAGGTCCCCTCATTTCAGATTGTTATCCCAGTCCACAGCACTAAAATTGTAAAATTGTTAATTAAACGGAGAAAAGTTACCCATTTCCCCGCCGATCAAATAAGAGAGAAAAACATTAAGGCGTAGTCAAGGGCCACGCCGTAGATTTTTCGTGAAAACGTCGGGATAAAATTTATTTTATTTTCTTTTTGATGCTGCCGTAGCTCTTGCATTTGCTCGGCACTAGACTTTTTAGGTTTTTTAAATTCCTTTTGATGCGAGCTTTCCTCTGATTTGCGTTTTCTATAATTCCGCGCATATTTACGATTCATATGAGACGAAATTTTCAAATTTTCGGCTAATATTTTTATTGTTTCATTTTGAGTCCTAGTAGTGCTCCTTAAGCTCTTTACAATGACACCCGAATCAACGTTCTATCTAAATGCGTTATCACGCTACACTAATTTCTAATTTTACACAATGCTAATTCGCAACAATCATCCGCCGGCGCCCACACTAGCCCGATAACGTTACAGGCAAAACAAACACTGAACAACAAACACGTACAGACATACTCTATCCAGTGTGACCTTAACCGTTGTTATCGCATTATTAGTCTCGTAGTTATTATCGATTGAAATTTGACCGTATTTTGTAACACAAGAAAGTTCGACCGGCTATCACTGTGCTTAACGAGCGAATAGACGTTTTCACGTCAAAAAAAAAATCGATAATCTTAAATAGAGGGACAATCTAAAATGATGCCAGAAGGTGCTGTTTGAAGAGGCCAAGTCGCCTCTTTGCAAATCGTCTTGATGACTTGATTTATATCCATAGCCACTCTCTGTGTGCACACAACGACTCTAGACCATTAGCCAGATTAGCTGACTTGGACTGAAAAAGGATTAAAGCCATAAAGGCAACAGCACAGGATGAGAGCCACTTCTGAGATCGGAGCGTAGCTCGGGGAATTAAATCTAGTGTCCTTCGTACAGGGCCCCTTACAGAATCAATATTATTGGACCATATGAATTACTAGCAGATTACCCGGCGTTGCCCGGGAATATACTTTATATCACTTTACCTGAACCTAATTACATGCGATATCCGGAATTCAGTTGACTTGAAGAATTATGGAATACAGTGTGGTTTCATGACTTAGTGATTCTGGTCAGACGAAAGACTGTAAGCTCTGGCGTTTTACATGACTTTCCCCACATAACTATCGATATCAGCTCTCGTCTGATGCCTTCAAGCATGTCCCAAGTGTGTTATAGAAAATACCTTGTGAAGGCTGAACTGAATGAGATCTCTCTTTCCCTCTTTGATTGTGCATAGGGCAGCATAAAGAAGTGCATTGTAAAAATGGTTCCCAGAAGGGTTCGACCCATTGACTCGGTTGGAGGAACGTTCGTCTATTCACTCACTCACTCCCTTCGTTCTCCCGCCCATGAACCAGTGTTTTGGACCACTCCACAACTCCAGTCCTGTTTGTCTCGACATGGCTGGTCGCGTGTCTCTAGCCATTGTCTTACTCTTCAGAATCTCTCTTGTTCCGAGTCATACCATTCTTCAAGAACCCATGTTCGGGTCAGAGATCTCTGTTGCATTGTTCGGAGTTGAAGCAGATTTTGTATTTATGAAAGAAATGCAATAGATCTGTTTTTCACTAAAGCACACCCCTCCATAGTTTGTCAGAAGAGACGCCGCTCTTCATAAAACGATACTGCTCTCACGACGCACGATCTCACGTACTCTTTAAAGACGGGATAGACGCTGAATCTCCCGACTCATCAGCCTTAAATTATCTTTCTATCTCTATTAGAAGTGACTGAAAAAGCGATCGCGACAGATTTGATATCACCAAAACGAAATAATATAAGGTATAAAAAAAATGGCAACAAACCGAATATATGAAAATAATAATATATTAAAATTTGAACTAACAGAATTTAACTGAAACATACGAGAAAAGCAAATTTTACAACAATATATAAAGTTATAAAAGATGTGCTGGAATAAGGAAGGGGCTTAACGATTTGTGAAACGTGAGACTGGGAGAGATGAGAGAGGGGGGCAGGCCATGTTTCGGAAATAATGATCGCTAGCCCCCCCGAACCTCCTCAAATTTATATTCCATCGATAAAAATGTATTCAATCTACATGATTTGATTTGTGACGTACTAATTTCATCTCTCTTAGAACGTCCCTCGCGTTTAGTGTTTATGATAATAATAATAATATTTAATTTCTTTAACCCTTCACTATGTAACACATCCTCCCTCGAAGATGCTGATGTCCAGTGTCCCTTAAAGGAAGGCGCAGAGCAAGAATTACTCCTCATCAGTCAAGCCGTGGCCGCTCCCGTATCGGCTCTCCAGAACTCCCCAACACTTTTTATTCAGTCGACAATCTTTGAAATGTAACATACTTGAAGGGGATCTCCTGTTTTTTTCCTACCTGCTCTTCCGTGCTGGGAACTAGCCGATCGAAGACACTTGTTAGATTGTGACTCAACTACTGATGACTGTCGTCTCCTCTGTAGTTGGAAGTTTACTGTTTTTAACCTGGTTCAGGAACCGATTCAGTGTTTCAAAAACCACTTCCAATATTAAGGAATGTACTACAAAAGCCTCGATCCACTTCAAAGCATCTACAATAAACAGTATGTATTTGTTGGTTCTGACTGGTCCCAGGAAATGTATTTGTAGTTAGTTAGTTGATCAGAGCACCTCCGTCCTGGGCTGCAATATAGATAAAGGCGGATTTCATTTGAAGGCATAGGTCACAAACTGCACTTGTTTTCAATTTGTGCATCTAATATTGGCCACTAAAAATACGACCTTACGAGGCTTTTCATCTTCATATGTATATAGTAGTACGGAATGTTTGTGGGATCGCTACGCGGTAGTCCCCAGCAGAGTCCTGCTCTACAGCTCATGCCGGCTGGTTTGATGCTATCTGTCACATCCTGACCGGTCCACTTTGGACAAGACTTTCTCCTTGGAATCGTCTTTAGCAATGAGAAAAACCAAACATTAGAAGCTAATAATGATTGAATTTTAAAGAAAATGAAAATAATTTATAATTTGAGAAAGATTTTTTTTTTGCTTGCCATAACGAACTCTTCTTTCACACTCAGCTTGAGACATATTTACCCGGAGCAGGGTAAAGCAAGAAGTGAGGGTAAAAAGGGTGAAAAGGGTTTTGCTGGGTTTCCTTAATGAAGTCTGGGGCTGTGCACAATGGCCAGACCCGACTAATTGGAGGGGGAGAGAGCACCACTCTCAGATAAAAGATTTGTACAAGGGTGAGCCGATTTTTTTTTCTCTCTTCCAAATCCTCCCCCCCCCCCCCCCCCCCCCCCCCCCATCCCTCAGGAGAGCTACGCCAGAGGGTCCTGTTTGAAGAGGCCAAGTCGCCTCTTTGCAAATAGTCTTGATGACTTGATTTATATCCGTAGCCACTCCCTGTATGCACACAACGACTCTAGACCATTAGCCAGATTAGCTGACTTTACAGATATTTACAGATAATCCCTCTCCCCTTCTCATAACTATATTTCTTTTATGTTCCACAACAGATTATCACTTATCATTTTAAATTTGACAAGCTCAAAGCTCAATTGTCCAGCTTATTCTGAACTAGCTGCGTTATTATGCAAAATATGTTAACATAAATTGTATTTTTAAAAAAGTCGTGAGTGAATCATCGGCAATGTACTTCCCCAACGCACGAATTAATGTATTATGTTTTTGCTCTCCCTCTAAAACCAATGAACCGATCGGGTTCAAAATAAACAGTTTTTGGATCCTCCGCCTGTTATAAGGGTTGTTGGTTGGAGCCTCCCTTCTCTGATCATCCCCATTCCTCCGGATTCTCTTAGGTTAATTTCATATCTCTATATTCATTTCCATTGCTAATGCACCATTTTACGTTTCCAACCTCACATTACATAATGACCTCAACATCCCATTTGTACCTTCTGTTATCAGGACACAATATCAAAATTTCACGACAAACTCCATCATCACCCCAATCCACTTATTCTGCAATTATCCACGAACACTTTCCCCACAAATCCGCCACGACGTCTCAAGCGGGCTTGGCAGAGGGACCTGCTCCAGAATTAGCCTGGACTCCTCTTCGGTCACGTACCTCAGCAGTACAGCGAGACACTTGCCACCGCACATCATCACAATCACTAGTGACAAATGTTGTCGTTGTGAATATGTAAATAAATAAATACATATTCATTTAACTAGGCATTTATAAGTGTTTGAGTTTGTGTCTTCACCCCTTTTTGTAATTTCATATTAAACTTTGTTTTGTGTTAAACACTTTGGATGGGATGTTAAGCAATGGTTCCGCGCCTGCGCGTTGTACGATATTCGTTAAAGTTAGGTTACTAAACCTGGATAGGCAACATTTAGGAAAATCCCACGGTAGAGCTAACAGAAAAAGTATAAAAGCATTGTATGCTTAGGTCCCTAGGTGTACACATCTGCCCTCCCAATATATCTAAAGTATTAGATTATAAACATAAGAAAAACTAAAAAAATAGCTCTTTTTTTTTTTTTTTTTTTTTTTTGCTTTATATAGGGTGCATATTAGCCATGTCAATGTGTTATAAAGTTATTCAAGACATCCATGGCCCAGACGGGATTCGAACCCGCAAACCATGGTGAGACCATGCGACCAAAGCCCTACGCTCTAGCCCGCACGGCCAAAATAGCTCTTTATAGGTTGACGTTTTTAAGTTAAACAGATAAACACGCACACCTGACAGCAGACAACAGCACATTGGCGGTTTATTTGTTCTAGCGCACCCTACAAACGCGCCAGCTGACCCGCCGTCCCCTCCCAGTCTGCCGCCAGACTGCCGGATTACTGGACGTGCCGGAGTGGCGCACGGCCGGATTACAGAGACTCCACTGTAGTTCTAAGTAATTTTAACATTTGATTTTAAACTGAAAATTACTATTCAATTTACTGATTTTTATTTATTTTAGATTATGATATTTAGTTTATTTAAGGAATCATTGACTTTGGATATTATGGTGATTTACAAAACACACTATTTGGACTTATGGTCTTCCGGAAGTTTTTTTAATAACGGTTGTTATAAATGATATTCCCCTTATTTCGGGCATTATCAACCTTATAAAAATTATGGTCCATTTTTAGACTACATCATCAAGTATAAAACCAAAAATGTATCAAATCAAATTTCCAAACAGTTCCTCCTATAAACTGATTGATCAATTGATTTGCTGCTTATTTAAGTTTTGAGCTTTGAATTAAACGTTGAGTAGAACATCGTTTCAAAGGGTTTATAGGTATTGTGTAGGTCGTGAGGCATCAGAAATTAACATTTATGCTGTGGTATAACGTTACTAAGCTGCACAAAGTTACTCCGGGCGGTAACCTCTTGTCTATAAACCTCCTGAACAGAAAGTCAGCTGCCCCAAGAACACTTCTTGCCTTTCAATGACTTCTGCTAAGATAAAATCTTATCATTATCTATCATTTTGATTGTCCCCCCCCCCCCCCCCCCCCTCTCTGTTATTCAAGTGTCAGATAATTGAATGACACAAGCTAAGGGAGCCCCCCCTCCATCTAATGAACAACGTTGTTCAGTGAACATTGTCCAAGGGGCTAACGAAGGGTTGCCACCTAACAAGCCCCTCCGACATATAACAGGTGCTCAGGGACCACCTGGACCCTCCCTCCCTGCTCCTCGTCAAAAAATCACCCTTCAGATAAATCATGAAAGTTACCCCTTTTTGATTCATTTTTTGTGGAGATGATAAAGCCTCTTCATTAGGGTGGCTTATTTCGCAACACCAGACCAATTTGTAGGCTCCGGTGTGTGCCACCACCGCCCCATCTGACTCCAGACTGGAAAAACGGCTTCATTATCAACGTTTTGTCCTCCAACTGATTTATCTTCAAACCCTTTTGGCATCCCTTTTTTTTCTGAATGAATTTTTATTAACCCTCAGTCACATACATAGATTAAAATTTCTCATTGTGGCTTTAATTGGTCTTTCGAATGAAAAAAAAATTGACTCTATTATCGTTTGCTTTCACAGCGGTTTTTACAAATTAATAAAGAAAAAAAAATGTACGAAAAAAATACAAATAAATAATTGAAAAGTGAGATTTTCAGCTGCCGGAACGGACAGCCTATTAGTCTACAGATAAAATTAAATTTCGGGTTTTTTATATTGTCTCGTGCCATCCAATCGAGTCGGAATACTGGCGACCATCTCGGAACAGCTGGTTATAAGAAAATGTTTCAATGAAGCAAACAATAGTTAAATAATACACAGTTAATTAGTTATTATGACTCAGGCCCGAGCTTTAACTTCGTGGTCATTTCGCCTACTAACAGAGCGCTTTTTCGTCGCTCTAGTGGACAGGAGCCCAACTATACTATGGGAGTCCTAAATGTTGCCTACCCTAAATTATTATTCACATAGGGATATAACATCCCCGACTAGGGACCATCGCTTAACGTCCCACCTGAAGGACAGCGTGCTCATGTTTTTTTTCAAGGTTTCAAGGTTTGTCACTTCTCAGATAAAAAACGTAATGACCGAAGCCAGCTACAACGAAAATCCTTTTCGAAATTTGTTCTCAGCCACATTGATTTAAGGACAAAGGTTTAGGTTAGGTTTTATGACTCATGCCCGGGCTTTAACTACGAGGTCATATCGCCGACTACCAGAGCGCTCTTTCGTCACTCTGGTGGACATAAGGCCGACTCGATTGTGGGAGTCCTAAATTTTCATTCACCTAGGATAGGGGTCTTTAACGAGTACCTGACATCGTACAGGCTCGGGACCATCGCTTAACGTTCCATCCGAAGGACGGCGTGCTTAAGTTTATTGTACCTCCCAGATAAAATAAACTAAGGGCCTCGGTCGGGTTTCGAACCCACGATCTTGAGATCAGAAGGCAAGCACGCATACCACTGAGCTACCGGCGCCCTCGAGGACAAAGGTTATAGTTTATAATATATAAATATATGGTTTATGTATTGGAAGTTTTTTTTGAAAAATTATAAAAATTAAGAAAAATATGTAACGTGGCCATTGCAGGATTTTCTTACACCAACAACGCTTACAGATCTGTCCCCCTTTCCCCTTCTCGAAATCATTTAATTTTGTCTCTTTGTACAGCGTTATCTTGAGAGTAGACATTCTTATACCCGGTAATGCCAGTATTAAATATTTTTGAGAAGGTAGGGCGAGAAGTAAATAAATATTAAAACGTCGTCGGTGAATCACCGGCAATGTACTTCCCCAGAACGAATTAATCAGCTCAAATATTCAATATTTAGTTAACTTACATAGGAGCTCCTAAATCCTCCTACTAAGGTTTCTGTCGATACATTCACAACATTGGCAGTTATAAGGTATTGAGCCCCTCCCCTGATCCCTAACTTCCTTTAGGCCGATATCGCTGAAAATTTGACAGGTTATGTCATTATTAAATAAGAAATTTCATGTCAAAACATTAATTACATCGGCCATTATTGGGGTTTTTGAGTTGAATCCCCGCTCTGATACATCTCTCAATGAAATTTTGTATCGATACATTCATTACACCGGCAGTTATTAGAGTTAAGTCTTCCCTTTAATTTCTCCCTTCCCTCAGGTCGACTTGGCTGAAAATCAATACGTGTTGTCGTTAGACATTACGTTACATTAATTCTATCGGGAGTTATCATGTTCACAACAGACGAGAATTTTTTTTCATATTTGGAATCTAGAGTTCGGAAAACTTTAAATTCCGTTGAAAACACCGCATTGAGTTTAGGCGGATTACATAACTTCGCTTATACTTCGTTCTACAGATTCACCTACGACTTTTTATCATTTCTTATCTGTCAATCCATTTTTTGCTCCACTTTATTCGTTCGCTTTATGTGATCGCTCGTAATGGGAATATACAGAGGGAAACATTATTTTTCATTTTTTTCGCGTAATTATGGCAATAAAATAGGGCATGAAGAGGAGTGGGTGATGGGGGGACGTGGAGTGAGTGTGGGAACGATGCCATTTATTAATACACCCCCGTGGGTGTGGAGTGCAGGCACGGAGCAGGGCATATGCCAACCGAGTATTGTGAAAGGGGGCATGGCTCTAACATCATTATTCTTGGTCAATGGATCCGTCTCTTGGGAGAGGCACTCTCAGGGGTTCTGTAATAAACAGAACAAGATGGTTTCTGACAAGGACCAAGTCAACCTCAACCCCCCTCTAGTCATCCCACAGCTACCCCGCTCTACCCCTTCTTATTACTGGGAAACCAGAGACCTTTTCTCTCACAATGTTCATTTATTAAATTCTACATGTTTAAAGTGAATTGATGGATTATCGGCAATATACTTCACCACCACGAAATGATTAATCGTTTTTGTTCTCCCTCTAAAAATAATCAACCGTATTGGCTAAACTAGTTGACTATATTTATTTTATAGGCGCCGGTAGCTCAGTGGTATGCGTGCTTGCCTTATGAGCTGAAGATCGTGGGTTCGTAACCCGACCGAGGCCCATAGTTTATTTTATTTGGGAAGTAAAATAAACATAAGCACGCCGTGCTTCAGATAGGACGTTAAGCGATGTTCCCGAGCCTAGGGCAGGCAAAATTTAATCCCACAGTAAAGTCGGGCTCATGTCCACCAGAATGACGAAAGAGCGCTCTGGTAGTAGGCGATATGACCTCGTAGTAAAAGCCCGGGCATAAGTCATAATAACTAACAAACTATATTTCGATACATTATTACATCGAGTTGAGTCAGTAGAGTTGGGGAGCTCAACTGCTGATGTAATAAATATATTGAAATGGAATATAATATAATCATGTAATGAACGATATTATAGTTCTTATGGGTTTTTTAATTTAAATATAAAATTCCGTGATGATACATTCATTATATCGGGAGTTATCGTGATCACCGACATATAAGAGTTTACTTATCCGATATGATGTACAGAGGAAGTTATGTAATCGGCCAGAAATAATTGTTTTCAAAGAAATTTAATGTTTTTTGACCTCTTGACTCCAAAAACGAAAAAAAAGGTCTGTGTGTGTGTTTGTGTTTGTGAACACGATAACACTCGATAGAATGAATTATCTACCCATAATCTTATATGCGTCAGAAGCAAGTCAAATGGGGGGGGAAGGGAGGGGGGGGGGGGGGGGGGGGGTAACACAAAAACTCTAATAACTGCCGTTGTAATGAAAGTATTGGCGCAAAATTAGTATGAGGATTCAGAAGAGACAATGTGAGTCATATATTGCGTTATAGTCCAAACGGTCAATTGGCTTTGGAGGAAGAGCGAAAACGTAATTTATTAATCTTTCAATATGGTAATTTGAGGCAATTGAGGTATTTTTATTTTCAAACAATATTTTCTTTATTTCATAAGACGTTCGACTTCTTGTCATTTTCAATTCTAAATACAGAATTGTATATAAATTACTCTTCCAATCATATATTATAACATTGATTGTCGTCAAATTTCACCCTTACATTTTTTAAAAATCCAATATTATCCAATATTAAAAAAATGTAAGGGTGAAATTTGACAAATGTGATTTAGTAGAAAATTTGACTACAATCAATCTTATAATATATGATTGGAAGAGTAATTTATATACAATTCTGTATTTAGAATTGAAAATTACAAGAAGTCGAACGTCTTATGAAATAAAGAAATATTGTTTTAAAATAAAAATACCTCAATTGCCCAAATTACCATATTAAAAAATTATAAAAAGTAAGGTATAATAAATTCAAATTGATATAATTGATTAATTCTTGCTGGGAAAGTACTTAGCCGGTGATACACCAATTTTTTTTTCTGGAATAACTGCCGATGAAATCAATGTATCGACATAAAATTTAGTTTGAGGCATCAGAAGCCTCTACGTAAGTCTACATTTTTAGCCCAAACGTTGTTCTTCTGCCCTCATTCATTTCAATTATATATTTTCTAAAGCTTACATGGAAACATTATACTCTAATTGAGGTTCTATGAAATAATTACAATTTTACCTGATGACTATGTTTAATTTATACACCATTTTGTTTTAGGATCTAATCTCAATCTGTCTTCATTTGAACATTTTGAAGTTCGTAATTATTCTCCATGCTTCCTAATGAAGGATGCAATTTAAAATTACCAGACCGAAGAAGCTTTTTTTTTCTTATGTTCCCTCGAAAATAATTAATTTACGATTATTTATAACTTTTTTGAACTGTTTTGCATATAATAGGTGGAGTGGTTCTTACAAAATTGTGTTTATTTAATAATTAGCTGGGCTGGACAGGTGCTGAAGACCTCCCTCAGTCACTTCACTTACCTGTGACCTGAACGCATTAAAGCAGGGTTCGTTCCACCCTCAATTATAGGGGTTATCGAAATTACACAGGAACATAGGTGGTAAAATTGGAAGGATTATAGCTGCATTATAGTTGATGACATCAATTTCAGAATTAGAAGCTATTATATTCTACAACTAATATTGAAACAAATAGAAATTAATAATAATTATTTGTGATGAATAAAAATAATACACACATTAAATCATTAATATAAACATTAAAAAATTATTTATTTTTATATAAAAAGCAAATTTCTTTTAAAACAAGTGCCAGTCAAAAACAAAACAAGGCCATCAACTGTTTTTTTAGTGTGTGTAGAGAGTCGAGGCCTGAGGTTCAATGGCGACGGGCTGAGTGGAGATGGAGAGTGGTCTTTAGGCTTAAGGTGCAATGAACTAAATAGGAGTAAATTGACGGTGAAATTGTTCCAAAAAGAAGGTACTTTTATTTGTTTATATGTACAGGATATATGCTCAGAAATATATAACATAAATTTAAAAAATGGCCAAAATATAAAACAAAAAAGTTTTGAGGATTTAGTTTTTAAGATTTTTCTTTTGATTTTTGTTTGTTTCAATGTTTAGTTTAATTTTAATAATGTAAATTTAAGAAAATAAACCCAATATTTGTTCTCAAAAATTCAATTCTATTCATTTTCCCTGTTGGCCCAGTAAGATTATTTGAAAACCTTTGAATTAGATTTATTATTTTTGTAAAATTTAGACTTTAATAGTCCTCTGGAGTGTCTCTCGGTGGTTGCCCAGGGCTGCTGGTAGTGCTCTGGTGATGCCTCTCCTGGCCAGCTCCTCCTGATAGAGTGGACACTCCTCCAGGATGTGCCGCACCGACAGATCCTCCTCACACAGTTCACACTACATTATGAAATCATATATTTAATGACAAAATACCATAATGCCCGGGCAGTATTGGTATAGACAGAAGGGAAACTCATCTCCGAATCACCCCTGTACTCTGTCTTTAGTCTATGTACCGTAATGTACCGGGAGATCTTTAAGGTATCTCTGCCGAAAAGATCTGTCTAGGAGACCTTGGGAGTTCTATACTCTTCTTGGCCTAGAAACTCGGAACCCCTAAAACCTTCTGTCTATAAACTTGCAAGCTCTAATTCCTTCTCCATCCAGAACCTCAGGAGCTCTAGAGCCTCGTCTGCCTAGTACCTCGGGAGTTCAAGAGCCTCTCTATGACCTCATGGGACTGCCTCAGTCTAGACCTTTGCAAGTTCCAGTATCCCCTTTGCCACTGGAACCGCTCTAGGGGTGGTTTATGTTGAAATAATATTCAAGTCCTTAAACCTGGTCCTCAAAGAGAGGAACGCTTTTATGGAAGCCAGGTGCCACGAGGCGAACCCCCTTTGTGAACGCCGACTGTTTGTTTGTACAGACTGATATAACAGCACATGATGTTTTGACAACATGTATAACCGTAGACTCACCAATGAGCACACCTGTACTAACTCACACATCACTTGTCCAACACGTTACACCCTGTAATTATTTCAGTAAGTGTTAAAGCCCATATGGTTTTTTTATACATTTTTCCAGTCCCGATATCTTCAAAACTATTGATTCTATACAACTAAAACTTTGCAAGAGGTTAAAGAACGATACGTAAACAGAGCTAACAATGAATCGGGCGTAATAGCGCAGAAAGGCAAGAACGTGGGTTCGAAACCCGATCAAGGCCCTTAATTTATTTCATCTGGGAGATAAAATAATCTTAAGCACGCCGTCCTTCGGACGGGACGTTAAGCGATGGTCCCGAGCCTGTACGATGTCAGGTACTCGTTAAAGACCCCTGCCCTAGGTGAATAAAAACTTAGGATAGGCAAAATTTTGGACTTCCACAGTAGAGTCGGGCTCATGTCCAACAGAGTGACGCTTTCGAGGTAGCCCTCCTCATCAGGTAGTTTGACAAATAATTTTTTTTTTGGATTAACCTAACTAAAATATTTTAGTAAATAAAATTCAAAAGTTTTTAAAATAAAATTAAACTATAAATAAATAAAACCATCTAAAAACTTAAAAAATTTTCAATTTCATGGATGGGGACAGATAAGTTATTCCTGTCCACCATCTGAGTCACAACTGTTTAATTATTATAACAATTTTTAAATTGTATTTACTAAAATATTTTTAGGTTATTTTATTTTAAGTTTAATTCCAAAAAAAGAAAATAAATAAATATAAAATATTTATCAGACTGCCTGATGATGAGGGCAACCTCGAAAGCCGGCTAGCTAATACAAATAAAAATCTGTGAGAGGTCAGACTACATCTTATTTGACAACCTGTGAAATAGAGGAGATTCAGGTTACGGGATGAATAATAGTGCATTGGGAATTCCGAAAAGTTACCTAAAGTACCTCAAATTAATAATAACATTTATGAATATTAGTTCATAATATGTTTTGTTCATAAAACGAAGTAGCAAGTACCCGGCGTTAGTGTAGGTTTTTTCCCAGGTTATCCGTTCATACGAACCTCCTCAGGTAAGTGTTTGTTGCAATCTGGACGAATTATACCTAGTTCGAAGTGGGGGGGAGGGGGGGGGGGGGGACGCAGCCAAAAAAGTCGTCTATGAATCACCGTTAATGTACTTCCCCAGCCCGAGTTAAAAAAACACGACCGTCTAGACTAAAAATTAATAGTTACCTTACATAAAAGCTGCATAAACATAAATTTTGCATAGTTTCATTCATTACATCGGCAGTTACTAGGGTTTTTGACTCGAGATCCTCTCCTCTGATGCGTTCTTCCCTCATTTCGATTTTCTGGAAAATTAATAGGTGTCGTTCTTATGGGGTTTTGAATTAACATTTGAAATTTCTTGTCGATATCTTTATTTTCTATCGGGAGTTATCGTGTTCACAGACAAAAACGAACAGGCACCAATATCTACTTCTTCTGTTAAACAAAGTATAGGGGTAGTTATGTGATCTGTCTGAGATTCATAGGATCAGCCGAAAGAAAGGAGTCAAGCTCAACCTTAGAACCCCCAATAACTGCCGATGTATTGAATGTATCAACATGAAGTTGTATAGATACTTTCAAAATCCCAAAAGGACTCCACATATTAATTTTCCGCGAAATCGGCAGAAGGGAAAGGGGGATCAGGGAAAGGGGGCTGAAGGGGGAACAGTCAGTTGATTAATTCGTTCAGAGAAAATACATGGCAGGTGATTCACGGAAAAAATGATATTTCGGTGAAAACATGGAGATTCTCACCGATTAAATAACTTCCCCTATACTTTGTATAGCTGGGGAAGTTGAAGAAAACGTTGCCAACCCTTATGTCTTATATTTTCCGGCCAGAAAGTCAAGCAATATATGTGAAAATATGATAATTGACTTGGCGCCCTCTCATTGACTTAGCTTCAGAGAGACATATTGCCCTCTTCCAATTTTCCCCTCACTTTACCCGGCACAAATTAGATTAGGTGAGCTGGCTTTGTGCGACACATACACTAATTAGTGCTCAAAATTCCAAATTGTCCACTCATCCGAGTTTATTCGAATCACTGCTTTACCCTTCCGGAGTCACTGTGGGCATTTCTTGGATCAGAAAGTTGAACAGATAAAGCCAATTTTTCTGTAAATATTTGGAGGAAGAGCAAAAACGTAATTGACTAATCGTGCTGGGGAAGTAGGTAGCTGGTGATTCAACTACAGTTTTTTTTCTATTTTTTTGTCTGCTAGATAGGTAGCAATCATCTAACAGTTTTGACGTCAAAATCACCTATTCCTTCACCAGGTAGGTATGATGAGTTTTAGAAAGATTGGTTCTTCAAAAATTTAATTGTATGCACAAAAGGACTAAAGACCGGACTTTCCAGGTGCAGTTAGTTTGTGAACAGCTAAAGGTTAACCGAACCCACTTAACGCTAATCAAGGGGATCCTCCAGTCTACAGACGGAATATATTAACCACATAAGTGATTATTAAAACACCATTTTTACTTCCCCAGCTATACGAAGTACAGTAGAGCGTCGATTATTCGAGTGTCGATTATCCGAACGTCAGTTATACGAACGTCAGTTATCCGAACGCCAGTTATCCGAACGTCAGTTATACGAACGTCAGTTATGCGAACGTTCAATTATCCGACCTGGCTTCATGAAAAAAAAAAAAACGGGTGCGTGCAACTCCGATGCATGGAGAAATGAGCGTGACAACGTCTGAGTTGCGAGATAGCGAAAGTGTCAAGAATCAAATATAACAAATCATTTTAATAAAATTGTTGAACTTTGAAACAATTTTAAAACAATATAGAAAGAAAACATTCATAAACAATAGTTTTCAAAAAATGAAAATTTGATTTAAAATTTTTATAAAGAGTTTATTCGATAAAAATATTATTTTCAAATTCATAGATCAAATAGTTTTAGAATGGTGAACAATTTTATGAAGCGTTTATTTAAATCAATGCTATTTTCACATTTGTACATCATGTAGGACAATAATGTAATTGTGAAGTTCAATTAACAATTCGATTAGTTAAGAGATAACACAAGGTGGCGGATGCTCTCTCTCTCGGCGCATGCGCGATACGAAAGTAACATATGTAGGTAACGCAGTTTTCTAACATGGGGTGCTGGCCTTCCAATTTATAAGACGTTGTCACGTCAAAAAAAATCAAATTATACATCGTAAAGATACCGCTTATATTAATGACCTAATCAAAACTTCAAATAAAGGTTGTAGAAAAATAAAAGGCACTTCTTATATGAAATAATATTTTTCTGGCAGCCCATTTTGTGAGATATACAGATGTATGCTGCAAACCGTCCTGAAATGTAGTTCACACTTTATTTTCTAGAATTAGCTCAGTTTATGCAGAAACCGGTTAGCCCTATCGGAAAATTGGTTCCTATCAAAAATGTTCCTTATTAAATTGTCAACTAACCAAATGCCCCCTCTTTTTTTTAATTATTATTAATTATATTTAACAATATATTTGTTCTTTATCACAGCCAATTTCGGAATGGGGAAGTACATTGCCGGTGATTCAGATTCGAAATGGAATGGATTAACGAAGTCTATTCAAGAACTTGCCCTCTTTGATAATATAAAGCTGTTGATTGCTGTTTTCATCTTACGGATCTTTGAGGATTCTCGAAGTAGGAACGGGAGCAGGTTGGACAAAAGAATTGCTCCTGTAAAATGTACAGACTATAGGAATGAGAGGTTGGGCATTAGGAATTCAGAGGCCATTGTGCAGTGTTTCATTTGGGACAAAGAAGGGAGAAATGGCAAAGATTCTCAGAATTTTGGGTTGAAAGGAAGGGATATTTTTCTTATTCTCTGTAGAATGGCTTGCCCGATAAAGAAAATGTATTTTCTACATTTTTTTCATTTTCCAATTAAATTCAATACGGGCAACTTGGACTTGGGTCAACTCACCCAGGCGTAGTGGTGTCAAACTACCGATAGTACTATCGAAATTCTGAAACATGAATTTCGAACAAGAAAATCATACACCGCTGGGGAAAGGAGTTCGGTTACCGTATGGTTGGCTATTCTGTCAGTAACCAAGAAAAGAGGTTTCGTCCTAATCAGTATTATCAGTTCCTTTAACCTACTTTGTTTACTAAGTGGATTTTATTTGTATTATTCTTAGTTCGATTTTGCTTCGTTTTCTTTTTAATTGTATTACTAGTGTGAGGCATGAGCGCGATGTAAAGAATGCAAAAAAGAATACCGAACTTCATTATTTTCATAATACTGAAGACGACGGAAACGATCCACTCAAACATTTAGATTCTAATAACATTAAACTTTACTTGAGTTCTATCGATGTTTACGATAATTCAGTAAACTAATAAAATATAGAGAATATAGGTGAGAAATTGGAAAGAGCAAGACCGCTAATTTTAAATCACAATTTCAAATTCGATAGTACAATCAATATTAAATATAACTATCATTAATATTCGATAGTCAAATCATGACGATTAATCGATAATAAAGGCGACAGGTACATAGCAATTCTATCCTAAAACTATACCAATGAAATTGGAAAAAGCGTAATGTTGCTTATTACATAGTTGGGGTAACGAAGTATAGGGGAAGTTATGAAACTGGCTCGAAAATGCTATGTTGTTCTCATCGGAATTTCATGTTTCCCAACCCCATGATTCCAAAAAAGAAATATGCCATACGTCTATGTGTCTGTGAGCACGATAACTCCCGATAGAAATAATGTATCGACACGAAATTTTACATGTGTATCCAGAATACCATACGGACGAAATATATTCACTTTCAGTCAAATCGGTCAAAGGATTTAACAAAGGATTGTAACAGAAAACTCAGTTTATGAGTCTATCAACACAAAAGTTAATGTTAGGCTTCCGAAGTTCCTGAGATTGATTTCAGACGGAGAGCGAAAACGTAGTTGTTAATTTGAGCTAAGGACGTACATAGCCCATGATTCACCTTTTGTGCTAATCCCGGGAGAGTATCAGATTCACAGAATTCGCAATGAGCAGGATATCAGCAGGATTTTACTTCCTTATAATTAACCTAGTTATTATGATTCATTCCCGGGTTTTAAATACGAGGTCATATAGCCTACTACCACAACGCTCTTTCGTCACTTTGGCCGACATGAGCCCGAAACTACTGTGAGAGTTGTACATTTTGGGTAGGGGTGTTAACGATTATCTGACATTGTAGAGGCTCGGGACGTCACATCCGAAGGACGGCATACATGGCCAAGTCTGGGTTATCAATTTTAGAAACTTTTCATATTCATTAAATAAATAGGATTTTTCGAATGCCACCCGCTTTATACATGTTGAAATCTATCCGTTTCTAGTGATTTTCTTGATTTACTTCGTTGTATAGCGTAATTCAGGGACTGACTTTCTTATACCTAGTAATGTCTGTATGAAATGAATTTGAGAGGAGGGAGTATGATCTGTACAAAAGTGGTTGGTAAAGCAAAATCTTGTAATGACATCACATATACTTTTTTTTGTTGATTGCCTAAATGAGAGTAGATATCTATCGATGTTCCTTGCTGGGAACCAGGGATTTAATGAGATTTAGAAATGCCTCTTGGAATGAAGACGTATCTGTTAGCAAGGAGTGACATTGCTCCACTAAGCTAATGGACTAGGATTTAGGTCCTATTTACTGTAGAAGGCCGACAGTGCCACTTCAAGTCAGGTCTCCTGCATTTCGGCCGTCTCACCCCGGCCACACGTACAAAGCACCTCATCAGACGAGGCTATTGTTGTTGTTCCTTCCCGCCACTTTACCCCAGTGTCATCCCGCCATATGATTGATCACGTACTCCAATCCCATCAACACTCCCCACGATCTCCACTACCAACGTCATTTTACTTTCCCAGCTAGACCAAGTATAGAACAAGTTATGTAAGCCTCCTCTGAAAATTAATAGTTTATGGGGTTTTGAATTCAATTATGAAATTTCATGTCGATACATTCATTACATCGGCAGTTATTGGGGTTTTGAGTCGAGCCGCATCTCTGATTCCCTTCGTCTGATTCAGCTGAAAATAAACAGGTGTCGTCCTTATCGCATGTTGAGTTTACAATTGAAGTTTCGTGTCAATACGAAGTTTGTCTGAGTTGTGTATTTGAGTTTTTGTGTTAAGCCCTTTAATCCCCCCTTTGCCTGAAAATCAATAGGTTCGTCCTGATGGGTATTTCAGATATATTTTTTTATTTTTTGAATAGGGTCGAAAAGCATGAAATTCCGGTAAAAAAACAACATCGAGTCTATGTCCGATTACATAACTTTCCCTAGCATAGCCGGGCAACTAAAATGGATTAGATGAATTATTAAATTTTTTTTTTTTTATTAGTATAGATATCCATGGTGCACGCCCTCAATCTGTACATCTATATTATGGGCCATGTGGATGCGGTCCTTGTGTGCTTTGTGCCCTTGGCTTTGTGCAGGGGGAGGGTGGTTTCTGGTGTAACGACGGTGCACTGCTCGTTATGCACCGAGTCACGTGACCTACCCTCCACAAATTAGGGGCTGGTTGAATGCATCGTGGGCTAGCCAGGTTCTCGTCGGAAATAGCCCTTGTAATTGGACCAGAACAGCATTTTGTCAAACTATGGTAATTTAACACATTTACAATTTTCGACACAGTCAAAGAAGTATCATTGGTAAAAAATGAAAGGCCTTTTATGAGATCACATCCAGTGTGTGAAATAATATAGTCGAACCCGCATAAATAACCAGCAGACAGTCAGATGCCCCAAGTTGAGGATGGGATACTGAACTAACAGAAGTCTTCTCAGGACACGGTCCGTTCAATAGACACCTACACCAATTTATGTTAAATTTTTTGGGCACTATAACATTGGTTTTGTTCATTCTTTCTCAAATCTGAACACACATTAATTATTGGACATTTAATAAGGTACATTTTTGGTGAGAACCAATTTTCCGATAGGATTAACCTTTTTTTGTGTAAATCTACGTTTAAATAAATATCTAAAAAAAAAAAAAAAGGTTTCAGGACGACATTTTAGGGCGGTTTTTGGCGTGTATCTAGGAAAAAACGTATTTCATACAGAATATACATTTTATATAAAATACTTTTCTCTGCAACGTTTATTTTTAGAAATTGTTATTTAGGTCGTAAATATAAATGGTATCCTGTAAAAAGTACTAAAGCAATATTTTGATTTCGGACAAAATCAAATCAGATCTAAGTTAGCGTATGTGACATCATCAAATTTCAAGTGCATATCTACAATCGCTTTTGCGTTAGTTCACAATGTTCCAATCACATACACAATAAAGAAGAAATTTAAACGAAATTTAATAAGGAACATTTTTGGCACGAAACTACTTCCTGTAGGATTAACATTATAGATTTTAACATTATAGGACGGTTTTTTGGCATATATCTCAAATGTGTGTCTTTTAGTTTTCTTAACAATTATTACATCAAGGATTTTTGATTAGGTCATAAATATAAGCGTATCTTGTAAAATATATTTAGGCCCCGAAGCAAAGTGGTCTGATTTCGGCAATAATCTAATGAGATCTAAGTTAGCACATTTAGCATCTTAATATTAAATTTCAAGTTCATAGCTGCTTCATAGCTACCTGAGTTAAGAGAGCTTTCAAAGTTCAAGTCATACACACAGACAGACAACATCCCGAAAGTGGTAAGAAAGTATTACAATACTTACCTGTATGATATTTACCAAACAGAAGAAGCGCAAGAGCTTTACTGTTTGCTGTAGGAGTGTGGGAGATAGGACCGGCCGTGATATGTGCAATACGTTGGGTGCGGTACTACATGACATGTCTGTGCCAACTCCCAGCACACATCCCTTCCTACGGTCTACCTTCCGACAAGTGCCCCGATCAACTTGTCATCCTACCCCATTTTTTGTCCCTCCCCTATGTGACTAAGTCGACCCTCTTCCCTCCTATATTTACTACCCTCCTGATAAGGGTCCCTAATGATGGCTCTCTCCTGGTCTTACAGTAGCTAGTCCTCCACACTTCCTCACAGAGTCTCAGTCTAGCAGTGTTGCAGGCTCTTTATGATTGTCTAAAACAGCGTTTCCTAACCTTTTTTGGATCGCGTACCACTTGGTACTACATCATGCTAAATTGTACCACTTCGTAAACATGATTGTATTTCGTGAAATTTGTTATTGCGAGTGTGTTATTTTATTTGCATTATAAATTTTATAGGGTGACCATGTATTCACATAACACAATGAGACAAATTACATTGAAAAACGCCTAAACGTCATGCCAGACTATAAACTTACTGTAACATATGTATATATGTATATATATTTGTGTTTGTTCGAAGTTTCCTATTTATCTACTATTTTGTCATATTTTGTTTACTAATAAATGCGCGATTACAACAGTGGCGGCGACATCTCAAGTTACTGATGGCTGACGGCTAAATTTAAAAGTGCACTCCAAAAAAACGATATCGATTGCCGGATTTTCGATCATCGACTGTACATATTAACAACTTTACTGTATAATATTATTTATTAAAATAATTTTTATGAATTATAGGAAAAAACGGTTCTATGATATTTTTATGATTTAATTTTTTTTTTTTTTTTATGTCAGCCATTATTGATTATTTTCCGCGTACCACCAACCAGCAACACGCGTACCACCAATGGTATGCGTACCACAGGTTGGGAAACGCTGGTCTAAAATGTAAGTAATGTTGTTCCTTTTGGACTAGAGTTATTTTTTTCTTCTCTTCACCTCACATTTTGAATTCATCTGTTTTCTTTCGAACCGGCCGAGTCATTAAGTGTGTACATTTTTAAGATAGTGAATAAAGAGTCATTCTCTGTAGTGTTACAACCAGAAGGAAGGAAGTATTTCACAATGTGTAATAGAAAGGATGATGAGATCTTCCTTATGGTCGGTAGATACATTTTATTTATTTGTATAAGTATTCTACTGTACCGAAACAGATCGCAAAGTATTCGGGAGGAAATAAAACAAACAAAGAATTTCTGCCAAGCTTTCTTCAGAGCCTGTATTAACTTCATATACAATAAACTTATATAAACTAAAATTGAATTAAGAATAAAACAATTTAAAAAATGTATTACTTACAGGAACTGAACGGACGGTTTGATCTGCTCTTATCGGCTGTTCAGCATACAATCCAAACTTTCTATTGAAAAAATTAACCCTGCACAAGACAGTTGTTTTTTAACCGCTGTGCTGTTTGGGTGGGATGAACCACTGATGATGACGCTGTTGCGATGAAAACCAGTTCTGGTCAAAATAAAACAGTGGGAAGACAACGTCTTTTATTTCTAGGAGAAATCTCGTCCCACAACATCTATCACATTCGATTTCCAAAGACAATTATAAGGCCTGGACATACGGACTCGAATTATGGGAGAATTACTCGGGCCCCCGCGGCCTCTATTAAGTTGAAGGAATGGAGGAGATCTTCTCAATTATTTATTTTATTTTTATTTACTATTTTATTTTTTATTTATTATTATTATTGTTTTCTATTATTATAATTTGTTTTTACTTATTTTGTGTATATCTGTACAGTTAGTTATTGTGACTCATGCCCGGGCTTTAACAACGAGGTCATATCGCCTACAACCAAAAACAAAAAAAAAAAAGTAAGCAAGCACTGTTTTGTACATAGTTGATTTATTTTGTTATAATTCATTTTGTATTACTATTATCTTTTCTTATTGACATCACATTTAGTTACGGTAGTTTACCGATTGTAAATATTCAAAATAAAAAACAAACAGTTAACACAGCACAAGACTTTCCGACCTACTTCAGAAGAAAAATTGAACAACACTGGAACAATGAATGGACTCAGATGGAAGACAACAAACTCCGAAGAATAAAAGAAGAAAACAAGCCGTGGAAATCTCCAAGCACCATGAACAGACGAGACACGGTGATCATCACAAGACTAAGACTTGGACATACGAAACTGACACATTCCTATCTACTTGTTGGACTTGAGCAGCCGACATGCTCCTGCAACCAAGACTACCCAGAGCTTACAGTACAACATATACTGACTGACTCCACAAACTACATCACATTAAGAAACAAATACAAACTACCGACTGATAAGAAAAAAACTACTCCAAACACCCAACAACGGACTCATCCACTTCCTTAAAGATGCAAAACTCTACGAGGAAATGTAGACACAATAGTCGTCGATAATGACCCTGAAGTCGATGCGACGTTAAATAAAAATTGAAAACAATTAAAATAAAGAATTTATAAATAAAACTTAACACAAAAACCTATATCATAAGAGATTTGGCTGGTTCCAGGGCACATTGGTATAGATGGGAACGAAGAAGCTGACAGAGCAGCTAAAGCGGCTGCGGCTGAAGCGTGTACAGAGACATTAGGTATTCGGCCTGATGATCTGATGAAGCAAATCAAGATGGCTGCCCTAGAACGTTGGGGAAATGAATGGTCAGAGCAAGACACACAACTGAAACATCTAAAGCCAAACCTAAGACCGATAAACTTTTCCGTTGAACTCTCCTGACGAGAAAAAATTGTGTTAAGAAGAGTGGCCATTGGCCATACGAGAGTGACTCATGGGCACCTCCTGGTGGGGAACAGACCTCCAAGGTGAGACGTTGCTGACGGTGAGACATGTCATTGAAGATTGTCAGAAGCTGGCCAAGTATCGGGACAATAACAGCATGCCTGCAACCCTCCAAGATATATTTAGCGAGAGAACACCTAGATTCCGGAACTTAATTGAATTTCTGAAAGAGATACATATATTCATGCATATTTAGAAATAATTGTTGAAATTCAATGAGTGATGGTTTACTGAAGGACAGGCGGTGCGATGGGAAGCGCTCTTGCTCCCTAGAGAGGCTTGCTATCCTTTGTGGCAACACCCCCTATACTTGGTGCTAGGCTGGCTGGTTGTCCAACCTGACACCTTTACCTACCATCCAAGAGGACCTCTCCTTCCTAGACTCGACGCTATCTCTGGAGAGAGTCCGTCACTTCTCACCATACCTTTCCATCGTTACCGCTAATCCTATTCTGGAAACGCTAATGGCCACAGCAGCCGATGCGTAATAATAAGAAAAAAAAAAAAAAAGAAAAAAAAAAAAAAAAAAAAAAACAGATTTGGTATCACAATAATAATATTAATATGGTTAAAATTGTGTGTTTACCAATTACCAAAGCAGTTTCATAATTTAGTAAATAAATCTAATTTTTGCTTAAAAAAAGTTCCATATTCCTCATGGACAGCGGCCTCCCGACCTCTGGTATAGAGAAGAGAACGATACTAGTTTCAGAAGGGAAACGAATGAGGAAGCCATTTTTCCTCTTTTAAGGAAGTAATTGGTCTGAAATTCGATATTGAGTTTTTACCTGAGTTTCATATTTTTCCGATCCTCTGAAAATAAAAATAACGTGTAATTGTCCCTAATGAGTCTGAAAGGAAAAACATCCCCCCGGGCGCCTGTAGCTCAGTGGTATGCGTGCTTGCTTACTGAGCTAAACATAGAGGGTTTTGTAACCCGACCGAGGCCCTTAGTTTATTTTATCTGGGAGGTAAAATAAACTTAAGCACCGCCGTTCTTCGGCTGGGACGTTAAGCGATGGTCCAGAGCCTGTATGATGTCAGGTACTCGTAGACACCCTACTCTAGGTGAATCAAAATTTAGGACTTTCACAGTAGAGTCGGACTCTTGTCCGCCAGAGTGACGAAAGAGCGCACTGGTATAGGCGATATGACCTCGTATTTGAAGCACGGACATGAGTCATATTAACTAACTAACCATACAGAAATTACAATTTTTATTAAATTAGTTAAAACTATTAAACCAAGTAATTTTTTGACCGCTTCATCATTAATAAAGAAATAGTTTCAAATTATATTCAAAACAAACATGCTGAAATATTTTCTGTGATATAACACACAAACGATTGTATTTCAAATCCCTCCTCCTCCACCTCCGTTATCAAATTAATTGTTGCCTATGTATGTAGGAGGCTTTATGTTGCACAGAGGTTGTGTACTTGACTACCCTCAAGGTCGCGGGTTCGAACTTGGCCGATGTTTTCATCTGGGAGATCCAGAAAAACCTTGAGCAAGCCTTCCTTCAAAGAGGACGTTAAATGGTGATCCCGAGTGCCGTCAAATACTCGTTAAAGACTAACTTTAATTAGAGTAGAAGATGAATTATATTCCAATGTATTACAGGTATGAAGCAGGTAGACATTTTAAACACTTTACATGTTCTTAAGATAAACTTTACAGTAAGAAAATGGAACTGAACAGATTGTTATTTTTTATATTAAAATACATAAATGTCGTCATTAGCAAGATATAAACGCTAATCACGTAACGTTTTTGTAAGTGACCCGTCAATCCGGAATGTCGTATGCTCGGTCAAGATGTTTTCATCTGTAACCGCATGGGACTAGGCTGAGCTATTGATTACATAACTTACCCCATAATCGGAAGAAAAAGTGTATTAAATCTAACTCAATAACATAGAAAATAATATGTAACCCAAAAATGAATCATTGCAAATATGTATTTTTGTTGCAACATTCCTCTGGTGTCAAAAAAAAATATTTGTGGTTATGAAAATTATGTAAAATCAAAATAAATATATAAATAATAATTGAAATAATAAAATTATCACATTTCCTGTAGAAATTTTAGCCTGTCTTCTACTAAATTTTATTTCTACATTAATTTCCAAAAAGGGCCCTAAAAAAATATCAAAAAAGTGCAGTTCAAGAAAGTGCACTTATTTTAAAAAAAAATTAAATTAACAAACTTTTTATTTGGATTTCTTCTAAATTTACTAAAAGATGCCATATTGTTTTTCTAAATTTTGCAAAAATGTTGAATCTAATCCAAAGGTATGAATTATCTTACTGGGTTAACAGGGAAAATCAATAGCATAGAATAAGAGAAGAAATATTGGGTTTATTTAACTTTACCTACATTATAAATTGAATAACTACGAGATTTTTGAATATAAAAAAAAAATCAAATTATTTACAAAAAGAAATCTTACAAACTAATTACTATATCAAATGTTGGTTATTTTGGTTACATATAAATAAATAAAAGTACCTCCTTTGCGCATCTATGTCACTGTTATTTTACACTTCAACATGGTTCACTACCTCAAACCTAAAAACACTAACTCATTACTAGACAGTCCACCTTCACATCTCTCCTCACCTCCACAACACAACTTACGACTGGTCCACACTATTCATAGCTGATCGTCCTCTTTTGACCTCCACTCATTGGTTGTTTTAAAAACAAAATGCGACCTCATGAATTTATTCACTAATTTAGTTAGGTACCTACTTCATTTCTAATTTTTTTTTTTTTTTTTTTTCTTATACCAATAAACATAATTAATTTTATTATATATATTATATATTTTTTTTTTTTTTTTTTTCTTATACCAATAAACATAATTAATTTTATTATATATATTATATATTTTTTTTTTTTTTTTTTTTCTTATACCAATAAACATAATTAATTTTATTATATATATTATATATATTTTTTTTTTTTTTTTCTTATACCAATAAACATAATTAATTTTATTATATATATTATATATTTTTTTTTTTTTTTTTCTTATACCAATAAACATAATTAATTTTATTATATATATTATATATATATATTTTTTTTTTTTTTCTTATACCAATAAACATAATTAATTTTATTATATATATTATATATTTTTTTTATTTTTTGGCCTTAGCTTTTCGCCGTAGCCAATCTATTCAATATTAAATTTATACTTTTGCATTCACCGATCCTAAAAACTTCATAATACTACCATATATGGCAGTGTTGTTTGATGCCAATAATGTGATGTAGCAAAAAGGCTGTGTTACCAATTTCTCTACAGTGGAAAACATTGTTAATCTTTCTATTTGGTACTTGCTACAACTCATAATCATGTGTTCCAGAGTCTCTACCTCGCCACAATGCCTACACTAGGAGGTTTCGGTCAGACCTATTCTGTGAACATACCATCCACAAATACCGTGATTAGCTCTCAGTCGGCAAATCGACAAAAGTCCTTTGTTAGATTTTCTCCATGAAACCGTGGTTTGAAGCTGAAATTTTGGATTAATTCTCTTATAAAATCATCCTTTCTCTGAAGAAGCGTACTTCTGCTGCCAATCGAACCACAATCTCCTCCTCACCTCTCCAAACAAATCTATATAGGGAACCAAGGTATATATTATTAATAATTACAATGTGTATAATTTTATACATCACAGTAACCTAAAAATGAATCATTGTAAATAATTTAGTTCCAAGCCTACTACTATATTGTCTCACTGGTCGTTTGCGTAGAGCGCCATATTTCTTGCGCCTACCCTGAATTCACTTGTATTATTGCTGTAAAAAAAAAAAATAATAATAATATCTGTGTATAAAAAAAAAAAAAAAGTGATTTTTCTTTCGAATCGATTTGTCAATTAAAAGGAAATATTGTTAACAAGATACAATTTATAGGGAACCTGTTATGAGTATACAAGGATGATATATGGGAAGACGAAGACTCCGATACAATATTGTATTGTCTAGATAGTTATGGGGAGGTTTCGTATAGAAAATGTTATAAATCTACGACTCCTCTTAGTGTGAGCACCACATTTTTAATCTCCTCCCTCAGCTGTAATGGCGTCTATTAACTGTGTGAACACTCCGTCGTGCGGTCAAGTTACGAGTATAAACCCTTGCCACGTACTTATATTGGTGTACTTTGTTTTTATTATAACTTTACTCATACAATAATTCATTTTAAGTCTCACGATATGTCCTTATGTATTTTTCATGATGTTTCTTTTAAAAATGTTTTTTCTCTTTTCTCTATTTAGTTAAAGTGGCTCCTCATGATGATCTGGATATAGATTAAGTAAGTATTGGATTAATGAACTTTACATTTTAGAATATCAAAATGGTGAGTAGATGAGGCTCTGATCATCAGGGTAAAACTGGCACCTTGAGGCAGAGGGGGGTCCTCACATTTATAGGTTAGGTTTTAAGACTAATGCCCGGGCTTTAACTACGAGGTTATATCGCCTACTACCAGAGCGTTCTTTCGTCACTCTGGTGGGCATGAGCCCGACTCTACTGTAGGAGTCCTAAATTTTGTCTATCCTAAATTTTTATGGGGTCTTTAACTCGTCTTTAACGAGTTCCTGACATAGTACAGGCTCGGGACCATTGCTTAACGTCCCATCCGAAGGACGGCGTGCTAAAGTTTATTTTACCTCCCAGATAAAATAAACAAGGGCCTCGGTCGGGTTTCGAACCCACGATCATGAGCTCAGTGAGCAATCACGCTACCTCTAAACTATACAATAGATTGAGCAAACGTCTAAAAAAAATATTTCAAGACGTAATTTTATCGAAATGTATCTCGAGAAAATATAACTCTTTAAAAAGCGCCTTTTAATATTCTCTACAACTTTTATTCATTGATTTTGATTATGTCATAAAAAGGAACAGTATCTTCCAAAATGAACTAAGGCTCCGAAGTAAATTTTCTACTAATTTCGGCCAAAATCTAAGCAGATCTTGGTCATCAAGTGTCATGTTCATCATCGCAAACATTGGTCAAAATAAAATTCCGTTAAACAACTCAATTTCGGATTTTCACACGATTACAATAATTCCTTATACTAAAATAAAATAAAATAAAAAACCTTATTTGATTCATGTATTCATGGTCAATTTTTGAATTATGTATTTTTCTCATTGCAATGGGTAGGCCTTTTGTAAAAAAAACAATAGGATGTCTAGATTGAGGATACATCGGTGTATAATGAACGGGGAGTTGGTACCGTTAGAAATAATGTATGAGGTCCGCCATGTTTGACACCCCTAACACGTCCTCACCACATACATAATACATAATACACCCCTTGTTACCTCTCTCAGTCGTACACCACAACACACAGGACCTTTGAAATGAGGACTCCATCTCCAGCTGTGCGTACAGACACTACTCCTATCAACCAAACTGGGGTGAGATTACAGACATCGAATAAATTAATAAAAAGAGTACGTTCATCTTTCAGCAACATCTTTCCACGCACGAAATTTCTTAAGTGTACTCAGAACCTCATAAAGTCGAAATCTATTGATTTTCGAGGGCGCCGGTAGCTCAGTGGTATGCGTGCTTGACTTCTGAGCTCAAGGTTGTGGGTTCGTAGCCCAACCGAATCCCTTAGTTTATTTTATCTGGGAGGTAAAATAAACTTAAGCACGCCGTCCTTCGGATGGGACGTTAAGCGATGGTCCCGAGCCTGTACGATGTCAGGTACTCGTTAAAGACCCCTACCCTAGATTAATAAAAATTTAGGGTAGGCAAAATTTAGGACTCCCACAGTAGAGTCTGGCTCATGTCCACCAGAGTGACGAAAGAGCGCTCTAGTAGTAGGCGATATGACCTCGTAGTAAAAGCCCGGGCATGAGTCATAAAACCTAACCTAACCTCTATTGATTTTCATTCAAATCAAATCGGCCAAGAGGGAAGGATTAGAGTAGAGGTTTTAGACTAAACCCTGATAACCGGCGAAGTGTTGAATGTATAACTCAACATTTCATGAGAGTTCAGAAATCCTTGAGACGCCTATTGTTTTTCAGCCAAGTCAGTCGACTAATAAAAAGAAAGAAAATTAACAATATTGCAAAAAATACATTTTGTTTTATCATTACTTCCCCAGCTATACGAACTATATGGGGAGTTTTCCACCGAAATTTCATGTTTTCCGACATCTTGATTCTTAAAATGAAAAACTAACTGCGGAAAACTTCTGCCGGTCTGTGAACACGATAACTCCCGATAGAATGAATATATCGACACGTAATTTTATATGTATGTTCAGAACTCTCTAAGGACGGACACCTATTTGTTTTAGTCAAATCAGCCAAAGGTAATGAGGGAGGCTTAACACAAAAACTCTAGCCGTTATAATGAATGTATCAAATCGGCCAAGAGGGAAGGATTAGAGCAAAAAAACTTAACAACAAAACTGTAATAACTGCAGTTATAATGAATGTATCGATACAATATACCATAAGTAAATTCAAAACACCAGATCTAGAGGGACGTCACTTATTAATTTTCAGCTGGAGAAGGAGGGTTTAGAGAGCGGCTCAACACAAAAACTGGATGCAGAGTTGGGCATATTGTAATCGATTAACGATTACTAACCGTTTTCGACAACCGTACCTCGATTACTGATTACGTAATCGTAATAAGTTGATTCAATGTTATTACGACTATGTAATCGTAATCGTCCTATAGGTAAGAACTATCACAATTACTTATAATCGTAATCGTCAAGCGGTTACTGATTATAGTAATCGTCAAGCTGTTACTGATTACAGTATTCTTCAAGCGGTTACTTGTTCACAGTTATCTTAATTAATTCTCATACCAGATATACCTACCTCACATTCCTGCAAAATGAAACTTGCGATTTGGAGAACCAAACTGTACTTTTAAATGTGTAAAAGTGTATTAAAGGAATTTCAAAATTATACATTTTTACATATTTAATTTATTTCGGATGTACAGTTTCGACATTTTTTGTTATTCATTACAAAAAGTAATCGGGATTACTAGTAATCGGCACAACCAATTACTTGTTAATTGTGATTACCTGGTAATCTAATTACTTAGTAATCGGCAGAAAAGCTTACTTGTAGTCATGATTACATGGTAACCTAATTATCAAGTAATCGTGGTTTTTAGTAATCGTAACGATAATCAATTACAAAATGTACTTGATAACGCCCAACTCTGACTGGATGTAATGAATATATTGACACAAAATCTAGTTTGTGGCTTTAGAATTCCCAATTTAAGTCAACTATTAATTTATAGCCCAAACGGGTGACTGTTATTGATGGAGGAGAGAAAAGTTAATTGATTGTTTCGTTCTGGGGAAGTACATTGCAGAGGATTGGACGTCATCGCCAATGCAAAACGGATTTCTTATGAATCTACGAAGCCATCCTTGCTGTTGTATCTGAAAACCGCTCCTAGGTGTCTTTCAACCATGAATGAACCCAAACTTATACTTTACGGTGAAGCTTTCATCAAGTTCTGCTTCCCCATTCATCTCCACTAATTACACTTCATCATACATGTATCTTGATAATCAGATCAACCTGAGAAACGTTGAATTTTAATTACTTCAAGGTACATGGAAGACTAGAACAGACATATCAGATTTTTTCATACTTTTTTTTTTTTTTATAACTTAATAAACTGCAAGTAATTGATAATGTATGTACATTTTTATGTTCGTTACATAAAGGCTGACCTGCCATGTTATATTCAACGAAATGAGGAGCCACTTCGAAAATTCGGCCATGTTGTATATAGTAGTCTCAGTTCAAAATGGACACAACTCAAAATTTGACAGAGTTATTGTCAGTATTACGTAGATAAACAGGAAATCGGTCCTAAAGAGCACTAAATGGTAGAGGTTAGGTTAGGTGATATGACTCAAGCCCGGGATTTAACTACGACGTCATATCGCCTACTACCAGAGCGCTCTTTCGTCACTCTGGTGGACATGAGCCCGACTCTACTGTGGTAGTCCTAAATTTTACCTACCCTAAATTTTTATTCACCTAGTGCAAGAGTCTTTAAAGAGTACCTGACATCGTACAGGCTCGGGACCATCGCTTAGCGTACCATCCGTAGGACGGCGTGCTTAAGTTTATTTTACCTTCCAGATAAAATAAACTAAGGGCCTCGGTCGGGTTTCGAACCCACGATCTTGAGCTCAGAAGACAAGCACGCATACCACTAAGCTACCGGCGCCCTCCTAAATGGTAGATGTAACACAAGAAAGATATAATCAATTAAGTTTCGCTCTCCCTCCAAAATCAAAATCAATAGTTTACTTACATTAGGGCTTTAGAAACCTTATAATAACTTTGCTTTGATATATTCATTACATCGGCAGTTATTAGGGTTTTGGAGTTGTGCCCCCTTCTCTGATGCTCTCTGGTCGATTCCGTGGAAAATGTATAGGTTTCTTTCTTATGGGGTTTTGTATAAAATTGAGATACCTATCGTGTTCACAGACAAACAAATTTTATTTTTTTTATTTTCTTTTTTTTTCATTTTTGAAATTAGGTGGTTTGAAAACATGAAAATCAACATTGAATATTTCCGATCGAACACATAACTTTCCTTATACTTTGTTGAGCTGGGAAAAAATAAAAAAAAAACTGTCTGTCTGTGTTTCTGTGAACAGGTTTAGTCTATAAAATGAATGTATCGACACGAAATGTTCCTAAAGATGGGGTTCTGGATACACACATAAAATGTCATGTTCACAGACACACACAGACATATAGGAACATTTTCAGTAACAACCAATTTTTTTATAGGTCTAAGCGATTTCGTAAAACTCAAGCAAACGTTTAAAGAAATGAGTTTCAAGATGTCAATTTAGAACTGATTTAGGAACGTAATTCATATATGTGCTTTGTTTTATAATTATTTCTTCATTAAGTGGCGTCCTGTAAAAGGTACTTAGGCCACAAATAAACTGATCTTAATATTCAACTAATTTTGGAAGACATAAAATCTGATCTAAGATAGCGCATGTGATCTTGTGATATCTTCATTTAAGACATCATCATGAAAAATGCATTCAGGAGATCTTGAAATGTAAAATTGAAAACTTCTCGGATTAAAAAAAACATTTATTGAATTATTCTAGGAACGTAGTTTTAAATAGTTACTTATTGTGACTCATGCCCGGGCTTTAACTACGAGGTGATAATTTCGGTCATTTTCTGCTACGGCATAACTAATAAATTGGCGTTTTTGAGTTATGTGCATAGGAAGGTCCATTCTCACATATACTTTTAGCGAGTAGAACGACACGAGCTTGAACTGCTCGTCGAGAGAGTGCAGGTTATGTCATTGTTATATGCATCAAGTGATTACACGTCAACATTTTGAATTGTTCCTCCTGGAACATCACCGATTTTGAGTAATGTCGCTGTTGCAGTAAATGAGCGATATATTATCGCCTACTCCCAGAACATTATTTCGTCACTCTGACGGCCATGAGTCAGCCTAACTAGGTTTATTCACCTAGGCTAAGGGATCCTTAACGAGTACCTGGCATCGTACTTACTCAAGGCTTTTTCACCTCCCAGATAAAAAACCTAAAAGGCACGGCCGGGTTTCGAACTCTCAATCTTGAGCTCAATCATGCTACCTCTGAGCAAGCCGTCCTTCGGATGGGACGTTAAGTGATGGTCCCAAGCCTGTGTGATGTCAGCTACTCGTTAAAGTTAAGTTTTATTGGGTGGGTCCTGGCATTAAAGTCCTTGCCCTAGTTTAGCATGGCTGTCGATTGTCCAAATGCTAAAAGCAAATACTTGTTATCAATTAGACAACCCCAATATATTATTTATCAATGTATTTTTATATAAAATCACATGTTTTCATTTTATCTGTGCAGTGGGCGGAGTGGAATGTTAAGTTAATTTTGCCTATAGCTTCTCCATAGGAGTTTTAATTAGCCCTAATGTACTTTTTGTAGAGGGTGACATGGGGAGGGTGGATGTGTGATTCCCCCAAGATACCGATCTGACCGCCCCCACACACCACCCCCCTCCCGCCTCTCGCCTTCCTAACAACTATTCACAAGATTTACGATCAACTTTCGACATCCCTTTCAATGGCTTCTCTACAACATCGATTTATGTCTTCTCGCTTCTCACACTACCCCTTCGGCCATATTTATCTCCATAAACACAAACACAAAGTTTATATATGAATATAAAATATATATATATATACTTTTTTTTGTTTATTTATCCTTTGTGAATATATTAAATAAGCCCTCCCATGCAAATAGATAATAAATCTGGTTTGAGCCTCGCTCGGGTTGGTTGCTCTCACGAACCCCACTTCTGATTAACTCGTTCCAACCCTCCTTGTCTCCCAGTCACGAACTTTATCCTAACTTAGATCCAATCGGCACTATTTATACCTCCCGATATTCAAACTCTTGGCCATTATTTGAATTCGGTTACTTTTTGTACTCCGCAGGCGAATTTTATGTGTTTTTTTTTTCACATGCCAAGCTATAGAAAGTATAGGGGAAGTTACACGGCCAGAAATTCGAAGTTGAGTTTTCACTGGATTTCATATTTTCCGACCACGACTCAATAACCCTAATAACTGCCATCGACACAAAATATACTAGAAAGATTCAAAAGCTCATTGTGATAACTGAAAAAAATGTAAAATAAAATATTAATTAATCGAAATAATAAATAAACAACATTAAGAAAAATAAATAAAATTACCACATTTCCTGTAGAAATTATAGCTGGTCTTCTATTAAATTTTGATTTCGACAGTAGTTTCCGAAAAGGGCCCTAAAAAAATATCGAAAGTTCAAGACGTGTAATTCTGAAGAAAGTGCATGCATTTAAAAAAAATTCAATTAACGAACTTTTCATTTAGATTTCTTCTAAATTTACTAAAGAGATGCCATATTGTTTTTCTAAATTTTGCAAAAATGTTAAATCTAATCCAAAGGTATAAATATCTTACTGGGATTACAGAAAAAATGAATAGCATAGAATAAGAGAACAAATATTGGGTTTATTTACCTAAACCTACATTGTAAATACTTAACATCAAAATATCAATATGAAGTAAAAAATCAAATTATTTAAATAAAAATCTTACAAACTAATTTCTACATCTACATTAGTCTCTTTTCTTTTTAAATATTGTGGTCATTCTTTAATTCAATGTAATTTTGGGCATATAAACATATAAATAAATAAAAGTACTTTTGCGCATCTACTTCACTGTTATTTTCACTCCTACTTGGTTCATTCCACCTTAACCCTAAAAGCACTTCTCTCTCTAGACTGTCCACCTCCACATCTCTCCTTAGACTGTCTTGTTCTTCATTCATTGGTTGTTCACATTTCCTTTTAAAACATAATGCGAGTAGTCCATCTTTGTATATTTATTCACTAATTAAGTTACTTCACTCCTAATAGCTGTTTTTATACAAATAACAATATATTATTATAAATATATCATATTTCTTATTACGTTTCCTACTATACAAAGTATAGGGGAAGTTACATAACCAGTCAAAAATTCGATGTTGAGTTTTCATCTGAATTTCATGTTTTACGACGGCCTGATTCCAAAAATGTCTGCGTGTCTCTGAACAAACTGGCGATAGAATGAATATACAGACACGAAATGAGTATGCACTCCCTAAAAGTAATAAAGACACCTATAGTTTTTCAGAGTAATACATACTGGGGAAGTATTTTGCCGGTGATTCACCGACTATTTCTACAGGCGGTGGAGTTACTCAGCGCATCACCTTGGGCCCAATTCTACTTTTGCATCACATCGAAAAAAAAAAAAAAAAAAAAAAAAGTATCACCTTTTTATTAATTACCACAGAAAAAGTGCCATACTTTCATTGGCACGTATTTAATTTAACCTAAAGATAGACAATTTTCTTTCGGAATGCACTTGGCACATGTACATGACCTCGGGACTGGGAAATATGTCCTTTTGTCGAACACTTTTTTTCTGATTTTGCAATTCTTTTGGTTATCTAGGCTTGTGGGCGGAGCCAACATATGAAATGAGTGCTAGCTCATCATCAGTTGATTGTATTTACATGAAATTTCACATGTAGCATCCTTATAGGCCCGGATCATACATAGGCCATGTGGCATCTTATAATTTTGAAAGTAAGAAAGAACATTACTAACCTGTTTCAAGTAACTAATCGAGCGAAGACGAGTTAACCTGTTGTCTGTAATAAAACCAATACATTTAGTTGATAAATAATACCCAATAGAAAGATGGGAATTAGTTTAGCTTCCAATGATATCCTGGGGGTAGTCTAATGGTATACAATAAACGGTCCGGTAGCGTAGAGGAGCCCTGGAATTCTTCTGTAGCGAGGCTGGAGCCTAACAAATAGCAACCAATTACCTTCTCAAGCTCCATTTCAGCTTTAATTTCTTTAATAGTTTCACCTTAATGTTAGGTCACTTATTAACATGGGTACAGACTACCAACTGGTCTTCAAAATATACCCTGAAATGATCTTGAATTACTATGAAAAATCAGCTAAATAAAAAATAAATAATAGGAAATAAATGAGTATACAAATAATAATAATGATACTATTAAATATAATAGATACACTTTTCAATTCTAATTTAATCTATGATAAATATTTTTTTGCAGTTTTTCACAACTGGCTTGTTTTTCGGATATTTCGGGACGTCCTTAAGTCGCTTCCTCAGAGCACAACGTGCAAAATATAAGAAAGAAAATAATACTAATTTAATTACAGGACTATCTTATACCAACTACTTTTGTACAGATCACTCTCACATTCATTCTGGCGTTACTGAGTATATGAAAGTAATGTGTTGGCATCAGCTGTTTTCTTTGTTTCATTGTAACAGCGTAACTCTAAGAGGACATTTTTATACACTGTAACGCTAGTATGAAAGAATTTGAGAAGAGGATAGGGAGGGTGAGTGATCTGTAAAAGTGTGGTTGGTGTAAGAAAGTCCTGTAATGGCCACATTACATATATTTCATTTTTTTCTTTATTTTTATCCTTTAGAATAGAAAAAACTAATAATAATAAAAATTATTTTATAATTCGTTGTTATGGCGATACAATTCAAAGATAACTTTTAAATATTTCGTCGTTGAATCATATCTGTAATTTGGTTGAAAATCAATAGGTTGAAAATCAGTTACTCCTGCAGAGGACGCCGGTAGCTCAGTGGTATGCGTGTTTGCATTCTGAGCTCAAGGTCGTGGATTCGTAACCCGACCGAGCCCCTTAGTTTATTTTATCTGGGAGGTAAAATAAACTTAAGCATGCCGTCCTTCGGATGGGACGTTAAGCGATGGTCCCGAGCCTGTACGATGTAAGGTACTCGTTAAAGACCCCTACCCTAGGTGAATAAAAATTTAGGGTAGGCAAAATTTAGGACTCCCACAGTAGAGTCGGGCTCATGTTCACCAGAGTGACAAAAGAGCGCTTTGGTAGTAGGCGATATGACCTCGTTGTTAAAGCCCGGGCATGAGTCATAAAACCGAACCTAAATATTTCCAATGGAAATTTATTTGCCTTTTTTGGGGCACTATAACTTGGGACTACCGAGGAAACGTCTAAAAATATGTATTTCTAAACGACATTTTAGGACTGGTTTTCGCTTGTATCTATTCGTTATTTAACATTAAGCTGTTATATAGTTTATTGTACTTTCGTTGGGGCGCTATATTGGCGTTATCTCAAGCCTGAGGGCACATTAGCGATTGCAAATTTAATAAAAAACATTTTTTGTACGAACCAATTTTAAATAGAATTAAACGTTTCACATAAATGAAACAAACCTCTAAAAAAATGAGTTTCAAAATGACATTTCAGGACGAGTTTCGGCATATATCTCGTAAACTAGACGACCTGCAAAATATAGTATTTTATAAAATGAGTCTTTTAGTTTATCCTAAAAAATTTACTTGAAAAGATTTTTGATTAGGTTAGAAATATAAGCGGCATTTTCTAAAATGTACTCAAGCCTCGAAGTAAAGCGTTCTTAATTTCCGTCTGATTTCGGCCAAATCAAATCTAAGTTAGCACATGTGACTTCTTCATAATTTCGAGTTCATAGCAAAGTTTCCGCTTTAGAATGCTCACAAAATCATTTCACATGTATAATATTCAAAACAAACACAAACCACACAGACATCATCGTGAAAAACCTATTCAGGAGGCCTTGAAACATGGAAAGAAATAATAATAAATAGAACCAATAGAATTAAAATAAATGAGTAAATAACTAATAAAAAATAATGATTCTAGTAATGAAAATGTCAAACAAGTAATTCCGAGTACCTTATAGGAGGAACTGTGGAGGTACTCTGCCAACTTCTAGTATTAGAGAAGTTAAGAAATTTGGAACATCTTGGTTCGTCACACATTTCCACTTTTTTTCAGCACTTTCTTTCTTTCCTCAAGAAGGTGGACTTGAACTCAGTTTTAATATATAACATACTTTTTTTTTTTTTTTTTTTTTTTTTTTTTTTTGTTTGGCTTTATGTACGGTGCATATTAGCCATGTCAATGTGTTATATATAATTATTTAAGACATTCATGGCCCCGGGAGGGAGTTCTATCTACGAAATAAAACTCACTGCCGGACGGGATTCGAACCCGCAAACCATGGTGAGACCATGCGACCAAAGCCCTACGCTCTAGCCCGCACGGCCACCATGGCCCCCAATAATAAGAATGTTATTAAGAGTATCTGACTAAACGATGCTTTGAGGTGTATAAGAAATAATCGATTTTTTTTTTACTTGGGTTATATGTTCGTATGTACAAGACAAATTTTAGGAGCAGTAAATATCTCGATTAACACAGAACCTAATGAGAATCTGATATTTTGACAACATGTAATCAGTATTTAAAATAGTTTTGATTCTATTATAATCACATGAAATGTCGTTTTTTGTTGAAAAAATAAGAAAAAAAAGTTGAAAACTTTGTTTTTGTTCATCAAATATGATAAAAAATGTATTTGATACATTAAAAAATCATTATTCAATTAGATACATAACTTATTCCGTTTTTTCTTCAGTTAACTTCTTTTAGCCGAATTTTAGTCTGAAAACGCATTTTGTTGATGTGTCATAACTTTATAAGATATGCTCAGGAATTGGTTAGCATTCTTTTCAAGAGAGGATGGGTTAATGATTTATTTACTTCTGTCCTAGGTAGGGCATAACTGTCCCTACTTATCGGCTACTTATCAGCACGAATTAATCAATTACGCTAAAGTTCAATATTTGATTTACATAGTGGCGTCTGAATCCTCGTTACATTCATTACATCGGCAGTTATTAGGATATTTGAGTCGAGCTCCATGACTCTCCCTCTTCCCTTTGACGGATTTCGCGGAAAATTAATAGGTGTCACCCCTAACTGGTGTTGGATTTATATATACAATTTATACTTGGTGATTCACCGATGTCATTTTTTATTAGTCCTTAGTAAAATTAGCGAGGATGATATGAAAGGTAAGTATAAGTCAAAGTTATAAAAATACATATCTGGTCTTTTCTCCATTAGGTCTTTATAATTCATCCTCGCTTATTTTAATATGGACAAATCAAAAAATATTCATTCGAAGTCAACTTTCATCATATCCAGTTGAAATCAGTGCTGGAACATTAGTGCATTAAGGGTTTTTCAGAAAATGGATATTTAATATATTTTTTGGCATTTCATGATTAAAAAGTGGAGGAAGAATCATATGAATTGGGTGGACTTTTTGATATGTCACATAGCGCATTTTTCAATTTGCCCTCTAGGAATACTACATATGAAATTCCATGACAATCCGATCATTCGTTAAAGACTTAGCACTATCTTTATATTTAGGCCTACCCCCACAACCCCCCCTCCCGTTCAAAATTTGGAAATGTCACTTAGCCTATTTTTTAACTTGGATTTTAAGAATACTTCATGTGAAATTTCATGATAATCCGTCCATCCGTTAATGCGCTAGAGCAATTTTTGTGCTTAGCCCCCCCCCCCCTCCCCCCCCACCCTTCAGTTGACCGCTAGGAACTCTCTTCATAAGAACCTTCCTCGGACTTCAACGAATATTTGAAAAAAGAAATTAGCCGAATTGGTGCAGCCGTTCTCGAGTTTTGCGCTTAGGAAAATTAGCCAGTCATTTTTATTATATAGATTTAGTTGCTTCTTTCTTCATTCCTAATTTCAGGTCAAAGCGTTTGAGCTCTCACATAAACACACACATGCAATTGATCTCTGATGTTCACACGATTACAAAATATTTAGTACATATTATTATGTATACATACCTATATTATATGTATAGGGAAGTAAACAAAAGTAAAGTAATAGTATATGTATACATATATTATATGGAAGTAAACGGACATGATCTGGAAACATTTATTTGTCGAAATATCGGAGAAAAAACGTTTAAATTAGAAAAATTAGGTAGTTTCTTTAGAGGGAAGGTGGAGGGGATAGAGTAGGGGGAAGGGACGGTTTCTGCCGAGGGTCAGCGCTGCTGTAGCTTTCTTCCAACGTCATATCACAAAAATTGAGTTTTTAAACATTACATGACCTGAGATTTCTTTTTATGTTGTGAAGATATACAAGATACAAGAATATTTTATTATTGCGGTATTTTCTAGACAGGTAAACCGACTGACTAGGCAAATCAAGTGGGAACTGGATTATTTTCGGATCGAAAAGTATAAGAAGTTTTTGGAAGAAATGTCCCCAGGCGATCCAAACCTGTGGAAGGAGACCAGACGTGTACTGCGACAGACCGTACCTATCCCACCTCTTAGACACAACGGAAAGACAGCTCTGACGGACGAAGACAAATGTACAGTACTGGCAACTCACTTTGAACACACTTTCAATACCACTCCCACCAACACCTATCATACCGCTGTCATCACACATTACAAGAATAACCCCATACACACAGCCGAGTTACCTCTAAAATACACAACCCCAACAAAACTCTCAGGATTTATTACAAAATTGCCATCCCGAAAGGCGCCGGGCGAGGATCTCATTCCCAACATTGTTCTTAAGAATCTCTCCAAAAGGGCGCTTGCTTTCCTCACCAGCGTCCTCAACAGCTGTCTCCGTCATGGTTACTTCCCTGCTCAATGGAAGAATGCTGTTGTGATAGTGACACACAAGCCAGGTAAACCGAAGGACGAGCCAGGAAGTTATCGACCAATTAGTTTATTAAACAGTCTCTCTAAATTACTAGAAAAGGTAATATACACCAGGATACTAGCCTTTCTCCACGATAGCGACCTCCTTCCGCCCCATCAATTCGGTTTTCGCCCTAAGCACTCTACGGTCCATCAATTGCAAAGAGTGACTGAAAAAATCATCCGAGGTTTCGAAGGAAAACAGTATTCAGCAGCCCTTTTTCTGGACGCAAATTCTGTCTTCGGTACGGTATGGCATGAAGGCTTAATTTACAAATTCCAGAGAACAGGAGCTCCTTGGTACCTTTGCAAAATTATAGAAAGTTTCCTGGCAAACAGAACCTTCCAGATGAGAATAGCCTCAAGTTTTAGTAACAAGAAGCCCATTGAATCCGGAGTTCCACAGGGCGCCATTCTGAGTCCCATTCTCTTCAACTTGTACTGTCACGATATGCCAGATACCCCCAACTCACTGTTGGCCACCTATGCTGATGATACTCTGCTTGTATCTCAGCATCCAGATGCGTCATCAGCAGTGGAAGCTCTACAAAGTGATGTTCATGTCGTGATGGACTGGTTCAATAGGTGGAATCTTGGAATAAACACTGCTAAAACGATGGCCAAAGTTTTCACTCTTCGAAGGGCTAACTTAGACACACTCACACAGATTCGAATCAACAACGACCTCATACCCTGGACATCAAGTACTTTGGAGTACATTTCGACACTAGACTGACATGGAAGACACACATACATAGAAAACTAACACAAGCATACACTCGACTATCACAACTATACCCACTACTGAACAGACGTACACCACTCAGACACAAATGCTGCACACTACTCTACACAGCCTTGTTACGACCACTCATCACCTATTCATCACCCATTTGGCAAGGTGCAAGCAAAACCCATCTAGACAAACTTCTAAGGTTTGAAAACAAGGTCCTTCGTTTGGCAGTGGGCGCCCCTTGGTTCGTCCGGAATCAGCAGATTCGAAGGGAAGTGGACATCCCGGACATCGAGGCATTCATCGCCAACGTGACCCGGGTCTATCATGAAAACCTCGCCCTGGTGCCTGGAGCCCAGTTCTACAAGTTGGGAGAACCAACACCAGATAGGAGGCTCAAACCTCGTCTCTACCAACATTTTGTTGACTATCCATGAACTTTTTATTGTATCTACTGTTTTAATTTAAATGTTACCTTTTAATGTTTTCAATTTTGTGTATAGCACCAACTTGTGCTGATCCAATAAAATGTTTTTTTTTTTTTTTTGTTTTTTTATTTTTTTATTTATTTATTTATTTTTTTTATTTTTTATAAGAGTCAAAATTGCTCAGAGTAGAAAAGAGCTAAGCCTATTAGATAAGTAGTAGAAAACTAATCATTGGTAAATAACTATTATACCTTCCTATAATCACAGATTTATTATAAAAAATATAAAGAAAAGATGGTTGCAGTTTAATGATTTCTTACCTCATCAGACGAAAGAAGTTTAGCAGGCATAGTAAAGCTTTTTTTTTGTTATCTACATATTGTTTCATCGACGAGGTTTGAGCATCATCTGGCACAACACTAGCGCTTCCTACCGAACGTTGCTACATATATGTGACGACAGCTCGTTTGCTAAGCAATTGGCATTGACATTTGCCACATTTCTAAGCAAAATATACAATTTTTCAATTTTGGCACTTAGCACAATTGAAACTTTCCATCCTCAAATGTTAAACTGTTTTTTTGATATTATTTATTTTTAATCGGACCGATAATTTTCAATTTGATTTCTATTCAAAAATTTAGAGTGAAAATTATTATTTGTTAGAAAAAATAAAAATATTCTCCATACTTTTTAACGTCTATTGGGGATCAGATGTATTCAAGCACTATTAATTTAATACCCTGTGTTGTAATGTAAACAATTACACACATTACAATTATTAATATATTACAAAATCAATTATTATTATTTGTATAAAAACAGCTGTTAGGAGTGAAATAATAAAATTAAATAGTGAATAAATATACAAAAATGGACTAGTCGCATTTTGTTTAAAAACGAATGGAGATCAAAAGACGACGAACAGCTGTTTAAATAGAGAGAAACAGTCTAAGGAGAGTTGTGGAAGTGGACAGTCTAGAGAGAGATGTTTTAGGGTTAAGGAGTCTGAGTGAGAGAAGGGAACCAAGTACGAGTGAAAAATATAAAAATGGAAGTAAGTAGATGCGAACAGGTACTTTTTATTTATATGTATATACATATGCCCAAATAAGAATTTTTCAAGAGTGGCCACAAAAAAGGAAAGAGACTAAAGTAGTTTTAGAATTTAGTTTGTAAGATTTTTATTTTAAATAATTTGATTTTTTTTTCAATCTTAGTTTTTAGAATTATAATGTAGTTTAAGTTAAATAAACTCAATATTTGTTCTCTTATTCTATATAACATACATTTATATAACATACTTGTTAGTGATAAAACAAGTCCAGGAAAGCGTCACACAAGTTGAAAACAAACAAACCTGTAACCTCCCCTATGGCTATAGGTCGAACAGTGTTGCCACACTGCTGTCCAAAGTTAGTTACTAATTATGTCTCATACCCGGCCTTTAACTACAGGGTCATATCGCCTACTACCATAGCGCTCATTGGTCGCTCTGGTGGACATGAGCCCAACCAGTATGGGAGTCTACCTTGGTTTATTAACCTAGGTTAGGGTTTTCACTTTTTTAACATATTATAAGTATATCAGCAGAAAATGTAATTATTTCGTTATTTCTGTGAATACATATTTTTGGATAAATAAATTGAAGAAAAAGGGTGTTATTTATTGCTAACAACCTATTATCTGCAAAAGTAAAACGTCGTTTTTTATAACTTCGAAAATAGTTTACATTTAAGTGGTGTTCATCTTATTTTTAACACACTTCTATTTAGTATTCAGTATTATATTAATATATTTTGTATTCAGTTTTGATGCGGAGAAAATTTCTTTGTGGTAGAAGACCAAGAAGTCCAGCAGAATTAGAAATATCTGATGTGATAACATTAAAAGAAAGTAAAGTTCTAAGTTGACAAATGCTGACATATTGTGAAAACTTGTAATAAATAAATAAAACTTTTTTAAAAATATTGTCTATTCTACAAAAAAATGTAAACTGGTAACATTACCTTTTGCCAGGGTTAGTTATAAACTAAGACAAGTTTGCAGTCCGCGAACTGTTCTTATAGGTAAATCAGGTAGGTATGGAATCCTCGTGGCTTTCCTAATTGAAATTCCAACATTTTTCTTTCGCACTAGGAAATGTCTTTTTCGTCAAAACTCACTCCCTTTCTTCGCTCCCCCCCCCCCCCCCCCCCCTCTCAAATTCATTTCTTCCTCGTTTCAAACTGGCATTACTGAATATAAGAAAACTACTCTCAGGATTACGTTGAACTTGAAATAAAGAAACTCGCTGTTGCCATAACTTTCATATGACTTTGTTATATTATACTGAATGTCAGTTTGAAATGAGGAGAATAATTTTGGGAGAGAGGAAGGGAAGAGGGAGGATTGGTCAGTAAAAATGTAGTGGGTATAAGAAAGTCAGATATTTCCAGGACTCCAGACTAAATCATGGATTGATCTAAATATTTATCAATGTACTTTTTTTGATTTACACTTATTGGTTGTAGAGTTCTTTGATCGATACACCTTAGACATGTATTAAAACAAATTTCCATCTACCGCGATCTGCCCGAGGCGTATAAGCTCAGGACTGCACTTGTCTGAAACGCCTAAGTAATTACGCATAGCCCAATAAATTTCTTGTTCTTAAATTAAACTTTTCGAGTGTCTGGAGATTGAATTATAAGATACAATTTATGGTCGACATGCTCCATTGGTGGTGGCTAACAAGAGACAAGAAGAGCTGGCCAGTTTATGTATTCCACCCTGGGGTGGGTTCTGCCCCTCGGGCAACCACCCCGATATGGAAGACAGTCTTCGAGTTCTTGGTCGGGGTTATAAATATTCATTGCGAAGCACCAGATCGGTATTAAATCATAAATCTCTGGTTGTCAGTGGATAGGACTGAGTGATATAGCGAGGACAGGAGAAGACTCCACAATGACACCATATTTCAGCGGCCGGTGACAGGACGCAGGGTCGCTCCCCCCTCTTCCTCTTCTTCACCGACTGCTGATAAGGACAGTTTTCCAATTCAACTAGACTTCTGTCTAGGAGGAATGTACCTTTACCAGAAGATTAGTCCAGGAGGTACACGAGCGCTCAGAAGGATGTTGTCATTGTTTGGGAATTTGACCATCTCTAGATGCCATGTTCCCTGGAGAACTTCTCTTCCCTCTTTTAGGCACAACGCTTCTCCGAGATGTGGCTACTAATTTGACCATCTCTAGATGCCATGTTCCCTGGAGAACTTCACTTCCCTTTTTTAGGCACAACGCTTCTCCGAGATGTGGCTACTAATTTGACCATCTCTAGATGCCATGATCCCTGGAGAACTTCACTTCCCTCTTTTAGGCACAACGCTTCTCCAAGATGTGGCTACTAATTTGACCATCTCTAGATGCCATGTTCCCTGGAGAACTTCACTTCCCTCTTTTAGGCACAACGCTTCTCCGAGATGTGGCTACTAATTTGACCATCTCTAGATGCCATGTTCTCTGGAGAACTTCACTTCCCTCTTTTAGGCACAAGTTTTATATTTAAATTCATAACCTCATAAAGGATGGCATGTATTAATTTTCCGCGAAGTCAGTCAAAGGGAAGAGGGGACCATAAAACGGAGACTCGACCCAAACATCCTAATAAGTGCCAATGAACGTATCGGCAAAAAATTTAGTATGAGGATTCAAAAGCTGCTATTTAAGTCCAATATTCAGATTTAGACCAGACGGGCGATTGGCATTGATGGGAGAGAGAAAACGTATTTGAAGGTGCTGGGGAAGTACATAGCCAGTGACTTTTTTTTTTGAGATCATGAATCCTGAAGTGAATTCTTGTACCTTTAAATACATATTCAAATTTAATTTTATAAATAAGTAATTTTGAGTGAAAAGCGAGAATTTATAATAAGCTTTTTTCTTTTTTTTTTGGTTGGTTTTAAAAGAGGGTGCGCCTTGCAATGCAGCAACATCACCCAGTCTACGTTCAGGCAAAGCTCGGGGATCAAGGGGTTACTGTCTTGCGTTGCCTGTTTCTGCTCCCGCCAAGAGCCGACGAATCAACAGAACATCGGGTAGTCTGTTTCCGTCACCATCTGCCGTAGATCCAGTCCCAAATACGATCTTGTCCCATGAATCAACTCCACCCTAGCTTGGTCGTACAGCGGACATTCGAGGACCACATGTTCTGCAGTCTCGATACCGCCGCACGAACAGTTCGGAGTGTTTTTCCTGTGAAAGAAGAACAGCTTGGAGTTGAAATCACCTGACCTGATAATATTTGAGACGTTCAGTGATTAGGCTGTACCAATGTTGAGTCAAGGCGTACCCGGACGTCCGGGAAGTATGCGTACGTCGTTCGGCCATTCGGGCATCGTGACCAACGTTGTTGCCATTTTTCCACAATCCAATTCTGGACGATGTCCTTGCAGCGCACTGATCTGGACTGTCCGCGCATCTCTTCCTCTAGGGCTAGACGTAAGGGCTCATCAATATCTGCTCCTAAGGGCATGTTGCGTCTACAGAAATACGAAGCGACAGCCCCATCCAAGATCAAGTCAATGGGGGCGGCTCCCGCTAGTACCTGTAGTGCAGCCGTAGAGACAGTACGATAAGCCCTTGTAACTCTTAAAAGGGCTGCTCTCTGGGCTTGCGTCAGAATGTAAAAGGCTAATAAATAAATAAAACAATAAATTAGTTATAGTTTAATAAAATCAATAAATACGTGCTCCCTGCTTATTGTTGCCCTGGGCAATATAATAACATTATGTTTCTGGTTTCATTGACCCAAACAGGGTGAAACACATGATATGGAACTATGAAATTGTACACGCTGCAGTCAGAATTTCTCAAAATTTCAAAATGCAATAGAGAGATTTAGCTATTTAAAAGAAATCTAACTGGATTGAGATTGAAGTGAGAAATAAGATAGAGGCTAAAAAATAGTATATTTGAAGAAAATTAAATACAAGAATAGGAAATTCTTTTTTTTATATAAGATTTTCCACATATTATTAAACATTCTAACATATGAGAACACATTTTTTCTTCTTATACATTATACATATCAATATATTATTAGTGATTATACACAAATAGTATAGATTCCACTCCAGCTATTGGTACTACCTGAAATTCCAATCTTACTTTTTTAATTGGGTTTCTCCAGTTTAAAAAATTCATGTTCACCTGATTGCTTATCGAATAAAATGTCTATTTAAATAAGGTATATTAATTGTATAATAAACACAGAGAATATTTTACAGACCTTTTATGGGTCAATTATGGACAGGGAATGTCCGAAAATGAATTTTATAAGAAATAGCTGTTTAGGATAAGAGTTAAGATATCAAAATAAATTAAATATTCATTACATCGATAGTTAATGAGGTATTTGAATTGAGCCCCTTCTGATCCCCCCCTCCTTTTCAGCTGATTCCGGTGAAAATTGATAAGTGTCCTTATAGGCCGGTGAATATACATATGAAATTTTACCGATTTAGCTGAAAATCGGACGGTTATACCAAAAAGCAGTTCTGGTATAAAATTTTGTGTCACTACATTCGTTCTATCGGGAACTATCCGGTTCACTGAATTTCTTTTTTTCTTTTTTTGGAATTGGTCGGTAAACATGAAATTCAGTTCAAAACTCGGCATCGAATTTCTGACCAATTACATAACTTCCCCTATACTTGGTATAGATGAGGACCTGTTCCATTTCTTACGGTTGAATTGTTGATTGACTTTGTGACTCATGCCCGGGCTCCAACTACGAGGTCTTATCGCCTTATACCCCTCTATGATTGGACATGAGTCCAACTCTACTGTTAGAGTCCTAAATGTCGTCTACCCAGGCAAACAGGCTCGGAACCCAATCCGAAGGACGACATGCTCAAGGTTGAATTGGTTGGACTATAGGAGCACTACTGACAGATGGTTTGCCTATTTATCAGAGGTTTGTGGCAGTGGCCTCGGGGCCTTCATAAGCTTCCCTACCACACTGCACCACTATCCCCGCTCGCTCATCGTCAGCAGTCTCTATTTTTTATTTTTTACTTGCTTTTTTTATTGTTTTTCAATTTATTATTGGTTTTTTTCATTTATTATTTATGTTTTTGGGATCCTTTCAACAAATGACTACAACAAATATATGATTTTCCCCGAGGCTGAGTTTTTTCAACACTTCTTTCTAGTATTGGTCTATATTTCTAAGTGATTTATTATTGGTATTCGATTTTTTAGTTTATTTTAAGACCGTCTTCAAACCCCTTAATGACGTTTGTCTGCCCCCCCCCCCCCCCCCCTCATATATTTTGAATATTATTGGAGCCTTATCAATGATACTTTGCACGAAGTTAAAAAAGCAATTACGCAAAATGATAACGAGAAATAAATTCGCTAAAATTAAAATAACTATTTTCATTTTATGTCGATACATTCATTCTATCGGGAGTAATCTTGTTACAGACACACTGACAGAAAAACATATTTTTATTTTTTTTCATATTTTGAATCTGATTGACGGAAAACACGAAATTCCGTTCAAAACTCCGCATCGAATTTTCGACCGATTACATAACTTGCACAATACTTCGTACAGCTAAAGAAGTATTTTTTTTTTTTTTTTTTAAGAATAGAAATTAAATGAGAATGAATTTATCCATTTTGACTAATTATTTAAGACATCTATTAATTAATTAATCTTATTAATTACGAGGCCATATAAAATTAGTCAACGGACGGCAGAACTTTATTTGTATCAGATTCCTTTATTTAATTACCCCCCTTAAATAGCTCTGACTAACATCCAGTAGTCTCCACTTATGTATTTGTTGTATTTTTAAATATATTAACGGTTCTTGTTCCTCCATTCCTTTCATTTTGTTTTCTTGTTGCCTATGGACTCCAAATGTCTACCGAAAGAAAACTGGTTTTCAGGAGAGATGGGGTGACCTCAAACATTTCTCTTGTTTGTTGTATGCTTTTTGTTGGGGGCACTTTTTAAACGTTGTTTGGATCGGGAACATTTTTTCTTGGAAATGGTGATTCTAATTTATATTTTGGGCTTCTATTTATCTTTCTGTTCCAGGGTTCAGTATATAAAATAGAATGTGAAAGATCATGCTTGTTGTCCATAAAACAAACTGAGATTTTCTGCCTTTTTCAGGGCCTATATTAGCATAAATATTTGGTAGTAATTAATGAATTTGTACCAATAAAAATGTATTTATTCCTTCAAACAATAATAAGTTATAACAATTTACCAACTATTCACCATTTTTTCAATACAATTTTTGACATTGACGACTTCTCGAACACTCCCCTTTTTTTGACTGCTACCTTTATTCTTTTTTTAAAATCATCTGTATTAATTGTATTTTTTATTCTAGATATTATTTAGTTTTTAATCGAAAAGGTCTGTGTATATGAATATTTATTTTTAAGTGAAAAATGTCAGATGGCAGGCTGGTAACTATGCCTGGATTATGTGAAGTAAAAAAAATGTGTTGTGTGACCAAGGTTACGTAGGTGTGTTTCTGTCCACTCCTGCCATGTCGTCGTTGGAGAGGAAGGTATGTAGCATTCGTACTTGACCAAGTACGAATGCTACAATAGTACTAAGCTTATAAAAAACTAACATTATAGCAAAAAATAATAGAACTTGTTTATATCAACCACTTTTGCCTCCTCAGTCTGACTATAAAATTACACACATTGTAATTATTATAATATTATAAAATTAATTATATTTATTTGTATAAAAACAGTGAAGTAACTAAATTAGTAAATATATATATGAAGTCGCATTTTGTTTTAAAACGAACCAATGAGTGGAGCCAAAGACGACCATCAGCTGTTCTAAATAGGATGGACCAGTTGGGTTATAGAGGAGGAGAGATGTGAAGATGGACAGGCTAGGAGTGAGAAAAGTTTTAGGCTTAAGGTGTGGTGAACCAAGTAGGTGTGAATTGATTGTGATTAATTGGAGATTTAAGATGCGAAAAAGAGGTACTTTTATTTATTTATTTATATGTACATAATATATATGACCAAAATATAAAACAGAAAAAAGACTGAAATAGTTTGTAAGATTTTTCTTTTAAATAGTTTGATTTTTGTTCCAATCTTAGTTATTAATTTTATAAAGTAGATTTAAGTAAATAAACCCAAATATTTGTTCTCGTATTCTATGCTATTCATTTTCCCTGTTAACCCAGTAAGATAATTCATACCTTTGGATTGGATTTAACATTTTTACAAAAATTTAGAAAAACAATATGGCATCTCATTATTATATTTAAAAGAAATCCAAATGAAAAGCTTGTTAAATACAACTTTTTTAAATACGTGCACTTTCATAAAAATTGCACATATTGAACTTTTGATATTTTTTATTAGAGCCCTTTTCGGAAACTACTGTAGAAATCAAAATTCAGTATAAGACCAGGGCTATAATTTCTTCAGGAAATGTGGTAATTGTATTTATTATTTATTCTTATTATTAATTCAATTATTTTAATTTTAAATTATATTATATAATTTTATTTTACATAATTTTCTTTATCACACCAGTTCTATTCACCATTCTTTAACGTAGCCCGACCATCGCTTAACGTCCCTTCCGAAGGTCGGCATGCTCAAGAGTTTTCACCTCCAAAAAGTGAGTTAGTTATTAAACTAGAGAGTTGCCAAATGTTTCAAAGGATAAATCCAAATTGGTGCCAACTCATCAAATATGCATGACATAGTCTGGGCAACACGTCCTCAGGCAGACCGACCTACCCAGAACTTAGTCCTATTATATCCACTTAACAAACACATAAATATCAGTCAGACACATGATCACTTGCCGCGAATCAACTAAAACAAACAATAAAAAAACAAAAAAACAATCCAAAAAGCCCTGGGCGCAGGCTCGCTTTTGATATCTCATTATAAGTCCCGCCCTCCAATTAAACATTCCTGTCACTAAGAACGGTTCCTTTTGTTTATGTACAGTAATTAATTCGAAATAATGGCCATAAACAAAATACCTATTAACAGTAATTTGTAATTAGTATTCATTTATGTGTTATATTTTGACAAATTTGATCTATTAATCAGGCTTTATTAGTACATATAATTCAGCAGATTTTTCCAGAAAGCTTTTGATCCCGAGTCGCGACACAAATAACAATCGCAAGACGGATAAAGTTATAATATTGATAAATCTATGGATAATTTAATACAATTTTAATTCTGGTATAGTAGATTTCAATTAAATTAATTGGCAAACTAATTAACACTATAACTAACAAATATTACGGCTCGTATATAATCTTGGTCTCAGCGTTAGGGGAAGACAAGATATTAGTAGTGTCTATGATAGTTCAAAAATGGAGACCAACAGTGTATTACAATATATTTCTAAAAGCTCAAGATCGTGGGTTCGAAACCCGGCCGAGGCCCTCAGTTTATTTTAGCTGGGAGGTAAAATAAACTTAAGCGTTAAGTGATGGTCCCGAGCCTGTACGATGTCAGGTACTCGTTAAAGATCCCTGCCGCCTAGGTGAATGAAAATTTAGGGTAGGAAATATTTAGGACTCCCCCCTTGTATCACACTCATTCTACATATGAGACAGATTCATGTTGCATGTAATGCAATTTTCTGCATTGCAAACTCAAGGGAGAGTACTTTGCAAAATTACCATAAAGAGTAGGTTGGAGTCTGGGAACGATACAAAAATGGGCCTCTCCTTTTGTACAATTCTTGTCACAATTTGCGCTGAGCGACTGTTGGCTGTTGGCACCCCATGTAGGGCAGTCACTTTCGAAACTGTTGACGGACGATCGTGCTTGATCTCTCATCTAACTGAATCACTCTCGTCCTTTGACTACCAAACATGTGTTGATAAGATACTTATTTTTTTTATTTTTTTCAGAAAAAAATAAAATGTTTAATTGAAACCGTTGTTCCAACAGTCCCCCCCATCTATCTGAATAATGAATTCGCATATATAAAATCGTGTAACAAAATTGTATACCTCAATGAATCAACAGCAATTTACCTCTGAAACCAATCTACCGATTTTTTTGAAAATCAAAAAATATCTTACTTAGAGACCTCTGAATCGTCATACTATATATATATATTTTTTTTTCTGGTATATAATTGTATTCCTTTATTTATTATTTTATTTGATGCTACGACCGGGTGTAGAATCCCGCCAATCGCCGGAGCGATTGGTTGGTTCCTCCAACCTACCTTATCGGCGTTTCCCGAGAGAACTCAGGACCAGGCACTTATGTTCTTGGCTGTATTGCGCCGAGGATGGTCGCAGGTGGGCAGTGTTACCAGCACCCAGCGCTCATCCCCGGAACTATGTTAAAACTGCCTTCTTTACCCTCCGCCAGGACGCGACGAATCGACCGAACTCAGTCAGCCTCACTCATCAGCTTCCACGGGTTCAGTCCCAGGTACGATCCTGTCCACCGTATCAACCCCCCCTAGACCCTAAGCGGGCATTCGAGAACTACCTGTTCTGCAGTCTCGACGCCGCCGCACGAGCAGTTCGGGCTGTCCTTCTTCTTGAAAAAGAAGAGCTTGGAGTTGAAATCCCCGTGACCCGATAGTATCTGGGACGTCCAGTGGTCCGGCTTTACCCAAACCGACTCAAGTCTTGCCCGGACGTTTGGAAAGTAAGCCCAGGTCGTTCGGCCGTCTGATGATCGTGACCATCGCTGCTGCCATTTATCTACTATCCACTCTTGGACTATGTCCTTGCAACGCGGTGGACATAAAACTGACTCTACTTTGAGAATCTCAAGTTTTGCCTACCCAGGTTCATTCATCTAGTTTAAGGGTTTTTCACAAAATTAAAGTCGGTTTATGTATTATATATTATATAATTTCCTATACAAATAGGTATCTACATCGCACCTATATCCTTATGTATGAATTGATATACAAGGAGATTGACGATCATAGTATATACTAAGATTAGTGTGATTGTCCATCAGGTTAGTATGCTGTACGTGCCGAGGAGGATAAATTATTTCGATAAGTATTTATAGATGTATATTGATGGAGCGAAGTAAGTTATCAGAGAGTGCAGTCGGGACTGGAGTGGAGCAGTCCATTCAGACCACGTCTCATCATTACCAATAGTCTTATTAAGCCCGGGCTCAGCCGGCCTTGTTAGCTGGAGACGCCGTCAGCCGGCAACCCAACTAGACCACTGAAAAATCGTGAGTCCAATAATTGGAGAATAGACTTGTTCCGACCTATTCTCAATGGTCATATACCAGTTGCACTCAAAATGTACCATTTGACTATAAGGCGAGATGGGGACAACATTCATATACCTTCGGAGTACAGGGGAAGTTATGTAATCGGTCAGAAATTTGATGCGGAGTATTCAACAGAACTTCATGTTTTCAGACGTCCTGATTTCAAAAACTAAAAGAAAATGTGTGTTAGTATGTGTTTGTCTGTGAACATTGATAACTCCCGATAAAATCAATGTATCGATACAAAATTTTATACTTGCAACCACAACCCTCTAAGGCCAATATCTATTGATTTTTAGGGGGAAGACTTAGCACAAAAACTCCAATTAGTGCCGTTGTAATGAATGTATTGACAAGAAGTTTCATAAGTATGTTCAAAGGTTTATAAGTTTAATAAGGTCAACTTAATAATAATAATAATAATAATAATAATAAACTGTCTTTATTACTTTGCCAAAAATACAAATAGGTACAATTCAACATATGGATAACATTTTGACAGATACCCCTGGTACATACCATCGGGGGAAGTTCAAAAGCTATACTTTTTACTTTATTTTCTATATATAACAAAAGATTCAAGTAACATAATTTAAAAAAATAAGAAAGTAAATAAATAAAAATAATGCCTGCCTTTACATTTTAAATACAAAAAATAATATTATTGAAATACTCTACTCATAATTTTCTACTTTAGATTAATTAGTTTTAAGTCTAAATGACGGCCTTACAGTACTTCAGAACAACAGACCAGCTTTCACCATTCAAATACTGCACATAAAATGAAAAACTGATTGTACTTCATCTGTAGCACACAATGAATATATTTGTTGATCCTCTTTGTTGTGCCTTTTATTATAATTCAAATTTATTAACTCCGTTCTTATTTTAAATATCCAGCTAACATCTTCAATCATTAAAATATGCAGCTTCATTTATTAAACGTCAACTTAATAATTTTCAGTGGAATTTGTCGAGGGGACCAGAGAAAGGAACAACACAAATACCCCAATAACTGTCGATGTAATGAACGCATCGACACAAAATTTAATATGAGAATTCAGAAGCCACTACGAAAGTCGAATTGATTTCATTTATAACAGATGTTTAACTTGGAGTTGTCCAACATCAGGCCGAAAAGCACAGACAGACCTCAAAAGACAACATTATCTCTTGAGATCAAACTTTTCATATACAAGATCATACTAAAACCCATCTGGACTTACGGTATATTAATAACGGTATATGTAACGAATGTATCAACATGAAATGTAAAATGATGTTTTAGAAGCAATCTTGCCAACACGACAATTCAAATCCACATAGGGGTGACACCTAATTTTATTAATTTTCAGCGTTATCTGCCAAATTCAGTGAGTCGGAAAACATGAAATTTCAGTGAAAACTCATATCTAATTTCCGATCGATTACATAACTTCCCCTATACTTTTGGGGGGATACAAACAGCTGTTTTTTCTACTGGAGTTATGCGAAGTGAGGCGAGGTTTGCTTGAGACGGTTGCAGATGGTAACGTGTGGGTTGGTTTTGTGTCACTAACTAGGAGCCAGCCGTATTTCGGATCATTTTTCATAACCCAAGACCCGGGTTTTGGAGGTAATTAGCTCACAGGACCTCGAATCCTTCTCCCTATCCCCTCAAGACGGAAACCTTAAACTTTACCTTAATGAGTCGGCAGGAAAAAAGAATCCTTGTTTTTATAGGCTATTACGGCTAATTTGAGCACCCTCTATCCCAGTTAAACTACTGAACTCTGGTTTACATTGAACCTATAAATATTATGTTACAAATGGGTGTTTATCTTTGATTAATTTTTTCCTCTTAAGGTCGTTTCATACTCTCATTGGTACCGTCATTGAAAATATACGATAATAAAAAGTTGACATAGAAACAAAATGGTGGCCAAAAATTGAAAAACGGGTCATATTTTTTTTAAAACTATGTTTCAGCTGTTCAATTTACATGTTTAATTAGTTAGTTATTGTGACTCATCCCCGGACTTTAACTTCGAAATTAGTTACTTCATCTCAAAAATTGGAAAAATGCAGAAAAATAACTATATATTTGAGTAATATTCGAACTTACCATTCATTGTTCATTATTGTATATATATATTTTTTTTTTCGATTCATTATATAAACTATGAACATTCATAGCACCCTCTAAAACGAAAAAACAGAAATTAAGAGACAATCAATAAAGAGATTGAAAGTAGAGGGAGAGCGGAAACACACGTATGAGGAGAGGGAAAAGTCAATTTCAGAGATCGGAGAACCCTCAAAAGAGAATAACAGAAGTTAAGAGAACACCAAGTAAAGATAAGGAAGGTTTAGACGGAGAGCGGAAACTTAACTGTGAGTCTGTGTAGCTTCAAATTCGAGCAAAATAAGTGCAAAAACTGAAGTTAAGTTCCAGCAAATAAAGATTTAGATGTTTTAGAGGGAGAGCAGAAAAGTACGTTTAAATTTGGGTGTAGCCTCTGTAGCCTACAAAAACACATTAATGCAGCTATGTCGGTAGAGAAGCTTAAACCAGATACGATGATACTCAACCATAAGAAAATATGCAAATTTGTTCTGATTCTTGCAAAAATAGCCGAGGAAGAAATATAGAATATAGATGGTCCTTGTGGCACCGATTCTTCATATTTTCTGAAAAAACATTAATACATCAATGTCGGTAAATAGACATCAACCAGATGCGAGTTAGTTAACCATAAGTAAAGATGAAAAATATATTCTGGTTGGTCCTAACCAAAACAGCCGAAGAGGAAATATAGAATTTAGTTGATCCTTGTGGCCCCGGTTCTTCATACCTACTTCTGAAAAAACATTGAAACTGCAATGTCGGTAAATAGGATTCAACCAGATACGATGATAGTCCATTAGTACAGCTGGTAGATGGTTCCGAGTGATCAGAGACAGGTTCCTGTGTGATAGCAGAACGAAGGTTCCAATATCGGACCCGGGTCTGCAGTTCCACATTTTCACTAGCTTCCCAATAAAGTAAAAGAAGAGAAATTTTTTTAGCACTCACACGTAAGTTTTAGCCCCTCCCTCTAAATCTGTCTGACAATTTTGGCCTAAATAGGACAAATATTCAAAATCATCATACTTTCTAACTACATTTTGCTACATAAAAGTTGTAAATGAAACAAAAAGGCACATTTGATTGATCTGCATGAAAACTGTTATTCCTATCAAAAAATTGAACCTCAAAAAAAGTATTTCTCATAAAATGTCCAATCGTATGTCCTCAGATCATTGGAAATGTGTTTTCCTTACGAAACATGTGCAGACAACGGCCGGCACTTCGTTTTGAACTATTCCCTTACACACTACTGTATACAATTTGCGACAATGTAGCTCTATTTCTATTGGCTCTATCTTAAATCTGAGGTCACTATACTCGACAATACTTCACATAGGTAGGAAAGGCCTGACGCTGGTGGTAGGCAACGTGGCTCTCACAGCGTTGTCACATATGTTGCTTTCGGGGCCGGTTACGCCCCCTTTCCTCCATCCCTGGTTCCAAGTGCGGCAACATGGCATATTTCCAGAACCGCCTTATTTCATGTCGCAGAGTATAGACAAATAGAAATTTTATAAGGAAGATTGTTTTTAATTTCCGATTTTTCGGCCTTTCTCCTATATCCTACCTATGTGTTCTAACGTAATTAATTTTTGTTTAATGTTTTTATTATTATCATTAAGTTTTTTATTTATTTACTATTTACTTTATTGTTATTTGTTAATTTTTTTATTTATATGTATTTATTTTCTTTATTTCGCTCTTTATGACCTGAAGTGTAATTGTCTCGAAATATCGTCGTGAAAGATGACTTAACTTAAATATATATATAAAATGTTTTTAATTGAAAATTTAATACAAATTGTATTTATTAACATTAGGAATTTTATATTCATTTATTTTCTATTACTTATTCATTATTATTCATTAGATGTTTGTTACTATTCTATGATTTTACTATCAGTTTATGCACTCTTAGGAGACTACACAAATAGGTTCATCTCATGTTTCTCAAGGAACGACACTATAATGCTTTTGTGCAATTTCAATTTTCGAAGAGTGGACCCCATGGACTCTGGACAAACACCCCCTATCTGAACTTTGATTTACACTGAACCGTAAAGCTCCTCTCGTTAAAGTCAGTTTACGAGTGAGCTCCCCCCCCCCTCGCTAATGGACCGCTACTAGAGCACAACTCACAATAAAATCTTTCCAACTTTCCCATTGGCTAATAGCCGGTCACAGATAGGATATAATAGCTATTAAAACAGGTATTAACTACCGTGGTAAAAGTTTACCTCTCCTGGTCCTCATAAAATTTCACTCATCAGGTAGATACAATACACCCCACTGGGAGAGCATTTTCACTTGCAATTTGAGGAAGTGAATTTCATTTTTTTGAAGTACATAGTACTTATTTGAGCACCCTCAATTTCAGTTGAGGTCAAGCAGCTAGATTTTGCGATCTCACAACTGCTCCATGTTAACATTTTTGGAACTTGCGTATTTGGACTAGAGATTTGGACTAGAGATTTGGACTAGAGATTTTGTTAAAAAAGTTCAACATTGTTCTTTTGGAGGGGCGGGAGGCGTTAGGAATTTTTCATCAAGATTGGCAACAACATTGGTAATTTCCAATATCGCAAAGGTCGAAACGATGGTACCGAGCCTGAACGACGTCAGGTACTCGTTAAAGACCACTGCCCTAGGTGAATAAAAATTTAGGGTAAGCAAAATTTAGGACTCCCACAGTAGAGTCGGGCTCATGTCCACCAGAGTGACGAAAGAGTGCTCTGGTAGTAGGCGATATGACCTCGTAGTTAAAGCCCGGGAATGAGTCATAATAACTAACTAAAAATAAAAAGTTAGTATAATAAATATACATACATATTTACTGTCACAGATCTCAAAAAATAAAATCTATACAATAATAAATATTTATATAACAAACAGTGAAGTACAAATTGATCCTGAAGAAAACTGTAAAGAGCCACATGGACAAGAATATAATCTGCTACTTCTTGAAGAAGAGGGGTAGCATACTATTCTTATTAGATCTTAGTTCTCGTTTTTAAGAATCTTCCTCGAGTCGGGTAAGATTGGGAGGCGGTGGATGTGGAAAGGAAATCGGCTGTCCCATCTGTGTCATGTGGAGTCGTCCGGTCCGTCACGGGCCTCTGAAGAAGTAACAAAAAACACAAGACCTGTCACATCTGTAGCGGCCGGAAATCTAGCGAAAGGGGGCGAACAGTGCTTGGAGCCGTCCGAGAACTTACCAGTTGTCTTCATCGGGAACAAAAAAAAATCAAGCTCCAGTTCTGAAACCAATCGACAGCTTTGGCTGAAAATTAATAATTTACTAGGGACTTCTGAATCCTCATATTAAATTCCTTGTAATGTTATTTTATATGATTATCCCTCTAAGGACCTATTTTCATCCAAATCGACCAAAGGGAAGGGGGGATAAGAGAAAGGAGGGGGCTCAACATAAAAACTTTAATAACTGCCTTTATTGTTGGAAATTAGTTTATATTAAAATAGTATGCTTTTCTAAATTATGTTAAATACATTGTAATTAACATGTGTTCGGAAAATGGGCCACCATGGCCCCCAAATAAAGGAAAATATCTTGAAAATAATGTAAGTTGTTGTCTGGACCTTTTTTCTATGTTATTACATTTATAATGTGAGTTTACTAGTTTTTCAAAAATTTTTTTTTTCTTTTGTTTTTGTTTTTTGGCCTTATGTACGATACATATTAGCAGAAATAAAACTCACTCCCGGACGGGATTCGAACCCACAAACCATGGTGAGTCCATGCGACCAAAGTCCTACGCTCTAGCCCGCACGGCCACCATGGCCTCCAAATAAAGGAAAATATCTTGAAAATAAAGTCAGTTGTTGTCTGGACCTTTTTGCTATGTTATTACATTGGCGATCCTGTGCTTATGGACTATGTAACGAGGGGATGGCCTGAACTTATAGCAGATGTACCATCCCAATTGTTGACATTTTATGAACAACGTACGGCCAAAATGTATGGACTAGTTGATAAGTTTGTAAAATCGTGTCATGTCTACCAAGAAGGACGAACGAAAGAACCAGAGGAATCGTGCACAGATGACAAACAGCCAGACGAACTATTTCAAAAAAACATGCTTATGTTTTGAGGGGACCTCAAGAAGTGATATTATGAAATAGATTTTTGACCTAAATTCCTACTTGAAGAGTTGGAATTGTAATTAGTAGAGAAAAAAAAAAAAAAAATCAGTTTTACTGCTTGAACTGGAACAAATCGATCCAAAAGTTATGATTGAGAAAATTTAGTACATCAATAACAATTTCTTATCTTAAATAAATGGGAATCATAAAAATAAAAATTGTAAATAAAAGTCTATTGGCAATAACGCAGTATTTACTAGTAATAAAAAAGATAACATCAAGTAAATAAGACATTTATGAAGCGAGGATTGTTTCTCGTTAGCGCTTTTAAGCGAGGAGCAAACAGTAAAGAAATTGAGAAAATAAAAATATATATAACAGAGAAAAAATAAAATAAAATATTAAAGTTCAGGTCATAAAAAGAAAAGACTAATGTTTCTTTTTATTTATTTTATACAGGTCTTTTAACTGGTGTGGTAATCGTTTGAGTTGATGATTCAATTCCACAGAGGGAAATTTTCATTTGTCGTTAATGGGAAGTTAGAAGTGTGTACGACTTAAACCTCGTGTAATAAAAAGCCAGTCTATGATTTCCTCATAAAAGTTAACAAGAAAAGAGTACAAGTTCAGACATAAAAACATACAACTGGCATTATAGGATATAACCGGATCTGGGGTGTGGCGAGGGGGGCGTCTGAGAGTACTGAATCAGCAGCTATGTACTTCCCTAACACGAAATAATCTATCGTTTGAGCTAAAACTCAATATTGGACTAAAATAGTGGCTTCTGAATCCTTATATTAAATTTTGAGTCGATACATTCATTACATCGGCAGTTGTAAAATGTATTTGTGTCCAGCCCATTCTCTGGTCCCCCCCTTGCCTTCTACCGATCTTGCGAAAAATGTACAGGTGTCGTCCTTATAGGGCTTTAAATTTACATATGTAATTTCGTGTCAATACATTCATTACAAAGGCAGTTATTAGAGTTTTTGTGTTAAGTCACCCCATAATCCTCCTCTCTCTTTAACCGATTTGGCTGAAAATCAATGGTTGTCGTCCTTAGAGAGTTCTCGACACACATAAAAAATTTCGTGTTGATACATTCATTGTATCGGGAGTTATCGTGTTCACAGACACAAACACATACATACAAAAATGAACAGACATATTTTTTTTCCATTTTTGGAATCAGGAGGGTGAAAAACTCCGCATCAATTTCTGACCGATTATTTAACTTCCCCTATATTTTGTATAGCTGGGAAATAAAAAGTGAACAGTAGGCAAACTTTTTAGGCATCTCGGCTAATAAATGTCATATTCAAGTAGCTATAAACTTAAAAGTAGAAATGACGATGTCACATGGGCTAACTTAGATCTGATTAGATTTTGGCCGAAATCAGACGAAAATTGAACCACTTTACTTTGGGGCCTAAGTAATTTTATCTAAGTAATTAATAACCTAATCAATCAAAAATCTTTTCAAATAAAAGTTGTAGGAAAAACTGAAAGATACATTTTATATAAAATAAGATTTTCGGCTAATCGTCTGGTTCTCGAGATACATGCCGAAAACCGTCCTGAAATGTAATTTTGAAACACATATTTTTAGACTTTTCCTATTTAGCCGAAAAATTGTTTCTTACTAAAAATGTTACTACTAAATTTCCAATCGCTAATGTGTTCTCAGATTTGAGATAAAACCAAATGACCAAAGTTATAGCGCCTCAAAAAATATATACCTATGTCATGTGGCCATTACAAGAGTTTCATATACCAACCACGCACGTAACGACAGTCTTGTGCAGGGGGAGGGTTGATGCGTACGCTGACGATGTGACCAGTCAGCAAGGTTGGAGAGAGGGAAGGTAATGATTTTAGACCTGAGTGATGTCCTCCTGACACGGTCACCATGGATACAGTCAACCGCCTCCATCCACCCTCGGATGGGGGAACCCTAACCACCCCCGCCCGCCCCCCACAGCCCCTTCTCTAAGATGGGGGAACACCAAGGATCACAAATTGTATCCTTGCTATAGCTCACTACTACATTTTTTACTTCTTGTCCTGCAAAATCCTTATTATAAAGTTTCAATCATTGCGGATGCAGTTTTCTGCCAGCAAGGTGTGTTCAACTTATAAATATTTATTATTCTATAAGTATTATATTGTACTCGTATATATAAATATATTAGTGTATAATATATTATGTGGATTTTTCATTTCTATTCCATCTAACCTTGGGTTACCCTCAAAGAAATCGCCCCTTTCAAAAATCTCTATATCCGAAATGAAAATTAATTTTTTTCTAAATCCACAGACTTGATTTCTTAAATCACGGTAAAAAATGTCATGGGTGAATCACTGGCGATGTACTTCGCCAGCATGAATTAATCGATATATTTCTCGATTTCCCTCCAAAACCAATCGACTGTTCTGGCTAAACGTCAATAGTTGACTTACACAAGGCCTTCTGAATATCCCTATACAAGTCAACTATAGATTTTTAGCCCAAACAGTCGTATAATTTCGGAGTGAGAACGAAAAATTAATTAATTAATTAATTCGTCCTGGGGAAGTACGTTGCCTTTTAATTATTGACTTTTTTACCTTAGGGTTATTCAGGCAATGAGCGAGAACCTTTATCGGAAATTTTGTGTTTTTAGCCATGAACGATAATTAGATATCATCTCTAGATATTTAAAACGATTCGGCGATGGTGTCGTGGCCTCCACCGGAAGTAGAAATTATATCTCTGGTCTTTTACTAAATTTTGATTTCTACAGTAGTTTCCGAAAAGGGTCCTTAAATATCGAAAGTTCAAGACGTGCAATTTTGAAGAAAGTGTACGTATTTTCAAAAAATTTCAATTAACAAAATTTTCATTTTGATTTCTTCTAAATTTACTAAAGAGATGCCATATTGTTTTTTTTTTTAACTTTAATGTTATTTCACAGCTGCTTGGTTCACCATACCTTAAGCCTAAACACTTTTCTCACTCCTAGCTTGTCCACCTTCACATCTCTCCTCAGACCGTCTCCCCTCCACAACACAACTGAGACTGGTCCACACTAATTAGAACAGCTGATGGTCGTCTTTTGTTCTCCACTCATTGTTTCGTTTTAAAACAAAATGCGACTTCATATGTTTATTCACTAATTTAGTTGTTTCACTGTTTTTATACCAATAAATATAATTCATTTTATAATATATTATTAATAACTACAATGTGTGTAATTTTATAGATCACATCAGCTGAAAATCAATAGATATTGTTCTCATGGGCCTCTGGATACACATATAAAAAATTTCATGTTGATACATTCAATCTATCGGGGAGTTGTTTTTTCACTTTTCGAATCAGGCGTTGGAAAACATGAAATTTTGGCGAACTCAACATCGAATTTCTCACCGATTACGTAACTCCCCTGCAGTTATTTTTGCTGGGGAAGTAATTTTACAAGTATTCAGTGTTTTTGTTCCAAAAAATGGTGTTTAAAATGACTGTGGGGACATCTACAACTGATATCCCGTCTGTAATGAATCCGAAAATAAAAGAATACAGCAGTTAAAACTTCTCTTTTTCAGTAGGATATTTTTGAAAGACTGAAATATTATTTCCGTCCAAAAAAGTATAAATTTGTTTGTTTTGCGTTGCTTTTCGGTAAAAAGAACAAGAAGCTGTGGATGTGGGTTTGATGTCTTTTGTAGAAGCCGCCGTCCTCCGTACTCTCGGTTGCTTACTGACGCCGCTCAAGATGAGTTATGCTCTCCTGAATGGCAGCAATGCCCTCCTCCTGGTTTTTTTCACTCTTCACAAGGGGGGGGGGGGGGGGGAGGGGGTAGAGAAGCAAAAAAAGTGGTGGAAGAGCGGAGCGGAACGGAGATACAAGAGAAGACAGGGACAGAGAAGGATTCCCGCTACCGCGTGTCCGTCCCCGGCTCGGGATTCCAATATGGCAGATTGCTGTTTTATTTATGACCTGTCCGAGTCTGAGAGCTCCGCCTTCCTGACCACTTGCCTTTCTTATATCTGTTTATATACCCCGCCCTTCCCTCTGTCCTTCGTCCTCTGTCCTTCCTCCTCTGTCCGTCTTCACCAAACACTCCTCCGATCCGTTAACTTCTATTTTTTTTTTTCCTTTCTTTCTTCATTTTTTTTTACTTTTTTCAAACTTTTTTTAATCTCTTTTGCTCATCGGGATAGACAGAGAGGTACGCGGAATTGTCAATTCCATCGAAATGTAATTTTGGATGCGCTGTCTACGTCGACTTGGGAATTCAATCCGGAAAGGACTGAAAATGGAGGTATCCCAATTCGGCACCGTCTTCTGGTAGAAAATACTCCAAGCTAATCTTCAGAGGATGACGGGAATTGCCAATAATGACAATTTTCAAGAGAAGGCGTATCCAATACAATTAGAGATTGTACGCACTCTATACCAAACTACGACATTAACTACGAATTAAAATAGCCTACTGTCAGAGCTCTCTGGTGAGCATGAGCCCGACCCAACTGTGAGATTCCTAAATTTTCCCTACCCGGATTATTCACCTGGAGTAGAAGTATTTAACGAGTACCTGACATCATACAGGCCGAAGGACGGCTGGCTCAAGTTTTTTTCAACTCCCATTTAGAAGACCTAAGGATTTCAGCCAGGTTACAAACCCTATGTAACGATTTCATTGGTTGAGGGGTAAGTGAAAAGTATCATTTTTACGATTTTTTTTATATATGTAAATTGAAAATCTCATGAAAAACGTAATTTTTCAAACTTTTTTGTTCTATGTTCTTGTACATGTCTTATTCTCAAATTAGCAAAATTAAAAGTCGGCAAAGTATAAAGAGGCCTTAAAAATCAATAACTTTCGATAGATTGGTGACTTTTTTTCTGAAAGAGAAGGTTGAGATAATTGTGAATCGAGGAAGCCGGTGGTAGCTCAGTGGTATGCGTGCTTGCCTTCTGAGCTCAAGATTGTGGGTTCGAAACCCGACCGAAGCCTTTAGTTTATTTTATCTGGGAGGTAAAATGAACTTAAGCACGCCGTCCTTCGGATGTGACGTTAAGCTAATTTCCCGAGCCTGTACAGTGTCAGGTACTCGTTAAAGACCACTACCCTAGGTGAATAAAAATTTAAAGTAGGCAAAATTTAGGACTCCCACAGTAGAGTCGGGCTCATGTTCACTAGAGTGACGAAAGAGCGCTCTGGTAGTAGGCGATATGACCTCGTAGTTAAAGCCCGGGCATGAGTCATAAAACCTAACCTAATTGTGAATCTAGGCTTTTTTGAGAAAAGGCTAGGATTTATCTGAAAGAATCAAATGTTGACCCTCCCGTCAGTCCTTTTAGTGAAGCAGTATAGGCTCTCCGGTTTTAAGAAATGAGCCTTCACATATTAAAATATTATAAAATTAATTATATTTATTTGTATAAAAACAGTGAAGTAACTAAATTAGTAAATAAATATATGAAGTCGCATTTTGTTTTACAACAACCAATGAGTGGAAAACATAAGACGACCATCAGCTGTTCTAATTAGTGTGGACGAGTCGAAGTTGTCTGGTGGAGATGAGAGGTCTGAGTTGAAATGTAGTGAGAAAAGTAATGAAATTAGAGGAAAGAGAGAGTGAATTGTAAAATCGTAGTTGATATAAGAAATTCCTGTAATAGCCACTTCGCATACATATTTATATATATATATATTAGGTATTTATTTTTTTCTTATTGTTATAATTTTCAATAAAAAAATTACCAATAATAAAAAATATGTTATAATTCTTTCCAGCACACACGAAGGCAGACATCATCGCAAAAATGGTCACGTATTCAGGGGACTTTCAAACGTGAAAATCTGTTGAAAACTCGATCTCGGATTTTCGCACGAGTACAATATTTTTTTATACTATAGGCATAAATAGCGGATAACTTTTGGAAATGTACAAAATCTTGTTTATCCGGATATGGCAAGTATATACAATGTTGACCATGGAAAAGTAGAGTCAGGTTGTGTACATTTAGTGCAGGCCCCACCGCTGGAGGATTTGTACTTAGACCAACTAAGCAGACAACTTTAAACTTCACTAAGCAGACTCAAAGCCTCTCTCTCCCCTTCTCCCATAAGGGGTTATTTGCCCAATTAAAAGAAGACAGGGCAAATAGTCTGCATACGTTTGGCAAATAGCGAGGTATCTACTCAACTCCAGAATGGGGTAAAAAAATAAATAAATAACCCAGTCCTTTTTCATATTCTTTTATTTCTTTGAGTTTGGAGAGGGTTGGGTTATGGAGGTCGGGGGTTGGGGGGTGGGTGATCTTGAGAGTGGGGGCGGAGATTTTCCGATAGGATCAAGGGTGTGGAGCATGCGCCGCCTCCCAATTCGCCCGCCCCTTTCATACACCGCACCATGTCGCCCCTCTATTATTCATATACCAGCAGCGGTGAGGCACACAGAAGAAGAAGAAGATCTGGGCACGGAGTTAACATAACGAGGTAAAACAACTATTTTTTAAAATGTTTTGTTTGCAATTTTACAATTTTTTTTATTTGTTTTTCATTTATTTTTTTTTTATTTTTTTTCCCAGCTATATGAAGTATACGGGCAGTTATGTAATCAGTCATAAAGGTACTGACTTTTCACCCTAGTTGCATTTCCTAATCCCTGAATCCAAAAAACAAAAAAAAAAAACCTTGTGTGCCTATAAGCTCGATAACTCTCAATACAATGAATATATCGACACGAAATTTTATATGTATATCCAGAACTCCATAAAGACGACACGTATTGTTCTCAGCCAAATCAGTCCAAGGGAAGAGAGGTATAGGAGGAAGTTTAACACAAAAACCCTAATAACTTCCGAAGTAATGAATAAATCGTCATAAAATTTTATATGTAAATTCATAACCCCACAAGGACGACACATATCAATTTGCAGTCAAAACAAACGGAAATGGGACGAAAACCCTAATAACTGTCAATGTAACAAATATATCAAAACGAAATTTTGTACGACGCTCAAGTATGATACTTTCCAAATAAATCAATAAATTGGATTTCGAGGGAGAGCGAACATTTAATTGATTAATTCGCGCTGAAAACAAAAAAAAAAAAAAAAAAAAAAAAAAAAAAAACTGCCGTTAATTCAACGACAACTTGTTTTTCCTTTCATAATTTTCATTCAAATTGTGGAATAAGTTCAAATAGGTCAAAAAAAGTTACGGGTTATGATCCTTAATGTTTTAAGCACTCTGTATCCAAGCCTCCCTCACACAAAAAAAAAAGAAAATAGAAATCTGTGGTTCCAGCAAGCGATTGTCTCATGTTCCCTTTTTATATATACATATATGAAATGTAATATATATATATATATATATATATAGCCGTGATAATTTTGATAATGAGAGGTATTCATGGCAGCGATAACTGTAAAGAAAAAAGTCGTTCGTGGGTCATCGACAATGTAAGTAATTTTTTTTTTTTTTTGGCCTTATGTACGATACATATTAGCCATGTCACTGTGTTATCTAGTTATTTACGACATCCATTGCCCCGGGAGGGAGTTCTATATACGAAATAAAATTCACTGCCGGACGGGGTAACAACAAACCATGGTAAGACCTTGCGATCGCTACGCTCTAGCCCGCACGGCCACCATGGCCCCCCATGTAGGTACTTCTTCAGCGCGAATTAATGAATTAACTTTTCGCCCTCCCTCCAAAACCAATCGATAATTTGGGCTACAAAACTACATTTGACTTACATAAGGGGCTCCTAAATCCTCATAGTGAATTTTAGTGAATCGATAAATTCATTATATTCGGCAGTTACTAAGGCCCCCCCCCCCCCCTTTCAGCCGATATCAATGAAATTTGACACGTTATCTCCTCATTGAGTTTGGACTTTAAATAGTAAATTTCATATCGATACATTCATTACAACAGCACTTATTAGAGGTTTTGAGTTAAGGTTTCCCTTAATATACCCCCTTTCTCATTGGTCGAGTTGGTTGAAAATCGATAGGTGTTGTCCTTATAGAGTTCAGATCACACATATAGAATGTTGTGTGTACATTCCTTCTATCGGCAGTTCACAGATATACACATAGACAGACAGAAATAGGGGCACCTAAATTCTCATAGTAAATTATTTTTAGTTGTTAGGAGAGTTGAGAACCTCTCCATCTGATCCCTCTTTTCCTTGGGCCGATTTCAATGAAAATTAATAGGTATCGTCCTTATGGGATGTGAATACACGTATAAAATTTTGTGTCAATACATTCTTTTTTCGGAAAATTTTGTATTACTATAGTCATTTTAAGTAACCTATGAGTGAGTTACTCTATAATTGAATAGTAAAAATGACTTAGAAAAATGAGACTCCGGTTCATATTCTAAGCCGGTGCGTGGCACTAGAAAGCAGACGTTTTCACTGCTTCGGGTCTGCCATAACGGAACCGAAGCAGGTAATGGAAGGAACCTGCAGAAGAATCCTGGACTTTATTAAAGATACAGGGCTACTGTAGGGGCCAACACACACAGGGCACACACTCTGGCCGCGGTGACACAAATCAGCCCTCGGAAAAAAAGGACTTGAGCACGCTGTCCTTCGGATGGGACGTCAAGTGATGATCCCGAGCCTTTATGATGTACTCGTTAAATGGTGAATAAAAATTTATATTTTTTTAATAATTTACATAATGACGAAAGAGCGCTCTCGTATAGATGATATATCATAATAACTAACTTTAGGATATTTACTAATAATTGTAATAACAGGCACAGGAAAATGAAAAAGGAAAAGCGGTTCATTTGTCTCTCATATTTGAAAGTAGTCTTTTGAAGCTTACATAAGACACCCTGAGATGTTTCATTTATTTAACCCCTTTATTACCTGAGACTCCGGTTCATATTCTAAGCCGGTGCGTGGCACTAGAAAGCAGACGTTTTCACTGCTTCGGGTCTGCCATAACGGAACCGAAGCAGGTAATGGAAGGAACCTGCAGAAGAATCCTGGACTTTATTAAAGATACAGGGCTGCTGTAGGGGCCAACACACACAGGGCACACAATAGGCCTACTCTGGCCGCGGTGACACAAATCAGCCCTCGGAAAAAAAGGACTTGAGCATGCCGTCCTTCGGATGGGACGTCAAGTGATGATCCCGAGCCTTTATGATGTACTCGTTAAATGGTGAATAAAAATTTATATTTTTTTAATAATTTACATAATGACGAAAGAGCGCTCTCGTATAGATGATATATCATAATAACTAACTTTAGGATATTTACTAATAATTGTAATAACAGGCACAGGAAAATGAAAAAGGAAAAGCGGTTCATTTGTCTCTCATATTTGAAAGTAGTCTTTTGAAGCTTACATAAGACACCCTGAGATGTTTCATTTATTTAACCCCTTTATTATAGCAAATTGCCGAAACTAGTAAATAAAATTGTTGAACTGATACCTCTCTCTGTATTACTTATTTAAGAGGCATTATACATGCAAAAATAAAAACTAAGAACTTGGTTTAACTTTTATATTGTCTAATTCCATAAAAAAATATATATACATAAAGTGTACAGGTTTCGGCTTACGGCATCATCAGCACAAAGTACAAAGGGACACTTTCATGTGCTTAAGTACATACTTTTGTGAAATTAGATAATAAAAAAAGTTAAATAAGTTCGTTCATTGTTTTTATTTATTTTATTAGCTTTCTGCTATATCGACACAAATCGCAGAAATGTATTCAAACATTGTACATGTTATGGTTATAAGTTTGATTATATCTACCATAGTTCAATAAAACTTAATAGTAGTGAAATTGTTAATGCTATGGCCAGGGTTATAAACAAAGCTATAAACAACAACATTTATTATTATTATTATTGTTAACTTTATAACTTTTGATTTATTTATTCAGAGTGAAGGATCCTTCTTGTTTGTACAAGATAAATAAAAGGTTATGCCATTAAAACATAAAGTTTTGTATGGATAATGAAATATTTATTGTTATGAATGTATTCACGCCGTTGAAGGTTTAATGTTTGTCTTCCTTGCTGTTTTTTGTTTGTCTTGTTTGCTCGTTTCTTGGCGTTTGATGATTTATTGTTCCTCGTTAAGAAGAACAAAGAAAAAAATAAAATAAACAAACCAATGAAGAATACAAAATGGCAACCACTGAAGACAATCAATGAAGATGTATTTTCTTATTGAGTTTGGTGTGGAGAAAATTGGTTTCTGGTACAAAACGAAAAGTTTTTCAGTGGAAATAAAATGTGTGCCATTGAGAGTGGAAGCACATAACGAGAAGAGAAGGGACTCGTAAAGATGCAATAAGAGGAATAGGTTGATGAAGGACTCATGGAAACAGGAAATTAGATCTGAAGCTCACTCTGAATACACTTAGATCGGTGCATCATGCACCGCCTACATAATGCAGCTGGGTTGTCAGAAATGTCGGGGTGGGAAACACTCTGCAGGGAATGGAATATCTTTCTTTTCGGGAAAGAGAAGAGTTTCTCCTGGAAGATAGACTATGTAGCATCTTAAAATTTTGTTCAACCCTTATAAATCCAGTTACAACATAGGCTAGGGTCTTAACATTTTGAACAAGAAGGGGGGGGGGGGGGGGGGGGGGCAAAACATAAAATGAGTGGTATCCCTTTAGAGGATGTTCAGATTTTCGTTTAATTTCATATTAAATACACACAGTTCAAATGTGGGCCTCTCTTTAACGGATAATCGCAATTTATTTAAATTTTACATATAGTGTTAAATAGACACAGCTTAACCATGGGCCACATGGGGTTAACATTTTGAACTCAAATGGGGGAGGGGGAGGGGGAGGGGGGGGGGAGGACCCCAAAACATAAAATTACTGCTAGCTCATTAACAATTTTCAACAGGACAGGTAACTTTCCTTGCTTGCTTAAACCTTACCAATCGGGCAAAGCCGCGTACATTAAAAAAAATTCAACAATTTTTGAATGCACTTAACAGTTCTAAAAATTATATATGTAAGTATGTGGTATGTATAACCACCAAAAAGAAAATGAATACCCAAAAAGTAATTTTTCAAAGTAAATTACCTACAAATAATGTATTTTTACTTAAAAATGATGCACATAATTCAATATTCAAAATAATATATATTTTTCTGGGAGGTGAAAAAAACGTTGAGCACACCGTCCTACGGATGGACGTTAAGAATATGGTCAGGTACTCTAACTAGGTAAATAAACCCAGATATACATAATTTAAGACCCCCACTCTACAGTCAGGCTCAAGCGCTCTTTCGTCGCTCTGAACACCTTTAACCATCTCATGTGGTTATTTCTCTCCAGAAGTTTCTAGTCCACTTTTTTTCCCCAAGATGATCCTAGTATTGGCTCTGGCCATATAAAGACAATCCTTTCTCAGTTAGAGCTCTAACAAACTTCCAACCAAGTATACATACAGACTTCATTGAACGGACGGCCAAATCTGAAGTTTCGTTGAATACGCAATCTCAATGAATATACTAAAGGTATAAGAAATTAAAAATTCAATGAGCCTCCGTGAAATTCCTCAAGAAGTGTTTCGACAGAGAAGGTGCAGAGCGCGTGGTATTTGTCGTGTCGTCGTGATAGGTTAGAGCCCGAAAACAGGCTGATTTCTATTCTAAGTAACCCAACTCATTCCAGGCACTCGGTTCGTCAACTTTCAGGTCATTTTCAGGTCAAGTCGCCCCTCATGAGGACTGGTCCTTTAAAAGACCATCAGGGATAATATAAATTAAAATATATTCCTCTAAGTAGTTCATATATCTTTAGATCAAAGCGGCCCTTTTAGTTCGACGTTTTTTTTTTTTTTCTTCATTCAACGTAAAATGAAAATCAATTGTTTCAAACCTCTCTTTAGGATGCAGATAACCGATCACTAACATTAACAGAAATTAATTGATAGAGGGCGCCGGTAGCTCAGTGGTGGGTGTGCTCGAGGTAAAATAAACTTATGTAGACCGTCCTACCCCCTAGATGAATAAAAATTTAGGGAAGGCAAAATTTAGGACTCCCATAGTAGAGTTGGGCTCGTGTCCACCAGAGTGAGGATACGACGCTCTGGTAGTAGGCGATATGACCTCGTAGTGAACCACCGGCATTTCCGCACCAATTAGTCATCTAAGTTCTTGCTCTCCCTCAAAAACCACTCGATTTGGTTTCATATAATAGCAATATTATGCAGCGACTTTTATCAATCCTCTTACAAAATTTTGTGTTGACTCATTCATATTTTATATATCGTATCGACAGTTTTTGGGTTTTTGAATTAAGCCGATTAAAGTACTTTTCAGCTATGCTGATTTCACCAGGTTTGAGGAAGGAATAATAGACAATCCCAAGTTCTTAGATAATCGCCCATAGCCTTCTTAGAATGAAGGGCTAGTTCTGGCTTCATTCGAGGTGACGAATTTCTGTTGCACTGTGAGGCTGATCGTTGGCGATTGTCGAGGTCACAAGAGTGATGCGACCCAAGGATTATTTTCCTCATGATTCAGGGTCATCTTAATGTCTTGTATCAGGGCCATTTTCACCCCCTTCCTCTTGTAAATTTGGCTGAAAATCGATAGATGTTGTGCTTATGAAGTTCAGGTCACACATATCAATTTTGTATCTATTCAATCATTCTATAGGCAGTTATTAGAAATTTTGTGTTAGGCCTTACCCTAATCCCCTACCCTTTGGTCGATTTGGCTGAAAATCAATAAGTGTCGTTGTTAGAGGGTTTTGGATTCACATTTAAAATTTTGTGATAATACATTTATTATATCGGGAGTTATCGTGTTCACAGACACACACACAAACAGATTTTTTATTTTTCATATTTCTGAAGAATTCTGGAGGAATCTTGGAGGCCGAGAAACACGAAATGTTTACCGATTACATAACTTCTCTTATACTATGTACAGCTGGGGAGGTAAAAATAAGAAAGAAAAGAGATAACAGAAGAATAGAGAGAGAGAGAGATGGAGAAAATATAACCAATCCTGAAGCTGTTACTAAAATTGAATTGAATTTAAGAGCATTGCTCTAACTTTCCAAAGACCTATAAAAATGTTCCGTGGAGCTCCTATCTGTTCATATTTATTATAATGTTGTTTTGTCGGTAATACATACTTGCATGTGCATATAATTTCCATCCAGAAGAAGAATTGTTCCTAATGAAGTGCACCAGTGTGCAGCAGGTGATGCACTCCCGATGATACAGACGGCTCTTCTCGTCCAACACCTTCCCCATATAGATGAATATCACATTATATCTTCCACTTCATAATTCTGTTACATATTTTTAAGAAAAAAAAAATTTTTATATATGTTTATTAAAAAAAAAATGAAAGAATCCTTTTTGTAATCCTCGTAAGATTATAGACATTTCTGTCAGTGAGAATTCCATCTGGTAAAACTAAAGATCAAAGTTAAGATTATTAAACAACTGCCGTACGTGTTTATTATTTTTTTATAATAAATCCATTTTTAAAAGTATAATATATATTACGAATTGAAAAATATTATCGAGAAGTACATCTTTTTAAAAATGTGAAGTAAAATAAATGGATGGCAGGTTAATAATCATGATAAACCAGTTCGGTTTTATCTCGGGATAAATTGTAAGAAATGCGAAGTTGTGAGATTGTCGACGATTAACGAATTTATTCTAAATGATGGAATAATTATTCCTATATACCTTAAGATGAATAAACGTATTGCTCACTGTTTGCGACTCAATTGTTCAAATCACTTTCACCTTGTTCCAGCATCTCTTTTGCGTTTTGTGTCGATATAATGGTGAAAATAATTTAAAAAAATAAAAGTAAAAAAGTAGATGAATCACCGGCAATGTACTTCCCCACCACAAATTAATCAATTAACTTTTCGCTTCCTCTCCAAAACCAGTCGACCGTTTGCACTAATATTCAAGTTGACTTACGTAGGGGCTCCTAAATCCTCATACTAAATTTTGTGTCGATAAATTCCTTACATTGGCAGTTATTTGAGTTTCAGAATTGAGCCCCCCTCTGATCCACCATTCCCTTCAGCCGATATCGCTGAAATTTGACAGGTTAAAAATTCATTGGTGAATCACCAATAATGTACTTCTCTAACGCGTTTCCGCTCTCCCGCTCAAACCAATTTACCAATTTAGATTAAAATCAATAGGAGTCTTACTGTGAATCCTTATACTATATTTCGTGCCATTACATCGATAGTTATCAGAGGTTTTGAGTTGGACCATTCTGCCATGATTTTCCCTTTCCCTTCGGCCGATTATTGGATCCATGTATAAAGTTTCGTATCGATACGTTCATCACTTTGTCTGTTGGAGACAGTTCTGTTTTCAGCCCCAGTGTATATAGTTATAAAATTTGAGGATACTGTTATAAAATGTTGTGTCCCTGTGTTCATTCTATTGGGAGTTACTTTCTGAGACATACACAGACAAGACATAGAGGGCGCCGGTAGAATACCACGTGCTTGTCTTCTGAGCTCAAGATCGTGGGTTCGTAAACCGGCCGAGGCCCTTAGTTTATTTTATCTGAGAGGTAAAATAAACTTGAGCACGCCGTCCTTCGAATGGGACGTTAAGCGATGGTCCTGAGCCGGTAGGATATCAGGTACTCGTTAAAGACCCCTGCCTTAGATGAATAAAAAATTTAGGGTAGGCAAAATTTAGGAATCCCACAGTAGAGTTGGGCTCATGTACACCAGAGTGACGAAAGAGCGCTCAGGTAGTAGGCGATTTGACCTCGTAGTTAAAGCCCGGACATGAGTCATAAAACCTAACCTAACAGACAAGACATTTTTCAAGAGTTCAGCAATTCCGGTGATCAACTTCAAATTGTTCACCGATTATATAACTACCCATATACGTCACACAGCTAGGACAATAAAAAAAAAATTGAAAATCTGTTTTACGCCATAGCCGAAGAAAACCGAGGAAAACCGGCAACCTATATAAACGGACAATATAAATTTTAAACAAGTATTTCTTATTAATTTTTTATTTATATCATTGAGTCTCTTTTTTCAGGGATGACATTTTGAATAAAAAAGGATAACGACATCCTTGTATCTTCTTGGAAGAAAGCAGAAATCGGAAGTCAAAATAGGATCTTCACTAAGAGGTTGGTGGAAAAATTGTTATTTTTCATTACTACTCAATCTGAATTTCATGTTTCCGACCACGAGCCTCCAAAATTAAAAAAAAAAATCCTGTCTGTGCGTATAGTAGCCTAGTATCGACACGAATTTTTATATCTGTATCCAGAAATCCTTAAGGGGCCACTTAATTTTTAAATCAGCCAAAGAGAAGGGGGGCTTTTATCTACACAAAATTTCATATCTAAATTCAAAACGCCATAAAGACGTCACCTATTAATTTTCCGCGGAATCGGCAGAAGGGAAGGGAAGAATGAGAGGGGACTCAATTCAAAAAGGCAAATAACTGCCGATTTAAGGAATGTATCGATACAAAATTTAGTATACGGATACAGAGCAACTATTATTGATTTTTCGTCAAAATGGTCGATTAGTTTTGGAGGTAGAGCGAAAATGTAATTGATTAATTCGTTGTGAGGAAGTACATAGCCGGTGATTCACCGACGACTTCTTCCTTTTCTCTCTTTTTCTTACCTAAGTTGACATTTTATTTATTGATATACTCTTCTTGAACTTGTTTATGACGCTAAAGAAACTGATGTACGTTTTGCTATGGAAGAAAGTATAAGGTACTTCCATGGTTCGAGGACAGACAATACCTCTGTGTAATGGACTCGCAATGGCATCTTGGATGTCTGCAGTGGGCTCAATCGGCTTCTGTATCTAACCACTGTTGTTCTGTTCTGTCTGATAGATGTCGTGATGCTCAAGGAGGTAGTTGAGGAAGGCTGTGGAGGATGCCATGGCCCGATCACCGACCGATTCTACCTCTTGGCAGCCGACAAGCAATGGCATCTTGGATGTCTGCAATGTGCTGAGTGCAAGCTATCTCTCGACACTGAGCTTACATGCTACTTCCGACATGGGAATATCTACTGCAAGCACGACTACTACAGGTACAAAGCTTTCCTTTTACTTCTTCTAGTTGGTTAGTTATTGTGACTCATGCCCGGGCTTTTAACTTCGAGGTCATATCGTCTCTTTTGTTGCTCTGGTGGACATGAGACCGACTCTACTATGTGAGTCCAAAATTTTGCATACCCTAAATTTTTATTCACCTAGGGTCTTTAAGGATTAATTGACATCTTACAAGCAGCCGAAGGATAGCGTACTCAAGGTTTTTTCACCTCCCAGATGAAAAATCTAAGGATTGATAACCCGCGATCTTGAGTTCAGTAAGCAAGCACGCATACCACTGAGCATTTCTTAATGTACTATATGCTCCAGAGAAAGGAAGCGGCGATGGCTATAACTTGGACGGTGCTGTTGCCTCTTATTTCTTTAGATGCAATATGCCTTTAAGAGAAGATTTGATGAGCCCTTACGCCTAGCCCTAGGAGAAGAGATCCACGGACAGTTCAGACCAAAGCCTTCCACAGACACTGTCCAGGTATGGAAAGAAAGAAAATGAAAACGCGGTTAGTGGATGAGCGAACGTCATACGCAGAGTTTCCAAACGTCCGGATACGCGTTAACTCTACATGGGGGTACAACCTAACCATTGCATCCAGAATGCAGAACGCATGTAAGCTTTGAGTGTCCGCTGTAGTCCAGGGTGAGTTGATTCGCGGGACTGGTCCTGTGGTAGCCGGTGTCAGAGATCAGAACTAAATAATTTGAAAACTAAATAATTAATATATCTGGCCACAGTTTCCACAATCGCGTACAGATAGTATGTATCATTTTCATTTGAGAGCGCCGGTAGCTCATTGGTATGCGTGCTTGCTTACTGTGCTCAAGTTTGCGGGTTCAAAACCCGGCCAAAGTTTTCAGTTTATTTTATCTGGGTGGTAAAATAAATGTAAGCACGCCGTCGTTCGGATGGGACGTTAAGCGATGGTCTCTAGTCTGTGCAATGTCAGGTGAAGGCAAAATTTATTACTCCCATTGTGAATTCGAGCTCGTCCAACTAAAGGAATCGAGAGCCCTCTGGTAGTAGGCGATATGACCACGCAGTTAAAGCCCGGGCATGAGACGTAATAACTAAACTCATTTTCATTTATTTATCTTCTTTTTTTCCCACTCAAGTAATGTAAATATTAATTTTATCTAGATTATTGTTTATTGGACTCAACGGAATAAGAGACCACTAAACAATAATCCGGGGAAAAAATAAATACATTACTTGAATGGGAGAAATAAAAATGAATGAATGAAACATATAAATAAAGAAGGTATTTTTGTTCATATATGGGAAGTCAGTAACACTTTATTATTTATTACTACGGGTAGCAACATTGATATTTAGAGGCACATGGAGCTAAGGGCTCAGTAATCGACCGAAGAGAAAATATTTACTGAAGGGCTGAGGTAGCCAAGTTAAAGAGGCGGGTGAACCGCTGTTTACAGAAAACAAGGTTTCTCTGTTTATCTCCTGTGGTACTCCAGGTTGATGATGTTTTCCCAAAACCCCACCAGAAGGTAAACAGATTCTGTTTACTAATCAACTTCATATCTTGCCAGAATTGGCTAAGGGTTGTCCAACGTGCCCTTGTTTAACTGTTGAAGGTCGACTTCAAAAAGTTGAACATCTGAAAAAACGGATCCGGCAGCAGTCGATGAAGCGATTCCTTTACCATAAGGGCGTTTCCAGAGAACCCTGTGTATAGGTATTATCCATATTCAAGTGTTGTACGTAGTCTGACCTCTCTCAGATTTTGTTATGTGGCGTTAGCCGGCTTTCGATGTTGCCTTCGTCATCAAGGCTGGCTGTAAAACATTTATTTTTAAACTTAAAAGTAAATGAATAAATAAATAAAACTGTCTCTTAAGTTTAAAAAACGACAAAAAAATTAGCATGTTTCATTGTGACAGAGCTGTGACTACCATGGGGAACAGGAATAACGCTTCAGGCCCATCCTTGGCTGGTAGTTTTATATGTTTTCCTATTTACCGGACAGTTTTGTTTAATGTATTTCTTTACTTTTTAAATTATGTTTTTCAAAAATGTTTTATCAGATAACCTATCTTTTACAGAGAACTTTTTTTTTATTGGCCTATGAGCGATGCATATTAGCCATGTCTTTATATAATGGTTTTATCTAGACATTAATCCATAGCTCCGGGAGGGAGTTTTATCTACGAAATAAAACTCCCGGCGGGATTCGAAGCCGCAAACCAAGGGTGAGGACCATGCGACCAAAGCCCTTCGCTCTAGCCCGCAGGGCCATCATGGCCTCTTAGTTTAGAACGTTACTTGAGCCAAAGAAAGCAAAATGGAGCGAAAACTCGAGAAAAAAAAGTTCGTTTATTTTACCCTTTAAATCGTTTTAGTAACGGTTCGATTTATCAGCTGGATATCCCGACCATGGGGTGCTAGGCACGTCAAAATTCGATAGCAGTGATGGAATCAAGTAAAAAAACGTTCTGTACAATAGTGTCAGGTAGATAAGACTGGTAGACTTCATTTCTATGAATTAATTACCACAATCATTTTTTCTGACTATCCGAAAGCCATTTTCCCATTGGGAGGTAGGGATGTTGATATTTGTAGAAGTATTTGAAATATATCGATAACTCTTTTCTATATATCGGTTAGATAATCGACCAATATCCACGAAATGCCGGCCGATATCTGATAAAATAGTAGGATGATGAGGGCAACCTCGAAATCCGACTAGCATAAGATAATAAAATTAGTGAGAGTTCTGACTATGTTTATATTTTGCAACCTGTTAAATAATCACTTCTCACTATATGCGCCGTCTACAAATTATATTCAGCTAGATGAACACATCTCCAACTCCATTGTGTGCAATTTGGCGTTCATAACTAGGTTATCTCTAAATGGTCGTCTGCCGAGTTTTGTTTAGCATTACCGACGTTGAGATTATATCAAAAATGAGGAGCGTGTAAAATTGATCTTTACATACTCCCATGGACAAAAAAAGCGGGAAGAGGGGACCCCTTCTGGTTCCTCCGGATGGGGAGGTCCTTTCTCTGGACCGGACTAAGCCTGAGGTCACCTGGAGATGATCCTCCCATCAGCATCCTGTCTGCTGACGGTATTGATAAGGATCGTGGGAGGTTGGTGTGATAACCTCTATCCCCTTGTAGGTAGAACACGTGCCACCTGCGCCAGGAGCTACCCCTCCACGCCACCCTAACTACACTCACTGACTCACCCTCCCCCCCTCCCAAGGCAAGTCGTCCGTTACACCATTTAATACTCCTACTTTTCATCTTAATTTGCCTTTCAGTTCATTCATGTTGCCTACCCCACAACCAGGAGCGTTCTAATTGATAGGAACCGAGCTAGACTGCACCTCTGCAGAATGCAACAAAGGCCCTCTTGTCTGGGGATCAAGATCCCAATGAAGTTCAGGATTTCCTCCTGCATGTCTCCTCCCTCGTCATTTGTCCCACCAATTTACTGTCCCTGAATTAAAATAATCTTCCATGAATTGCTTCCACTTTAATCAATGGTCGTCACGAAAGAAAAATACGAATAAAACATACTTCGATAATGAACATTTTCGCATACACACAACTTTATCTATGTCAAGAGGAAAATGAAAATTTAGTCTGTTTTCACAGAAATTCTAACAACGGCATGTCCGATATATGAATCGCAGGTTCGAAACCCGGACGAGGCCCTAAGGTTTTTTATTTTAGGACGTAAAATAACGATGAGCAGGCCATTCTTCGGAGGGGATGTAAAGCGATGTTTGGAACTCGTTGAAGACTGGCAAAAATCTACAGAATTTAGAACTTCCATAGTAGGGTCGAGCATAAGAAATAGCGTGGTCAAACCATTGCACTCTATCCATGCGAAAATTCCGAGATCGAGTTTTCAACGGGTTTTTATGTTTTAATATACTGTGCATACGTTCTGACCATTTTCGCAATGATGACTGTCTCTGCGTGTGTGTGTGATTGCAATTTAGATCTATCTTGATGTATATACTATATTTTTATGACGTATCCTATTGCCATGTTATGGTTTAACGGAAATAAATATTATTATTTATGTTCTTCAACTGAACGTTCAGTTTGAGTTGGTTCTCCTGAAGAAGTTGTTGCAGCCACATTTTTGCCACAAGTTGTATTAATGTTCCTCTAGACTACAGATACAGCTATCTTAATACTAAATCCATTCATATCAGCATGAGACCTTCAATTAGGTCAGTTCCAAAAGGAAGTTCCTAAACCAAAACGTGTTCTATCAACAGGCTCCCTAATGGAGTGAAAGCCACCCTTATATTTACACAGGGTGTGTACACAGTGGCGTGTAGCCAGCAGTGTCAATAATGTTTATCAAAGAGGCACCTGCAGACAGTCTCCTTTTCAGCCCTATCGCACTAATAGGGAGACACAGCCCTTGTTTATCTGTCGGATATAACAGGCGGCAAGTCACTTGGCCCAACGAGGGGACAGAATAAACATTTGAGTCTTGTCACATGAGGCAAGTTTCGATAGGAATAGCGAGGGCGCCGGAATTCAGAGGCAGCATGCCTGCCTAAAAGCTCAAGATCCCGGGTTCGAAACCTGGCTGAGGCTCTTAGGTTTTTTAATTCTTTTGTTTTTCAATTCTGAAAAAATGCATTGGATCAAGAATCGATTTTGGAAGTGTGAAAGCCACTAATCCTTGTACGGTCATTCCCACTAACGTAAATCGTTTACATGGGTTGTGGGTGTTACCTTGATTTCTTGAGTAACGTAGGAGAGCATCGACACACATCGGCGAGGCCCACTAGGTAATATGTCAGCTGATCATATCTACCAGGAGTTGTGAGTGTAACCAGCATTTCGGACTGTAAGGTTAATCGGCATACTTGCGTAACGTCGGAGAGCAATTTTGATGTGTAAACTGTATCCACTGATTTGTCTGAGAACTGAACCCATGAGCCAAAAACTTACGTTGTCGCCAAAATTCAGTAAGCATATCCTCCATATCAATTTTTCTCTCTGTTGACAGGCTGTTCAGCTCCCGTCGCTGTTCTCGATGTGGCCTGGGTATCTCCTCTTCTGAGCTGGTGATGAGAGCTCGGGCCGAGGTCTACCATCTCCAGTGTTTCGCCTGCTCCACCTGCGGTGTCCTCCTTACCAAGGGAGACACTTTTGGGATGCGAGGGGGCTCAGTGTTCTGCCACGCTCACTACGATCCTGAAGACACGCCGTCCCTATCCCCTGGAGGCTGGGGATCCAGAGGGAGGCCCAGGAAGAGGAAACTTTCTAGTCCTGAGCCTCAAGACCACCCCCTCTCTCTCACACACAACCCATCTTTAGGTTAGATCCTCCGTTAATTAAATTAGAATAATTGTTAAAATATTCACTTTTTTTTTAGCGAGCTCATGAAAAGTTAAGTTTCCTAAAAACTTACAATTAAGTGCTAACCGTTGCGGTTTAAGACAGGGTTATGTGAAAGTGTTAGTTTCGAGTTTTATGTACTATAGGATTCAGGTTTGTTAACATGTTATGTTACTTTCATGTTACATCAAAGAGTAAAGTTAAAGAGTAAATTAATTTATTTATAATAAAATTATAAATGAATTCTATAAACAAGCTACAGTACCAACTGTAGTTCAATTTGTAGCGTGCTCTACGTCACGTTATTAAAATATGTTTGATAATTGGTCTGATCGTTCATACAATTTCCTTTTTGTAGTGCTCTGTTTATTTCCAGTTGTTCCAGTGAGTTGAGTAATGTACCTTCGTCACAAAAATTTAGGTATTGTATGCCTTTATTTATATCGAAATGGTGTTTATTTTCGTTGATGTGTTGTGCGAAAGTTGATTTGACTGAGTTGTGTCAGTGTTTAACACTATATCTCATTCTTGTTCTTTTACCCTATTTTTAAATTGTCACCCAGTTTGACCTACATAAACAAAATTACAAGAGTTACATTCTATCTGGTAAACTCATTTATAACGTATTTTTTCTTCTCTTTTGGTTTGGTCTTTATATTTTTTATTGATATTGATAATTATCAAACATATATTGATACCGTGACATAGAGCACGCTACAAATTGAACTATAGTTGGTACTGTGGCTTGTTTATAGAATTCATTTATAATTTTATTAGTATATGATAATTATATAATTATAATTGGTGGGTTCGTTATGTTTGAAGTTGGGTGGTGTTTATATCATGGATCCATTAGCAATGACGTCCGCATGGAGTTGCAGGTATCTAAATCTGCTTACCTCGTCCCCTCTTTCTTCTCTTACGGATGACTAAGTAGCATCCTGGCAGAATGAAGCCCTGAAGAAGGCACACTTAGGGTTCAATTTATACCATAAAGTATCGATACTTTTACTCATGAGTAGTATCGATTAAAATCTTCGATACTACTCAGGTATCGAACAGAAAGTATCGATATTTACTCGTATCGATTGAATCTAGTACTTTGCATTATTAATTTAAAAACATATCTACATATTAATAATAAAAAACAATTTATAAAAATTAAATGATATTTTACTTCTCAGAGTTAAAATTATACATATTTTCGTTAAATATTTTTAAATGACTTTCTTTTGTTTTCACTTCATAGCATGCAAACGTTTGCAAAAATACATATGCGTGCAGCAACTGAGATACTAAGAAATAACAGGTGACGCCTCAAAAAAGAGTATGTGAATCAATGAAATGTTGACAGTTGGTAACACGTGTGTTATGGTACCAACTGCTAAATAACTAAATTGAAATGATAGCTTTTTGACAGCTAAAACGCACCAAACGCAGCCTAACCTAATTTACAAAAGACAAGATTGCGTTTCATTTCATTTCTAAAAAAAATTGTTTTTTAGTGGAAGTAATAACTTGAGTATAACTTCTATAAATGTAAGAAAATCCGTAGATTTGAGAAATGTATCCGTAGATCCGTGGACGAAGTCAAACAACCGTAGATATACGGATAAATCCATAGGGTTTGTATCACTGCATGAGGTATTACCCTCATCGATACTTGTCCGTGGACTCATTTGAGTTCAATATTTTATTGTGACAACAAATAAAAGAAAATTGTAAGAAAATAAACGGTGAACGATTTTGATGAATTGAAAACTTTAAATAATTTATGTAAGTGTTGAAATTTGAAACGAGTACTTTAATCGATACAAGTAATATATATTACTTACATGCCCGCTTGGTATCGACTAAAAGTATCGATACTCTACTGTTATTTACTTGTATCGATAGATCCCTAGGCATACTCGTGCTCTGAAAGTTTGGCAGAAATTCCACAAGTTTGTTTTCTTCTATCACAAGCCTCATCTCTCCTCCTTATTACATCGTTGGTCAATCCCATCGTCAGTGAAGCAACTGCTATGTACTTCCCCAGCTCAATTTTGTTTAAATAAATTAATTTTCCGCTCTCCTTATAAGCCCTACATATTCTTTGACCGATTTAGTATAAGTATGAATTAACTTACTTATGAACTTCTGAATCCATATATAGACTTTCTTTCCAGAGGGTAATAATGATATTGATGTTAAGCCCCGCACCAGCTCCTTTGCGAGTTACTGTCCTTGAGAGGAGATACAAGTGTTTTGCTTTACTAGTGTGGACACACCCTTAGATATGTTGAGAAGTATGGTCACGTACAATGAACACGAACATCTGACATGAACAACTACCGCGCATAAGAAAAAAAAATATGTAGGCTATTACAAGAAAGTTTTTAGAAAGTGGAAACGGTGGAAATTATTACATATATTGATGTATTCTAGGTTCGTGCTAGGGGCTGGGGGGTGGGGGTGTCTGTCGGAAACTTGTAATGTAATGGGTAGATGCAGTTGAGGCCTCTTCTAAGGGTTGTTAACTGGATGTCATGAAAGTCAGATGACGGTCTGAAGACACCGTTATCCAGGGAGAAGAGTACGACGGGGTCTTGCGTACATGCATATCTCAGCCTAGTCCACTACACATTTCTAAATTTATGATTAACTATTCTAAGCAGTTAAAATGGAAGCGAAGTCTTTATAAAAAATATATTCCACTTCTGTTATTGCGGTTGGGTTTTTGGAGCTCTTCAAAGACCGTAAAAGAAAAAACCTTGGCCTTTTTTAACATATTGTCCATTTCACAAAATATATGGGAGTACTTTCGGTATTGATATCATCTTCAGCCACGACTTAACAAATACATATGTATTAGATAGATAATACAATCAGTATTTGTTAAGTCGTGGCAGAAGATGTTACCAATATCGAAAGTACTCCCAATATATCTTTAATGTGAAATAGACAATATTTAAAAAAATATATGTTTTCTTTATTATTTCTTATTTCTGTTGTTATCACTGTTATTTCTGTCAATCAGAACCTTCCTTTTATAAAACCTCCTTAACACAAATTTTTATAAATAATTACAAAATATAAGTGTTAAGGAGGTGCAAAAATGTAATTTTTTGTTGTAAGACGGAGTTCTCCCGAAATAGAAAAAATCCAATACACTTTGAAATTAGAAAACATATAATTTCTTGGTAATTTCTAGATTGTGCGTTTCATATCACTCATTATTCCAGGGAGCTGGAGGTAGGGGCGAAACGTGTCAAACAAAACCCCCGGCTCTTATCAAGTTAAATAGAGACATACGTGCAGCGACTGTGAATAAACCGAGAGAGCCTTTTTACAAGAAACGACAATTACATCGTCTGACTGGTTGTTCTAGTTACAGATCAAACAATGAAACAATGGCTAACAATCAAAGAGAGGAATGAACAAAGGGCAGGGAAAGGTACAATATTTGTTTTTGTAGGTCGGGGCCACTCGAGGGACAAAGCGAGAGAGAGAACGGTCCTTGTGGACGTCACTCAGGTCTCGAGATGGTTTGTTTCCCTTCAGGTCTGGTCGACTGTCAACAACTGTCGCTGTGTGCTTGAGAGCCTAGTGCTTGAGCCCCCCCCCCCCCCCCCTCCTCCTACTAACCAGGTGTTTAACAGCGCCACTCAAGCACGAGCCCCTCCTAACAACCACTCCACAGACACACACACAGGTATGACAAAGCAACAATGACCACTGGATTATCTTTCGGAGTCATCCAGTTTCGGCAAAAGTTCTGGAAGTCTCATAATGAAAGAGGTCTCGCAGGTAATTTCGTTTTAAAATACGTGAAAAGTGATTACGATTAGGGATGCATATCGATATGCAACATATTAATATAGATAATTGTAGGAAAATAGGTCTATATCGATTTTTTATGCATTTTAATAGCCGATATGCATATTTATATATACTTAAAATAAAACCATTTAAAACATCCAAGCCCTCTTATCATTATCCTCAGTGCCGACTAAAATTACCTCCCACATCCTAGAGGAATGACTATGACGGATCTTGCCTACCGCTGTAAATAGCATACTCTAGAGCAGAAGTAGCCAACCCGCGGCCCTCCTTGCATAATTTTACGGCCCGCGAGATTCATCACAATTTTACAAAATATGTTTTTGCACAAAACAAGTGCAAATGCACGCATCGACTTACAAAAGCTAAGTGAAAGAGTTGAGAAACAAATATCTCACTAACTAAATAAATTAAATATTATTCGATCATTTCATTATTATCATTATTATATTATCTATGTTTATATGTACGAATAATAATAAAAACAATAATAATAATTCATTCTGTTTTAAATTTTCACTGCAAAAATTTTTTGTAGTGGTTCCAAATCTAATATGGGGATATATAATTTTATATGCGGCCCGCGGGATTATAATGTATTTCGAAAGTGGCCCGCAAAATCATTTAGATTGGCCATCCCTGCTCTAGAGGAAAGACACAATTCTGCAGTTCATCGTTCACAGAAAATACTAAATAAAATACCTATAAATAACAAAAAAGGTTAATATTAGTATCCACAAATCTCCTGAAGAAATTAAAATAATATAAATTTAAAATCTTTCCCCAGCACGAATAAATCAAATAATTTTTACTTTCTCTCTGAAAAGATTTGCCGATAAAGTTGAAAATCGATAGGTGTCTTAATCGATATGCAATTTGTGTCGATACATTCATTACTACGTCCGCGCTATTAGAGTTTTTGATTTTTAAAAAAAAGTTGTTTTGCTCAACCTTACCCCCCCCCCCCCCCTTTTTATTAATTTGACTGCAAAACAATATATGTCGTCGTTGGAGGGTTCTGGATTCAGATATAAAATTTCGTGTCGATACATTCATTCTATTGGGAGTTATCATGTTCACAGACAGACGCACAAACACTTAGACAGATTTTTTTTAAATATATTTGGAATCTGGAGGTCGGAGAATATGAAATTCCGTTGAAAACTTCGGATCGAATTTTTGACCGATTACATAACTTCCCCTATACTCTTGGTATAGCTGAAGAAGTATAGCCTGAAATAAAGTTTAGCATTTACACGATGTTGGTTGTGCTTCAGCTCCTCAACTGATAACAGTTGCGTAAAAACTTAACTCACTTAATTTAAAGTTGGCTATTAATGTTTAATGTAGCTACTCATCAGTTTCATAACGGTTATTATAAAATTAGACATAATTACCGGGTAAGGCTGAAAATTGAATAATGGGTGAGTAATTACTAAGAGGAGGCTTATAAGCAAATATGCAGGTGTACTAATTGCGAGAAAATTAGGGAAATCGGGGGAAAAAAAGAGAAGACATTCAGTATAAATCTGCACTCCTCTACACTGTGATAATAAAAAAAAGTACTTATGTAATAAAATAAAATGAAAAATAAATAAATAATTAAACAAAAATAATGAATAATAAAATTATCACAATTCCTGTAGAAATTGTTGCTGGTCTTCTAATAAATTTTGATTTCTACAGTAGTTTCCGAAAAGGGCCCTAAAAAAATTATCGAAAGTTCAAGACATGCGATTTTGAAGAAAGTGCACATATTTTAAAAAAATTCAACTAATAATTATTTCAATTGTATTTCTTCTAAAGATAATAATGAGATACCATCTTGTTTTTCTAAATTTGCAAAAATGTTAAATCTAATCCAAAGGTATAAATTATCTTACTGGGTTCACAGGGAAAATGAATAGCATAGAATAAGAGAACAAATATTGGGTTTATTTAACTTAACCTACATTATAAATCTAAAAACTAAGATTGAAAAAAAAATCAAATTATTTAAAAGAAAAATCTTATAAACTAAATTCTAAAACTACTTTCGTATATTTTCTTTTTTGTGGCCACTCTTGAAAAATTCTTATTCTGGGCATATGTAGGTACATATAAATAAATAAAAAGTATCTTTTCGCATCTACTTACTTCCATTCAGTGGCGTAACGATGCCAATGCAAACAATGCGGTCGCATTGGGGCCCTTGCCTTTGGGGGGCCCTTTTCAATTCAGTACTCTAAGGATTTATCCGAATCCTTATTTCACGAGTTACTGCTTTTCGTGAAAACTTTAAGGCCCGAAATTTTGAAGATCAGCACCATCAGAGAATTGGCTGAACTGGCAATAGTCAAGTTCTACGATATGACAAGTAACTATCCCGAGGTTTGTTCGCTATTGGTTTTGTTTTTGACGATCCCGGTGACGGTGGCAACAGCAGAGAGAAGTTTTTCGAAGTTGAAAATTATTAAAAATTATCTTCGAAATTCCATGAGTCAAAAACGACTGTCCGACTTAGCTCTTTTAAGTATTGAAGCCAGAAGGGCGGAACATATGGATGTTTCCAAACTGATAGATGTATTTGCTTCAGCAAAATCGAGAAAGAAAACATTATAATTTCAAACTTTTCTAGTTTTTCTTTTTTCCACCTGTAATGTGTAGTAAATTTTCATGTTTTAAATGTAAAAAATTAAATTGAGGGGAGGGGGCCCTCTACCAACGCTTGCATTGGGGCCCAAATTCTCTAGCTCCGCTACTGCTTCCACTGTTATATTTGTCACTCCTACATGGTTCCCTTCTCTCACTCAGACTCCTTAACCCTAAAACATCTCTCTCTAGACTGTCCACTTCTCACACAACTCTCCTTAGACTGTTTCTCTCTATTTAAACAGCTGTTCGTCGTCTTTTGATCTCCATTCGTTTTTAAACAAAATGCGACTAGTCCATTTTTGTATATTTATTCACTATTTAATTTTATTACTTCACTCCTAACAGCTGTTTTTATACAAATAATAATTATTAATAATATTAAAATATTATTAATAAATAATAATAATTGATTTTGTAATATATTAATAATTGTAATGTGTGTAATTGTTTACATTACAACACAGGGTATTAAATTAATAGTGTTTGAATACATCTGATCCCCAATAGACGTTAAAAAATATGGAGAATATTTTTATTTTTTCTAACAAATAATAATTTTCACTCTAAATTTTTGAATAGAAATCAAATTGAAAATAAATAATATCAAAAAACCTGTTTAACATTTGAGGATGGAAAGTTTCAATCGTGTTGTGCCAAAATTGAAAAACTGTATATTTTGCTCAGAAATGTGGCAAAGGTTTAGGTTTTATGACTCATGCCCGGGCTTTAACTACGAGGTCATATCGCCTACTACCAGAGCGCTCTTTCGTCACTCTGGTGGACATGAGTCCGACTCTACTGTGGGAGTCCTAAATGTTGCCCACCCTAAATTTTTATTCTCATAGGATAGGGGTCTTTAACGAGTACCTACCTGACATCGTACAGGCTCGGTACCATTGCTTAACGTCCCATCCGAAGGACGGCCTGCTTAAGTTTATTTTACCTCCCTGATAAAATAAACTAAGGGCCTCGGTCGGGCTACGAACCCACGACCTTGAGCTCAGAAGTCAAGCACGCATACCACTGAGCTACCGGCGCCCTCACAGAAATGTGGCAAATGTCAATGCCAATTGCTTAGCAAACGGGCTGTCATCACATATAAGTTGTAGCAATGTTCGCTAGGAAGCGCTAGTGTAATGTGCCAGATGATTGTAACCATCAATCGTGTTCTGTAGCCACCCCAAGTTTAAGGTTATTTCGTTCCTGTCAATTTTTTTTGTTTTGGGATGTTTGTGTTTTAAATGTTTAAATGATGGAGGAAGATATTGTTAATATGAAAACAAGAAGAGCTAGAGGTACTTGACGGTTAGATGATGTAAGGAAAACATTAAAATCTGTTGGAAAACAATATGTAGATAACAAAAAAAAGCTTTACTATGCCTGCTAAACTTCTTTCGTCTGATGAGGTAAGAAATCATTAAACTGCAACCATCTTTTCTTTATATTTTTTATAATAAATCTGTGATTATAGGAAGGTATAATAGTTATTTACCAATGATTAGTTTTCTACTACTTATCTAATAGGCTTAGCTCTTTTCTACTCTGAGCAATTTTGACTCTTATAAAAAATAAAAAAAATAAATAAATAAATAAAAAAAAAAAAAAACAAAAAAAAAAAAAAACATTTTATTGGATCAGCACAAGTTGGTGCTATACACAAAATTGAAAACATTAAAAGGTAACATTTAAATTAAAACAGTAGATACAATAAAAAGTTCATGGATAGTCAACAAAATGTTGGTAGAGACGAGGTTTGAGCCTCCTATCTGGTGTTGGTTCTCCCAACTTGTAGAACTGGGCTCCAGGCACCAGGGCGAGGTTTTCATGATAGACCCGGGTCACGTTGGCGATGAATGCCTCGATGTCCGGGATGTCCACTTCCCTTCGAATCTGCTGATTCCGGACGAACCAAGGGGCGCCCACTGCCAAACGAAGGACCTTGTTTTCAAACCTTAGAAGTTTGTCTAGATGGGTTTTGCTTGCACCTTGCCAAATGGGTGATGAATAGGTGATGAGTGGTCGTAACAAGGCTGTGTAGAGTAGTGTGCAGCATTTGTGTCTGAGTGGTGTACGTCTGTTCAGTAGTGGGTATAGTTGTGATAGTCGAGTGTATGCTTGTGTTAGTTTTCTATGTATGTGTGTCTTCCATGTCAGTCTAGTGTCGAAATGTACTCCAAGGTACTTGATGTCCAGGGTATGAGGTCGTTGTTGATTCGAATCTGTGTGAGTGTGTCTAAGTTAGCCCTTCGAAGAGTGAAAACTTTGGCCATCGTTTTAGCAGTGTTTATTCCAAGATTCCACCTATTGAACCAGTCCATCACGACATGAACATCACTTTGTAGAGCTTCCACTGCTGATGACGCATCTGGATGCTGAGATACAAGCAGAGTATCATCAGCATAGGTGGCCAACAGTGAGTTGGGGGTATCTGGCATATCGTGACAGTACAAGTTGAAGAGAATGGGACTCAGAATGGCGCCCTGTGGAACTCCGGATTCAATGGGCTTCTAAAACTTGAGGCTATTCTCATCTGGAAGGTTCTGTTTGCCAGGAAACTTTCTATAATTTTGCAAAGGTACCAAGGAGCTCCTGTTCTCTGGAATTTGTAAATTAAGCCTTCATGCCATACCGTACCGAAGACAGAATTTGCGTCCAGAAAAAGGGCTGCTGAATACTGTTTTCCTTCGAAACCTCGGATGATTTTTTCAGTCACTCTTTGCAATTGATGGACCGTAGAGTGCTTAGGGCGAAAACCGAATTGATGGGGCGGAAGGAGGTCGCTATCGTGGAGAAAGGCTAGTATCCTGGTGTATATTACCTTTTCTAGTAATTTAGAGAGACTGTTTAATAAACTAATTGGTCGATAACTTCCTGGCTCGTCCTTCGGATTACCTGGCTTGTGTGTCACTATCACAACAGCATTCTTCCATTGAGCAGGGAAGTAACCATGACGGAGACAGCTGTTGAAGACGCTGGTGAGGAAAGCAAGCGCCCTTTTGGAGAGATTCTTAAGAACAATGTTGGGAATGAGATCCTCGCCCGGCGCCTTTCGGGATGGCAATTTTGTAATAAATCCTGAGAGTTTTGTTGGGGTTGTGTATTTTAGAGGTAACTCGGCTGTGTGTATGGGGTTATTCTTGTAATGTGTGATGACAGCGGTATGATAGGTGTTGGTGGGAGTGGTATTGAAAGTGTGTTCGAAGTGAGTTGCCAGTACTGTACATTTGTCTTCGTCCGTCAGAGCTGTCTTTCCGTTGTGTCTAAGAGGTGGGATAGGTACGGTCTGTCGCAGTACACGTCTGGTCTCCTTCCACAGGTTTGGATCGCCTGGGGACATTTCTTCCAAAAACTTCTTATACTTTTCGATCCGAAAATAATCCAGTTCCCACTTGATTTGCCTAGTCAGTCGGTTTACCTGTCTAGAAAATACCGCAATAATAAAATATTCTTGTATCTTGTATATCTTCACAACATAAAAAGAAATCTCAGGTCATGTAATGTTTAAAAACTCAATTTTTGTGATATGACGTTGGAAGAAAGCTACAGCAGCGCTGACCCTCGGCAGAAACCGTCCCTTCCCCCTACTCTATCCCCTCCAACTTCCCTCTAAAAAACTACCTAATTTTTCTAATTTAAACGTTTTTTCTCCGATATTTCGACAAATAAATGTTTCCAGATCATGTCCGTTTACTTCCATATAATATATGTATACATATACTATTACTTTACTTTTGTTTACTTCCCTATACATATAATATAGGTATGTATACATAATAATATGTACTAAATATTTTGTAATCGTGTGAACATCAGAGATCAATTGCATGTGTGTGTTTATGTGAGAGCTCAAACGCTTTGACCTGAAATTAGGAATGAAGAAAGAAGCAACTAAATCTATATAATAAAAATGACTGGCTAATTTTCCTAAGCGCAAAACTCGAGAACGGCTGCACCAATTCGGCTAATTTCTTTTTTCAAATATTCGTTGAAGTCCGAGGAAGGTTCTTATGAAGAGAGTTCCTAGCGGTCAACTGAAGGGTGGGGGGGGGGGGGGGGGGGGACTAAGCACAAAAATTGCTCTAGCGCATTAACGGATGGACGGATTATCATGAAATTTCACATGAAGTATTCTTAAAATCCAAGTTAAAAAATAGGCTAAGTGACATTTCCAAATTTTGAACGGGAGGGGGGGTTGTGGGGGTAGGCCTAAAAATAAAGATAGTGCTAAGTCTTTAACGAATGATCGGATTGTCATGGAATTTCATATGTAGTATTCCTAGAGGGCAAATTGAAAAATGCGCTATGTGACATCTCAAAATTTTGAATGGGAGGGGGGGGGGGGGGTTGTGGGGAAAGTTGTGGGGGAATTAATTGATTAATTCGTGCTGATAAGTAGCCGATAAGTAGGGACAGTTATGCTCTACCTAGGACAGAAGTAAATAAATCATTAACCCATCCTCTCTTGAAAAGAATGCTAACCAATTCCTGAGAATATCTTATAAAGTTATGACACATCAACAAAATGCGTTTTCAGACTAAAATTCGGCTAAAAGAAGTTAACTGAAGAAAAAACGGAATAAGTTATGTATCTAATTGAATAATGATTTTTTAATGTATCAAATACATTTTTTATCATATTTGATGAACAAAAACAAAGTTTTCAACTTTTTTTTCTTATTTTTTCAACTAAAAACGACTTTTCATGTGATTATAATAGAATCAAAACTATTTTAAATACTGATTACATGTTGTCAAAATATCAGATTCTCATTAGGTTACTGTGTTAATCGAGATATTTACTGCTCCTAAAATTTGTCTTGTACATACGAACATATAACCCAAGTAAAAAAAAAATCGATTATTTCTTATACACCTCAAAGCATCGTTTAGTCAGATACTCTTAATAACATTCTTATTAAACTATTTCCAACCCATTGCAGCTGTTTTAACCCGATTAAAGATAAATGTTAACAGAAATATTTATTTACAATAATTACATGTGTGTGCAAAAAATAACGGTAATTTTCGGTTTTTGAAAATAATTTTATTTATTCGACTACATCACTGTTATCCCCTTCAAAATAGTCCCCATTAGATATTATACACTTATGCTAGCGCTTCTTTCAATCCCCGAAACACTTCTGGAACTTGATCTTTGGGATAGCATTTAGCTCTCTCAGCGAAGCGCTTCTGTGCTTGTGAAACGACGGCCCTTTAGGGTTCTCTTTATTGTTGGGAATAAAAAAAAGTTACACGAAGTCCTGTCTGGTGAATATGGAGGCTGGGGCGAGTTGTTTTTGGCAAAAAATTCACGAACAAGCAATTTAGTGTGAGCAGATGCATTATTGTAGTGCAAAAGTCATGAATTATTTCGCCACAAATCCGGCGTTTTTTTTCGGATTGCTTCACGCAAACGGCATTGCACTTGTAGGTAGTACTCATTATTGATCGTTTGACCTTGTGGCAAGAACTCATGGTGCACTATGCCGTTAAAAAACGTGCTGGGGCGTCCAGGGCGCTCGTCATCTTCAACACCTTCACGGCCTTGTTGGAAACGCTTATACCACTTGTAAACCCTTGTTTTACTCATAGCAGACTCACCAAAAGCAATATTTAACATTTCTAAAACTTTGCTGCACTTTATTCCATTCGTATAGCTAAATTTAATGCAAATTCTCTGATCAATTTTGTATAATCGCCGATCGTACCAAAACACATATAACCTCTTTGACAGCTGACAGCAGACTAAACATCGGGTTTGGCTAACAATGTACAGAGATACTTTTCAGACATGTTTACCATCATAACAACGAAGAATCGGACTATTCATTTTGGCACTTAGCACGTTTGAAACTTTCCATCCTCATTTATATTGTCAAATTCCAGTAAAATATATATGTTACGGTAAACGTGAGTAGAATGGCTTGTGTGCCATTTTCCCTTGGCCATCTAACGAAAATGAGTATAACGATGCTTCACGAATGAAATAGGGCCAGTTCGCCGGTAGCTCACAGGCAGCGTGCTTGCTTACTGCAAACCCGGCCAAGGTCCTAAAATTTGTTTATAGGTGAAAAACCCTTGAGCATGCCGTCCTTCGACAGTACCATGTCAAGTACTTGTTAAAGAGCCATATCATAGATGAATAAACTAAAGGATTCCCATAGTAGAGTCGGGCTCGTGTCCACTAGCGACGAAAGAGTGTTCTGGATGTAGGTGATATGACCTCATAGAGCCTGGGCATGAGGCGCAAGAACTAACAATAATGAAACTGATGTCACGCCCTCGTAATGTAACATGTTCGAATTTGAAATTTTGCAATTTAAATAGGGGGTGTTGTATCTCAGGGGCGCCGAATTTTGTCCCCTCGTATCGCGTGCCATATAAGTCCACCTCCGTATCCCAACCAAGGTGGAATAACAACTCAGGATTGGTCCATAAAGAATGGTAGAGCTTGTAGATAGGTGGCTTTGAAAGAATTAAAGGCGTATCTTCAGTATCCCACCGGTCCAGTTCCCGAGTCCCCAGGCATTTATGCTAAGTTGGTACAAAGTGTAAAAAAAAACACAAATGAGGGTGAGCAGTGAGTGGGGCGAGTAGTGTTGTCCGGTAGACTTCTGGGTGGGCCCATTATAGCCCACTTTGAAGTCATCCTATAAATCCAATCCGGCCCCCCCTCCAACTCGGAATCCGAGACAACATGGCTACTATCCCATTAGGCCTCTTCAGCCAACACTCCCCCCTCTACATTATACTTTACCACCTACTGTAGAAGATGATTGATAAAATTGTAATAGATATCAAGCAAGACAACTTCTTCAATTTTCTTATACACTGCAGTGAATTTCATATATTCAAAAATGCACTTACTTAATGTTACAGCGTAAACAAAACGCAGGACAACCAAAATACACTAATGGCTTGAGAATTAAGAACTCAAAAACTTTAGATATACCTAACGTAGATGGTCTTATAGTTGAAGGCGTACAAAGGCGATAGGAGGTGCTCTGGCTATCTGAGGCGGCATGGAGAGACAACTAGTAAAACGTTTTGCGGCCCTTTTATCACACTTCTCTGTAATATGGTCTAAGACTGGAATAGCTGTGATGCTAGTTGGGAGGGGAGTTAGCCCTTGTGGCCGAGGCGTCAAACAAGGCCTCTTCTTGACCCAGTCAAAGGCGGCCATTAGCCATCCTGTTCCACTGTCTTCTTGCCTTCTTTGATCCGCCCTACACAACACAACACTCTTCCACCACTTCTCTGTAATATGGTCTAAGACTGGAATAGCTGTGATGCTAGTTGGGAGGGGAGTTAGCCCTTGTGGCCGAGGCGTCAAACAAGGCCTCTTTCCTTGACCCAGTCAAAGGCGGCCATTAGCCATCCTGTTCCACTGTCTTCTTGCCTTCTTTGATCCGCCCTACACAACACAACACTCTTCCACCACTTCTCTGTAATATGGTCTAAGACTGGAATAGCTGTGATGCTAGTTGGGAGGGGAGTTAGCCCTTGTGGCCGAGGCGTCAAACAAGGCCTCTTTCCTTGACCCAGTCAAAGGCGGCCATTAGCCATCCTGTTCCACTGTCTTCTTGCCTTCTTTGATCCGCCCTACACAACACAACACTCTTCCACCACTTCTCTGTAATATGGTCTAAGACTGGAATAGCTGTGATGCTAGTTGGGAGGGGAGTTAGCCCTTGTGGCCGAGGCGTCAAACAAGGCCTCTTCTTGACCCAGTCAAAGGCGGCCATTAGCCATCCTGTTCCACTGTCTTCTTGCCTTCTTTGATCCGCCCTACACAACACAACACTCTTCCACCACTTCTCTGTAATATGGTCTAAGACTGGAATAGCTGTGATGCTAGTTGGGAGGGGAGTTAGCCCTTGTGGCCGAGGCGTCAAACAAGGCCTCTTCTTGACCCAGTCAAAGGCGGCCATTAGCCATCCTGTTCCACTGTCTTCTTGCCTTCTTTGATCCGCCCTACACAACACAACACTCTTCCACCACTTCTCTGTAATATGGTCTAAGACTGGAATAGCTGTGATGCTAGTTGGGAGGGGAGTTAGCCCTTGTGGCCGAGGCGTCAAACAAGGCCTCTTCTTGACCCAGTCAAAGGCGGCCATTAGCCATCCTGTTCCACTGTCTTCTTGCCTTCTTTGATCCGCCCTACACAACACAACACTCTTCCACCACTTCTCTGTAATATGGTCTAAGACTGGAATAGCTGTGATGCTAGTTGGGAGGGGAGTTAGCCCTTGTGGCCGAGGCGTCAAACAAGGCCTCTTCTTGACCCAGTCAAAGGCGGCCATTAGCCATCCTGTTCCACTGTCTTCTTGCCTTCTTTGATCCGCCCTACACAACACAACACTCTTCCACCACTTCTCTGTAATATGGTCTAAGACTGGAATAGCTGTGATGCTAGTTGGGAGGGGAGTTAGCCCTTGTGGCCGAGGCGTCAAACAAGGCCTCTTCTTGACCCAGTCAAAGGCGGCCATTAGCCATCCTGTTCCACTGTCTTCTTGCCTTCTTTGATCCGCCCTACACAACACAACACTCTTCCACCACTTCTCTGTAATATGGTCTAAGACTGGAATAGCTGTGATGCTAGTTGGGAGGGGAGTTAGCCCTTGTGGCCGAGGCGTCAAACAAGGCCTCTTCTTGACCCAGTCAAAGGCGGCCATTAGCCATCCTGTTCCACTGTCTTCTTGCCTTCTTTGATCCGCCCTACACAACACAACACTCTTCCACCACTTCTCTGTAATATGGTCTAAGACTGGAATAGCTGTGATGCTAGTTGGGAGGGGAGTTAGCCCTTGTGGCCGAGGCGTCAAACAAGGCCTCTTCTTGACCCAGTCAAAGGCGGCCATTAGCCATCCTGTTCCACTGTCTTCTTGCCTTCTTTGATCCGCCCTACACAACACAACACTCTTCCACCACTTCTCTGTAATATGGTCTAAGACTGGAATAGCTGTGATGCTAGTTGGGAGGGGAGTTAGCCCTTGTGGCCGAGGCGTCAAACAAGGCCTCTTCTTGACCCAGTCAAAGGCGGCCATTAGCCATCCTGTTCCACTGTCTTCTTGCCTTCTTTGATCCGCCCTACACAACACAACACTCTTCCACCACTTCTCTATAAGGCCAACAAGTAAAAGCTCAGCTTTAATTTATTTTTTCTTCTAATGACGCCTTGTTAAGAATCTCTTTAAGATTTCTAATCCTAACTTAATTTTTTAGATAAGGCTTCGGGAATTGACGACTGGCAGAAACATTCAAAATTGTTGATAGACCGTAATTAAAAAAACAAAACATTAAGGTGTAGTCAAGGTCTACGCCGTAGATTTTCCGTGAAAACGTCTTTGCGCCGTTTTTTCATTTTCTTTTCTATGCTGCCGTAGCTCTTGATTTTGCTCGGCACTAGACTTTTTAGGTTTTTTAAATTCCTTTTGATGCGAGCTTTCCTCAGATTTGCGTTTTCTATAATTTCGCGCATATTTACGATTCATATGAGACGTCATCTTTAATTTCTTTGCAATTTTCAATTTAATATAGATTTTTACATTTTTTCGGCGAATATTTTTATTGTTTCACTTTGAGTCCTAGTATAAGCTCTTTACAATGACACCCGAATCAACGTCCTATCTAAAGGCGTTTACACGCTACACTAATTTCTAATTTTACACAACGCTAATTCGCAACAATCATCCGCCGGCGCCCACACTAGCTCGATAACGTTACAGGCAAAACAAACACTGCACAACAAACACGTACAGACATGCTCTATCCATTGTGACCTCAACCGTTGTTATCGCATTATTAGTATCGTAGTTATTAGCGATTGAAATCTGACGGTATTTAGTAACACAAGAAAGTTTGACCGGTTATCACTGTTCTTAACGAGCGAATAGACGTTTACACGTCAAAAAAAAATTGCAATTGATGTATTAATAATGCATTTTTGTGTCAATGACGTTGTCATTATTTCTATCCTACAACTTTTTTTGAATTTATTTTTTTATCATAAATGGGTCTTCGCTTACCAAACAGAAGAACATAATATTAAATATACGGGCTCCAATAGGAGGGAAGTTTTGAGGAAGATATGTGGCTCAACTCCTGAGGTGGATAGATGGAGGATACGGTCAGCCAGAGAGCTGGACAAGAGTCGCTGACCTTCGTGAAGCAAGCGATAGCTGAGGCATCTGCAGGGGATGGAGCCAGACGGAGTGTCGAGGAAGATACTGGAGGGACACCCGGGAAGATAGAGGAGAAGAGGGTAGTCCCCGCCTGCGTTGGCTGGAGGATCGGAAAGGCCCAAGTATCTTAGCGCCAGAGAAAGTAGATTAGTTACATGTAGTTATTTCAGAAACCCATTCGCTGCGCGTGTCAAGGGCAACGATAAAAGCCACGCTGAATCCTCTTTCTTTCTTGCCTGAATCTTGGAGATGTTGGAGTAGGGCGATCGGTAGAAAGTGCGGGTGCTTCCTTTCTTCCTGCTATTAATTGGAGTTCACGATATTTTTGAATAATCTAAGAAGCTTGCGCGAGTTTTTCTCTGGTCGACGAAGGATAAGAGCTGGGAACTGGTTTTAAATGTACATCTTCCTTCTTATCGTTGGCCAACCAGAGGATAGAGTTGTCTAGCCTTCCTCCGCAACACTTCAAAAGGATTCTATCGTTCGTTGAGCGTACCTACCCTAACGAATTTTTATATCCCCTAAAATTTGTAGTTTACCCCAGCTGATCTCCTCTCTATTATCAGAACGAAGAATAAAGTTTATTTTAGAAAATATTTAAGAATAAACTATATATTTACTTACGTGTCCTTGTAGATCCCGCAATGCTTTTCTGCCATTTTTCTTTATCCTCAGCCTGTCGTCTCTACTTTCTCACTCTCATTGTCCTGAGGACGTTCTTCATGTCTCCTTCAGCCAACCATTCTTGGCAGATGTCCTAGCTACCGCAGCCGCCATTGCTTCACGAAGTCCACCAAGTCCGGCCTCTTGGTACAGGCCTCTTGAGCAAGGTTTCATACAAAGTATTCCGTCCAAACTATTTTTTTTTCTCAGTTATGGCCTTATGCTGAGGCCAAACTATAACTTTGGTGAATATTCATTTCAGAGGTCCTTCACTCTGGAGATCTTTCTTCCTCGATGGAGTCCCTGACGTACGATAGTTCTGTCACCTCTCCAAGTGCTCCTCAGCAAAGAACTAAGAGGATGCGAACTTCATTTAAGCACCACCAACTTAGGACGATGAAGTCCTACTTCGCCATCAACCAAAACCCTGATGCTAAGGATCTCAAACAGCTGGCCCAGAAGACAGGACTTTCAAAAAGAGTTCTGCAGGTAATAAATAAGTTGTGGAGTTTTTAATTATATATTAATTATTACCAAGTAGAATGAATAAATAAAATTAGCAATTATATTGAGTCGTTGGTAAATCAAAGTAATTATTCTTGTAGCGTAATTTTAGAGTTATTTGAGAGTTTAAATGTTAAATCGAAATGGTTTTCTCTAGTAGACTTACTGTCACAAAGCCGCTCGCAATAATGACCCACCGTGAGGACATAGATGAATGTCTTGAGCTGCCTGTGAAAGAGGAAGGCCACACAGCGGCTGCTCCTCAAGATAAAATAACAAATAAATAATAGCGTATTGAGTGAATTTATTAACAGCAACCAGAAATTATTTAAAAATTATTGTAATAAATCAAAATACGGCAAAAATCTTTTCTTTTTTCTTTTTAATATTAGAAAAAATGTTATATAATATTGTTGGTGTAAGGATTTGCATGTCTTGTACAAGTGTATCTTTGTTTTAATATTATATTGATTGTATCGTTAGGAAAAACAAAACGAATCGAATTATAAAATCAAGACTTAATTAAGTTATAACAACAAATTGCGTGAAAACAGAAAGAAACAAACTGCAAAGTATAAATTAGTACGTACTTAAAGAATAAAAAATAAAAGAAAACTCAAAGAAAATAAGAACTAGACGAAGCAGTCACGAAAATCTTTAATATAATCAACATTTATGAATAATGTATAGGTTTATATTCAAATTGGAGAATGAGGATCCTGTGAAAACCTGGATTATAAGGACGAGAAGAGGAACAATGGCCGAAATCCACTTCCTTTAAACAATTATTTATTTTACTTTTTATCAAAAGGAAATACCTGAAACTCTAAAAAAAAATGGATTTTCTTGGGGGAAAATTTGTAATTAAATCTGAATGTATCTCACGTCTAATGGAGGGTGTGGGCATACTAGGAGGAGCGGAGCTCAACGAAGCGAAGCGAAATTTCCAACGATCCAATTCTCATTTGACTTTACTATAGGAATGCATGGGGCGGGTTTAACACCTATCGGCACTCGAGCCCAGCCACTTTCCACATAGTCTAACAGTAAATTTCTTTTAAAAACATAGCATATAGTCACCAGAGGGAGAATTTGCGATGGATATTTCCGAAATCCTATCTGTAGAAAACTATTTAATATTTTGACTTGACAATCCTCCTAAAAACCTATCTAAATTATAAAAAAAATTGCCTTTTTTATTCCGCAATCTCGACCATTATAAAAATTATGCGCCCATGAAAATTAGCCCGCTAGGATCCTCACAGACTTTCGACGTCGAATGGCTTAAAGAAGATAATCAAATAAATAAATAAGACATCTTGCGGTAAATTCGTGTATAAATTCGTCGAGTGGATTTTCTTTTATTTTACTTTTTTATTTATAGCTTAGTATAAGGAAGTATTGTAATCCTGCCAAAATCCGAAATCGAGTTTTCAACGGAATTTTACGTTTCTAGATCCCCTGAACATGCTTTAACCATTTATGCGATGGTGCGCCAGCGTGTGTGCTTGTGATAGAAACTTTGTGAGCGCTCCAACTCAGACCTTTAATGTACAATAAATGTTCATATGAAATATTTCAAAGTAATGTGTAAATTTTGTAACGCAAGGCAAGAAATTTTGTTTTTGGTAATTTTTTAATTAAAAATACAGAAATATAAAACATATGTAATTCTGACCATGATAGGACTTTCTTATAGCTATTGTGACTCATGCCCGGGCATTAAATATGCGGTCATACGTATCTCCTACTATCCGATCGCTCTGATGCGCATGAGCACGACTCTACTGTGGGAGCCCTAAATTTTGCCTACTCCTGTTTAGTTACCACCTAGGGTAGAGGTTTTCAACGAGTATGTGAGCGCACAGGCTGGAAACCATCGCTTAACGTCCCATGCGAAGACCTCGACTTTCTTATGCCAACACTTTTGTACAGATCACTCCCCCTTCTCTCAAATCCATTTCATATTGCCTTTACTGGGTATAAGAAAGTCCCTCTCAGAATTACAATGCACAATGAAATACAAAGAGGACTACTGACTCCAACAGCTTGTACCCAATAACGCCAGTATGAAATGAATATGAGAGGAGGGAGGGAGAGGGAAAGAGTGATCTGTACAAATGTGGTTGGTATAAGAAACCCCTTTTATGGACACATCACACATGTTTAATTGGTATCACGTCTAAATATCTAACGACAAAATATATTAGCCAAAATATCAAATTTGAAAATGTCATGGTGTATAATATCTAAAACTTAGTAGTTTTGCCCCTCGTATCTGTTTTAGCTCCTAACAAATTATCTCGTTTGTACACAAAGCTCCTTAAGAAATGAAAAGGGTTGATGTGAAGCCAAAGACTTTGATCGTTGACTTTGAACAAACATTTATTTCTGCATTCAAAGTGTGTTTTGAGAACCTGGACTGTTTCACTAAAAAGACCGACGGGAGGGTCAACATTTTATTTCTTCGGATACATCAACTGGATTTACTCGGATTTACTGGATTTACTTTACTGCAATTTTGTATTGTGCATTTTACATCTTAAGTCTTTAATTTTTTTTACTGGGCATTCAAATTTTTTACCGAGTGTTCTGAAATGTCCTACTGCGCCTTATTAATCGTGTTATTGGATTAACTTACTAGGCAATACATTTTTTAGTTATTGGTTTAAAATTTTATTTATAATGCATTTTACTATGCAATTGTACCTTAGGATCGTGCTAATATTAAATTATAATAGAGGGCGCCGGTAGCTCAGTGGTATGAGTGCTTGTCTTCTGAGCTCAAGATCGTGGGTTCGAAACCCGACCGAGGCTCTTAGTTTATTTTATCTGGGAGGTAAAATAAACTTAAGCACGCCGTCCTTCGGATGGGACGTTAAGCGATGATCCAGAGCCTGTACGATATCAGGTACTCGTTAAAAAGACCCTGCCCTAGGTGAATAAAAATTTAGGGTAGGCAAAATTTAGGACTCCCACAGTAGAGTCGGGCTCATGTCCACCAGAGTGACGAAAGAGCGCTCTGGTAGTAGGCGATATGACCTCGTAGTTAAAGCCCGGATAAAAGTCATAAAACCAAACCTAACCTTAAATCATATGTGGGCAACAACCAGCCCGCTGTAAGATTTGGTCTGGCCCGCGAGACATTTTGAAAAACCCAATATAAAAAAAAAAATATTACACTACTTACTCACACTCACTCCAAATTGGGAAGATCGAGTAGGATGGGGTTTGTCACTTGCTCCTGCGGAATCAAATGAGCGAGCAAGGCGAGTGAGGAAAAATTCATGTCATCGCGTGTTTGTTTATGGGCAATAAATTTGCGTATTTTTTTTATGTTTTGCGTGTTAGCGGTTGCGATCGTATTCATGTGATTGATTGATAGTTATATAGATTAGTTTCCCAAATTCTAGCTCAAGTGTCGCATTGATTTCGGTGTCGCTACTTAACTTTCGTAGTTTGTAATAATTCCAAAATTTCACGATTTAATTATAATATTGTACCTATTTTTTTTCATTTCATTTTTTTATTTTAATAAATTGTATTATAATAACATTGTCTTATTATTTCATGTCTGATATCTATGGCTAAAAATTATGAGCACTACTTTAAAGTCCGACGTTATTTTATTTTGAAACATCTACGCGGCCCGCGAACGTATTTGCACACTAAAGTTTGGCCCGCAACATGTCAAAGGTTGCCCATACATGCCTTACATTATAATAATGTATTGTAATATTTCTTATTTTATTTATTCATTATAAATTTGCCAGTTTTAAAAATTATTCGACGTTTGTTTATTTTGTAGTTAGGAATTTTGTCGTTTGATTTTTTTGATTAGATATTTTAGATTTGATCTTTGGACATGGGGCCGTATAATTTAAATAACAGATATCTAAATAGCTACTCACTAATCGAGATGCCGCTCTAAATTAACTGTTATTCAACATACTAATTACTGCTTCATGGGGAAGTAAGTTTTTAAGAAAACCTCTCAGCGGAAACAGCATAGCGTTTACATGGAAAACCTACTGTTTTTGTACAGGGCGGCCTGCACCTGCAGTGTTTATCAGTATTAAAACAATACTAGGTACGCTATCATTACACTACGTAATAATCATTATTAAAATAATTGCTACTGTTAATTTACGCTTTCTATGCGAGCCTAATAAGTCTTCATTTCCTCTTGGTATCCTTAACGGATATAGCCATTTTTCCTTCTTTTCACAGGTTGCGAAATAAAAATTTAGTGTGAAATCTTATAGATTTTATTGTTTTATACTAGCCGAGGTTGCCTTCATCATTAGGCAGTCATCATTAAACATAATTTAAAATTTGATACACACACCAATCAACTTATTATTCACAAACACTCTCACAAATCCAACCCGACGTCTCAAGCGGGCATGGCAGAGGGACCTGCTCCAGGACCAGCCTGGACTCCTCTTCGGTCACGTACCTCAGCAGTACAGCCACACACTTGACACTGCTCAACTTATCGCATTTACTAATGACAAATTTTATCTCGTTGTAAATATGTACATATATAAATAAAATTTAAAAATGTTTGATGATAAGACTTGTTAATAAATAAGATAAAGAATTTTGCCTTTTTAGGTTTATTCACCTAAAGTAGGGTGCCTGACATCGTACAGGCTCGGGACTAAAGGCTTAACGTCCCATCCGAAAGACGGTGTGCTCAAGGTTTTTTCACCTCCCAGATAAAAACTCGGCTGGGTTTTGAACCCGCGATCTTGAGCTCAGTAGGCTAACACGCTACCCCTGAGCTACCTGGCGCTCTCAAACATGAGTGCGATTGGAGTGGAATAGGTATAATATACTATCTGTCTCCATCCATGAAATTTTAAATCGTTAATTTGTTTTAATCGTTTTTTTTTTAAATCTTTCTTATTAACTTTTAAAAACATTAAAATGATGTCATCAAGCACTCTGGTAAACAACTTAAAAGAGTCGAGGCTGCCCTCGGCAAGCATAAAATAATCAAATCTGTGAGATGTCAGACTATTTTTATCTTGCAACCTGTGAAATAATTACTTCTCACTTCATCATCCATCTTCACATTTTGCATCTAACTTTCGTCTCTTATAAACAATTGATTATTATTTCTGTACCCCGGAGGAAAAGGACACCACGTCTCAAATAATGTAATTTTTCAGAAATTTTTTTTTTTTTTTTTTTCAACTTCACTTTCAGGTTCCTTCGCTAATAATAAGAATAGCTCTATGAAATATTCTCTATTTATAGTAATAGGACATAGTACTTTATATCTCTATATAGAGCGAAAAATTTACATGGAAAACATGGTGCCAACTACATTTCATTTGAAAATGGACATACTCGTAGTGTCCATTATCTCCGGGGTACAGATTTGTTATTTGAGGCGATATGGCATTAATCAGGTTGTCATTTTGAGTTCCACCAAAAAAAAAAAAAGGCGTTGGTAAATCATCAACGTTGATGAATTAGTCAACTAAGTTTTCTCTCTCCCTCTAAAACTAATCTACTGATTTAATTGAAATTCAATAGGAGTCTTACTCCCGAGACTTCTGATCTTTATATGAAATTCCGTATTGGTAGATAGACAGTTATTAAGTTAGGTTAGTTTTTATGACTCATGCCCGGGCTTTAACTATTAGGTCATATCGCATACTACCAGAGCGCTCTTTCGTCACTCAGGTGGACATAAGCCCGACTCTACTGTAGAAGTCCTAAATTTTGCCTACCCTAAATTTTTATTCACCTAGGATAGGGGTCTTTAACGAGTACCTGACATCGTACAGGCTCGGGACCATCGCTTAACGTCCCATCCGAAAGACGGCGTGCTTAAGTTTATTTTACCTCCCAGATGAAATAAACTAAGGGCTTCGGTCGGGTTTCGAACCCACGATCTTGAGCTCAGCAGACAAGCACGCATACCACTGAGCTACCGGCGCCCTCGACAATTATTAAGATTTTTGAGCCCTCTCCTCTAGTGCACTCTTTCCCTCTGGCCGATATGGCTGAAAATGGATTGTAGCTGTTTATATGGGGATCTGGTTACACGTATAAAGTTTTGTGTTGACGTATTCACTTTATGGGGAGTTATCATGTTCACAGACATAGACAGGGACAGTATTACAAACGCACATTAGGGGCTTAACACAAAAACTGTAATAATTGCCGTTGTAATAAATGTATTGACACATTGCATATGTAAAATTAAAAACTCATGAGGACGTTCTTAATAATGTAATAATATTCAGCCGAATGGAAGGGAGGATAAGAGGCGGGGAGCTTGACTTAAAAACCCTAATATCTGCCGATGTAGTGAATGTATGACCCACAATTTAATATGTGAATTCTGAACCTCATTCAACCTCTACGCGCTATAAAATATGTCTCTATTTTATGATAACAATCGTATGAAGAAATATCTATGTTGGAACGTTGAATATCATTTTGTCAATAATACTTAAATCCCTGCCCTGTTTCATGGTTCTACCTAACTAGTAACTGTTTATATAAAAGTAACAATAATCTCATATAATTAGTAATGGTCATAAATAACATCTGAATTTAATCTACACCTGTGAACTATTGGAGGGTCTAAGAAGTTCTCTAGTGAGACTTGTAGTGGTCAATGGTGAAAGTTGGCCTTTGTCAACAATTATTTTAGTGCGACGTTTTTATAAAGAATTTTTAAACTTTGTACAGAAGATTAATTTTGATGAACTATAACTTTATTGTCTAAATTATTGTATGTAAAATTCAAAATTAAGTTGTGTTAAAGCATGTAATATACATATGGCGCATGAAGATAAATATATTCCCTTCCAGTAGGGATACTACTGGATGGAAACCGGACAAAAAAATATATATATATCTGATCAGAGGATATTAATACCGAGTTAATAGTCTCACGATAGCCACCCGAATAACCATTAGAAAATTTCATAATTTCACAAAAAATATGTACACCGAACCCCTGATTCCAAAAATAAAAAAATAAAAAATGTCTGTGGGTCAGTGTGTCTATGTGTGCCTGTGAACTCGATAACTCCCAGTATAATGAATGTTTCAGCATGGAATTCCATAAGTGTATCCAAAGTGTATCCAGAACCCAATAAGGACAACACCTGTTGATTTTCAGCCAAATCGCCGAAGGAAATTGGAGCACAGAGAAGGGGATCTAACTCAAAAACCTTAATAAATGACGGGGTTAGAATCAAAATGGTCTAAGTGACATTTTTAAAACTTTGAAGAAAGTGTGCATTAAATTCTTTACTGATTTAAAAAATCTATAATTTATCGAAACCGGAAATATTTTGCCTTCTGCTTTTATGGTGAATGTTGCTGTTAGCAAACCATAAAATTGAATAAAAATCTTAATTTCAAGGTCACTCACTATTGATATGTTTAAGTTACCTCATCAAAATGCTATAAATGATTTGCCACTAGATCTCAGCACTGGCTAGGATTTCACTTGTACAACTTTTTTCCTGAACAGAACTATAATTTTTCTACCCGATTATGCAACGAAAATTTTTCAAAAATGTCACTTGGACCATTTTGATTCTAATTCCGTCAAATGTCGATGTAGCGAACGTATTAACAGGAAGTTTAGTCGATTTTCAGTCAAATCGCTCTGGGGAAGAGCATTGACGCCTTTATGTATATATTTTTTGTACAATTAGACAATATAAATGTTAAACGAGTTCTTTGTTTGTTTTTTTATTGTTTTAAAAATGTAAAAGTGGGATGGTAGATAGGTAACAAAATAAAGAAATTTAAAAAATATTTATTTACAATAATAAAACATTATATTATGTATTACATATCTTGAAGTAAATAATGTACATTTAGGTGTACTGATGAATTTGAACCAATGAACTAGTTCAGAGTAGTGCAGGGAAGAATGGCGATGTATCAAGCTGGAATCTCGTTTGATCTGTTACCACTCACATGGGAGCTTTTAGTCTCACCAGTCTGGAATTAATTCTCTTTCAGACATCCTCAATATTTCTTTTCTCCTTTTTTTTTTTTTCTTATTTTTATAAAAATATATAAATCGCTATGCTCAAAGTATTCAGCGGATCCTCAATGGAACTAGTATTTATCTGAAAAAAAAAAAAAAAAAAAATTAAAAGAAATGTTACTTTAAAAGAAAATAAATGAGGTAAATTGCAAGATATACCAATATATTAATATGTATGAGATTATAAGGAGCCCCCCTCTGTATTTTATTCCAATAAATAATAAAAAGTAGATTATTAAATAAATAGAAAAAACTGAGATAAGTTAAAGTAGTGTAAAAAAAATTATTTATTTATATAAATAATTTTTTTTACACTACTTTAACTTATCTCAGTTTTTTCTGATGGTAACAGTAGAGGTTAGGTTAGGTTTTATGACTCATGCCCGGGCTTTAACTACGAGGTCATATCGCCTACTACCAGAGCGCTCTTTCGTCACTCTGTTGGACATGAGCCCGACTCTACTGTGGGAGTCCTAAATTTTGCCTACCCTAAATTTTTATTCATCTAGGGTAGGGGTCTTTAACGAGTACCTGACATCGTACAGGCTCGGGACCATCGCTTAACGTCCCATCCGAAGGACGGCGTGCTTAAGTTTATTTTACCTCCCAGATAAAATAAACTAAGGGCCTCGGTCGGGCTACGAACCCACAACCTTGAGCTCAGAAGTCAAGCACGCATACCACTGAGCTACCGGCGCCCTCTGGTAACAGTAGATAATAACTTAAGTTTTCTCAACAACAATTAATTTTTAGAAACCTAAAAAAAATGGCCCCCAAAAAAAGGGCGTTAGTGAATCACAGGCTATATACTTCCCCAGCCAGAATTAATCAGGCTTCTGAATCCTCATTAGGCATGTATTAGAGCTTTCGCGGAAAATTAATAAATGCCATTTTTACGGGGTTTTTAAATATAAAATGTTATGTCTGTATATTCTCTACATCTACAGTTATTGAAATTTTTGTGTTGAGCGCCCTCTGATCCCCCTTCCTTTCGGCTGATTCCGCACTTACGTATGAAATTTCGTGTCAGTACATTCATTACAACGGCAGTTATTAGCGTTTTTGAGTTAAGCCTTCTCCCTAAAGTGAGGGGGGATCCCTTAGGCCGATTTGAGAGTAATCGAGTTTATAGACATACAAACAGACATTTTTTTTTTTCATTTCTTGAATCAGGAGGTTGGAAACATGAAATTTCATTGAAAACTCTGCATGGAATTTTTGACCGATTTCATAACTTCCCCTATACTTTGTATGTGGGGAAGTAAAAAGCACGCTAATCCCCGTTCCAAGCTAGTACGATGTCAAGTAATCGTCAAAGAGCAAATTTGCCCAAGGTAACTAAAGCTAGGTTGGAACATTTAGAGTGATGTGAAGTGACCTGAACTAAACACCATAATGTGCCAAGACTCATGATTTGTAACACCTTCCACTCATGCTACATTTCTGTTATCAGGTGTGGTTCCAGAACGCACGAGCCAAGTGGAGACGGAACCTGATGCGGCAGGAGGGCATAGGGTCTGGTAGCAATGCTGCTCCTCCACTGATAGTCACGGAAACTGTCACCTCGCTCGAGGACCTCCGACATCATCAGGCTCTCCAGTTTAGCGACCTCTACTGACCATCAGCCTTCCCCGTCGGCAACTCACCTTCTCAGGATGCCTCGTCTTAGAGTTACCTAGGTTATTATAGTCCCTGAGGTTATAACACCTTGTCAGATCTCTGTTATAGTCAACAATGGAGCAACTTTGTTATAAAGAGAATATACAGTCCACACACGAATATCCTTACAATGGCTTCATTAAAAATGTTTGATCACGGATCAGGTGTCCATAGCATTCTTAGGATTCCAGGAGGAAATCCGGATATGAATGGGGCAATTTTGAATCAAATATAGGTAGCATGCACTTTACCGGCGTTGAAACTATTTTAATTTTAAAATCCTAGAGGCCACTGCTCGGGTTGGGTCGGCTAGATATCTTTTCGAAAAGTCAATGAGGGAAATAATCACATGCAGACTGTCGAAGATGTTTCTGGTGATACTTGGGGGTACGCCAAAGAAGTAGATTCACGATCACTTGCGAGTGTATGATCGTGTATCATGTGAATGTGAGGTTCTCTCATTGGTCGCTGTGTCTGGTTCCACGTTCCGGGCGCTCAGTGCGCTGGTAGCTCGTGTATCATTATCGAGATAATTTTATGAACTGTACGGAACTTATATAGATAGCGGTGTGTATTATATTAACTATGATTAGTTCACTCTTAAATGCTATTGATTTTGGATAAATTGTTAAAAAATTGCCCGCAAAGAAACCGCGGGACGAAAGTTATTCTGATAGTGCTTTTTATATTATATTATGTTATATTATAGGGGTACAACTTATAATTATTTTCGTCTTAGGGGTACGCGATCAAGAACGTTTCAAGATAGCTGCTCTAGAGCCACGCGAGCAACTAACAGGAGACCTTTGTTGAGAAGAAAACGAGCCGGTAGCTCACTTCCTGAGTACATGGCCGGGATATGCTCGGACGAGATTTCAGATTTTCGGTAGAGATCTGATCATAGAGAAAGATTATAAAAGACTGGACCACGGGAATATTCTTACATTCGTATGGAAACTGGGAGACTAGGTCCTTCATGAAGGACTTGGTGTATCGGGAGACTAGATAAGGTGGAAGTCCAGTCTTCCCAGAAAAGTGATAAGACCATTGGATGCTTAGGTTCCTAGGTGCACGCACCATTTCAGCCAATATATATAGTCTTTGTATTTGAATGAGCAGCAAAAGAACACTCTTGATTAAAGTCTTAAGTACGTTTATTTCAGTAGTTTGGCCAAAACTGCAATAGTGATTTTTCCGCCGAATTTACGTACATTTCACCACAGAAAATTCAAGTACGGAGATATATCCGCCCCTTGTCATTACGTATATAAATTATACTCACGGCCATTGGCTAAGGTTGCTGTGAAATTTTCTCCTCACGTCGAAGCCCGGGTAATAAAAAAAGGCAATATACTTCCCCACCAACACAAATTAATCAATTAGGTTTTCGTTTTCCCTCCAAAGCCAATTGAACGTTTGGGCTAAAAATTAATAGTTTACTTAGATGGGGGCTTCTGAATCCTCACACTAAATTTTGCATAGATATATTGATTACATCCGCAGATATTGGGGAGGGAGCCTTTCTCCTCTAATCCTCATCATTCCTTGACATTGCCGGTGATGCACCCACGTTTTTTTTTTTGGGTGGGGGGTGTATTTTTTTTAAATCTCTACTGTGTCAAATTCTCGAGTACCACATTGTATATTGGTAGTTGTATTCTCAGAGTTAATTTGGATCTTTTGTCTACTAGTGTTAGTAGTCATTTTGTAGCGTCTGTTAATATCTAATCTTTTCATACTTGAGTGAATATTCCACGTCGTTTCTTTGTCAAGAATATGACTTCAGTTTTTCGAAGCAAATGAACTGATTCATTTTGAAGTAAACTATGAGAACATTACTTATGAAATGAATGAAATATAATCTTTATTCTGGGACATACGTCCCCTAAGAATAATAACATAAAAAATAAACAAGAGTATACAAGTATCAGCCAGTTGAAAAGAATAAATATAAAATAGAATAAAAGAGGTCTCTAGAAGTAAATACTAAATGTCAAAAACAGGCAATCAGTGAAACAATAGAATAAACTAGTGAAAAATAATAAAGAGAAATAAAAATAGAAAAATTAGAAAAACAAGTATGAATAATAATGTGAAACATGATAACAATAATGACTTGTATATGAATTGTAAAAAACTGGAATGATGAGACAGAAGAGGGACAATCTGTCCAGTTGGAGTGAGAGACTTATATGAAGACGAGAACTATCTCATAGGAGCCAGCTTCAGGAATCAGAGGTTTGCTGAGTTAGGAGATAATGGAAAAGTAGGGACTTAAATGAAAGAAGAGTAGGAGCATGGCGAATCTGGAGAGGGAGAGAGTTCCAGAGGGAGTTAGCCTGGATAAGGAAGGAGTTGTGGTAGGTTGATGTCCTGTGGGAAGGGAGATAAAGATCAGAGGGACGGGATCTAGTGGATATGGGGTTTAAATTGGAGCATTCGGAAGATGTAGATGCTTTTGGGAAGATATGGTTTGATAGAGAAATATTGTCGACGAGAGGATGGGAAGAGCCATTTTAGGTCGGTATAGGAACTAGTAATAGAGGAGTGTCTGGGGAGCCCGAAAAGCTTATAAACAAAGAAAGGCGAGACTATTTGCACCTGCCTCAGTATGGTGTTCTCGGCATCAGTGTTTGGTGCTTTGTGAAGTGTCAAGTCAGACCAAGAAACGTTCATATCTTCAACAAAAGAAGTGGTCATTAGATGAGGCTGTTGATGTTCGTGATGCGACAGAAACGTCGAGTTGTGATAATGACATATAATTAAGACTGGTTGCATGCTTCAACACGCCAAAGGAAGACAGATAAGATCAATTTTTGTTCAAGATGCATCCAATGAGTTCCTCAGCCTTGCCTACCTTAGAGCACGAAACACGAGATGCTACCAATTGGAGTGGACGAAACCAACACAACATCAACAGTTGTTTTCTCCCTCTTGGAAATTGTTGAAAAACTATATTTTGTTATAGAAAAAAGAACATTATTATGGGTCCATACCATATCGCCTACTACCAGAGAGCTCTTTCGTCGCTCTGGTGGACATGAGATCGACTCTACAATAGGAAATCTTTGGCAAGGGTCTTTGACGAGTATCTCATATCGGACCATCGCTTAACGTCCCATCCTCCCAAGCTCTCCCTCTAAAACCAATCAACCGTTTGGGTTTAAAATCAATGAATCCTCAAATTAAAGAGAACGGACAGAAACACAGACACAGGTTTTTTTTTTACATTTTGGAATCAGGAGAACATGAAACATCAACAGCGCAAACGGTCGACTGGTTTTGGAGGGGGGAGTGAAATGTTAATTTATTAATTCGTTCTGGGGAGGTACAGTGTCGGTGATTCACCGACGAATTTTTCTCTCCAGTCAACTCATTAATGTTACGCCTTTTATATTCACTTGGTCTAAATTTTACAATTTCATAATTTACTATTCGGATTGCATTTCCGGGGTTATATGCTAACGCGGTGCACCTTGTTTGTTAATAGTATATTTTTAATATTGGTAGAGACCTAAGAAAAAATTTGGCGGGGGACAAAAATTGGATTTATGAGTTCGGTACTCAAGTCTTCAAGTATCTCTAAGGTTCGAAACCTGGCTGAGGCTCTTAGGTGTTTTATCAGGAAGGAAAAAAAAAACTTTGAAATCTCCGATGGTTCCGGAGCCAGTACGTTGTCAGGTACTCGTTAAAGAGTCCTTACCCAAGATAACTAAAGCTAGGTTGGAAGATTTAGGACTCCCGCTCATGTCCACCAGAGCGACGAAAGAGCGCTGTTAGTAGCCGATATGACCTCGTAGCTAAAGCCCGGACAACAACTATCTCTCGAATATTTCATCGTTACATTAGATCTAAACATACAATAAAAATTCTCATTTAAACTTTATACGTTGATACATTGGGATTGGGAAGTACAAGAAGGCTGCACAACCAAGGACGAGAGATATTTCTTCTTCCTCATCACGTGGTCTCTACAGACGCACAGGAGTCCATGACCTATTTCATCAACCATTCCAACAGCCCAAGATAGCGTCCACCGTCTAACAGAAGTAAGATCCTGGCTACCTGCGTGTTATCTTCCCATCTCCCTGGTAGTTTGATGGACAGAAATGTGTCGCAAAAGTAGGAATGCTCTTATGGTTATCCAAGGAGCACTTCGAATCTGAAGAATGCGACATAAACTTAATGTGAGACTTAAGATCTAAAGGAGTTGGAGAAAAAAGGAATTGAACGTTTCAATAAAAATTGTGGGTGTTCAACACAGTTTTATTGATGGTAGAAGACTCCAGAAGAGATCTAATGCTTCAGCATTATATTTTTTGGTTAATTTGGATATGTTAACAGCAGGTAACGCCCAATTAGAAGAAGCATAAAATAATTAATGTAAATTGATCTAATAATAAAGGAAATCGTAGTTAATTTCTACGCTGCGCCTATTTAAGTTAATCTGCTGTTACTAACTACACATTCTAATATATTCGTGTAGTAACTACAGGAAAAACGTAGCGGATTTATATCCAAAATTTACATAAAGAAGCCTCTTTAAGTTCCTTCTTTGGGACACTTTGTGACTTGGAGTGCACGTTTTGGAAAATATTACGTAGGTACACAAAAAAACAACTATGAACTTCCATTGTTTCACTTGTCTTTTTTTAGTGGGAAAAAAATTGATATTACATTACGTGGGTCAAACATTTTTCTGGAAGTTACGTTAGGTAATTTATGGACAGCCACCTAATGAACACAGTCTTATTGACCGATTTCCTTCAAAAATCTTTTAATCTCAGTCTTAGAATAAAAATAAATAATTAAACACCACCACATCGATTTTCTTTATTATAGCTACAAATTAATTAATTTTTATTTTTATTTTTTTTCATAATTCAATAAGAAATGTCTGTGATAAAAACACAAGAAAAAAATTATCAAGTGCCAGAGTATACAAAAGCACATGTCACTGAGGCCCCGCGTCCTTGGCGGTTCTCCCCAGGCAGGTCACGCGGCCAACGACGATTCAATCATCGGGGAGGGTTGACCGGCAAGGACTGGACTGATTTTTCTGAAATTAATTACATCTGCAGTTATTAGAATCTTTAGGGAAGGATTACTGATTCTGTTTGCCACAATTTCCTTAAAAATGTCCCAATCAATTAGCCCTGGAGTCCAAAAATTTTCGAAGGGTACCTTCTGAATTGGTTGGAGTACAGGATATTGTTGGATAATGTTGTTTACTGCTTATTTAAAAAATTATCCTATCTAGGCAACGTCTTCAAAGACGTTGTCCTTCAAAGAAAATAGATGTGCCAAAAAAAACAAACAATAATATTTCTTCTCTAATTATTTAAGTTATTTATTTATCCCATTTATTTTATTATTTATTTTTTTCCCCATATTTCCTAAATTCTATGATAATAAATATTATACCTATTTTACATATTTATATATTTTTATCATTCATTTATTTATTTTATTTTGTTATTATTCTTTCTCTTCACACTTTTTCTGTTTAGCCCCTATTTAATGAAATTCATTTTATTTCAAACCTAGTCTGGATATCCTTCTTTCTTTTTTATAGGTATTCATCATTGAATTATGCTCCTTCGATTTTTATTAATTTATTTTCTTTTCTTAATATTATATAGCTTTTTTATTATATACATTCTTCTATTTATATAGATTCTTCATATTTATCTACATTTATTATTGTCTAATTTTTCTCCCCTGTATCACTAATTTATTTATTTTTGTACTTATTGCTTTGTACGTCGTACTGATACTCTATTTCATTGTTTCCTTTTATTTTTGACTCTATATGTATTTATTCTTGGGGGACCTCGGTTCCAGAATAAAATTTATTTTCATTTAATTTCAATAATAATGATAATAAAAAAACTTCTTGTCTCTCTACTGTTAAACATTCCTCAAAACAGAAACCAGTTCAATGTTATAGGAGAAAAAAGAAAAAAAAAAGTGAAACCACACGTAAATCTTTTCTAAATCTACCCACACTACCTTGTAGTCTGGCTAGATTGATCTTTCAATTCCAAAAAACGGGACAAAAAGAGCAAAAACAAAAGGGAAGAAGGGGAGGCCAAATTAAAAAGAAATAGCCGTGGATGGGTTCGAACAGTGAAATACGTTCCTGATAATGGAGATAGGACGCGGAGGTGGAGGCGGTCTTACGGTAGAGGTAGCTTTACTCCATCCAACAGATTTTAGATTGGCCACAACATTCTACTCTTCTCGGAATTTATCTTTTTTATTGCTCTCATTTTCTTTTGTTTTTAGTCTCTTCGTTTACTTTATGCCTTTTCTTTTATTTTAGAGGAAATATCCTATTTAAATAGAAATCGTGACAAGGATTGTAGAAAAAAAAAAAAAAAAAATTATACCCTCGTTTAATGCGTTTATTATTCTTATTGTCCATAGTCTTTGTGAAATTTTGTGCTCTACAAAAAGGGCGTTTTTATCACTTGTGTAAGACATTAATGAATAAAACTGGAAAACAGCGCCAAAACGATACGCCGGATCTCTCCGTCCTTTTTTTTTATGTTGTCTGATATTACTTAACGATTCAAATCTAATTTTACTGGACTGCGGATTTTCATGGAATTTCAAATGTAACCTCCTTAAAAGCCTGGTCCAAACTAGGTAATAAAGCATCCAAAATTGAACGGATGGGGGGTTTCGGGGGTGAGAGAGGGCGCTGAAACATAAAATTACTGCAAGTTCTGCAACGATTGATCGGGATTTTCATGGAATTTCAAATTCTAGCAGTCCTTATAAGCCAGCCTACTAACCCGGTGCCGGGGGCCCCACCGACCACCGACAGGCGTGCGGCGGCTCCCCCCGGCTCCGGGACACAGGCAGAACAGAACCCCCGATAAGATCCCGAGATCACTCGGCGTAAAGAGCCGGGAGAACATAGGGTGATGTGACCGACCCCCCTCAGGGGGTCAGGAGCACCCGAAAAAAAAAAAAAAAAAAAAAAAAAAGTCCTTATAAGCCAGGCAATGTGAAAATTCACGTTTTCCGAACCTCTGATACCAAAAGTGGAAAAAAAGTAGGTCCGTCTGCACGTTTGTTTCTATGTGTCTATGAACACGATAACTCTCGCTAGAAATAATGTATTGTACAATTTTACATGTGTATCTAGAACCCCATAAGGACAACTATTATTGATTGTCAGCCACATCAGAGGAGGGGGACTCAACTCAATAACTCCCGATGTAATCGGGAGAGCGAAAACTTAATTTATTAATTTCTGCTGGGAAAGTACATTGTGGGTGATTATTATTCCCTAGTTCCTGAAAGTAATTCATCTACCCAAAAAAAAATCAATTTTGGAGAATTTCCCGGAACAGAGGCTGAAATGGCCTATATAAATAAATATTATATATATTATATAAATGGCCTCCTATATCCGACAGCCCTAATAATATTACTTTCACAATAGCTTATATTATTTACAAGTTAGACTCTGATTGGACTTACGTAATTTTACCAACAGTATTATGTGATTATTAAAATAACATTACAATTAATAATAACGAAAGCGATATTCCATTTAATTGTAGAAAAATGTTAGATTGATAGACGTTTAGATATGAAAAGTACGTTAGCTATTTTAATTTATGAACCTCATAACTAAACTATCCAAAGTATATATTTGAAAGATAATTATAAAATATAATACCTTAATCAGATTCTATGGAGTAAGGGTCAAATTTCGTGTTGTACACGATTTGTATTAGTTCCTAAGTTAGATGATGTTAGCAGCACATATGTGAATATATTTCTATTACTATATTGTTGACAAATTTTGTATAAAATTGTAAAAATTATAAATATATTATAAAAATTAATATTTTTTTTAATGTATTCCATTTTCCTTGAAAAATTATTTATAATTAGAAATAATCAGAATTAAAATTAAATTAAATTAGAAAAATAAAAAAAAATGTAGTAATAGTGATAATATTAAAATTATTTTAATATTAATTTTAAATTGGTTGCGGATCTATCATGAATCCTGAGGCCCTCAAAGCCCTACGAAGCACTCAATCTACATTGGCTGCTCTTCGTCTACTGTAATAAATTTAACTCTATTTCACTGTATAAATATTATATTTATTTGTAAATATTATATTTATTTAAAAAATTTATAATGAATATAAAAAGATATAATATAAGAATTAGGATACTCAGATTTTTTTTAAAATATGGTTTCCAATAATCGACCTTCAAGGAGTCGGCAGGTGTGCTTCGATCGATTTGCCGATGTCATCTCTTGTCGATTGAAATATAACTTCGTACCAAAGAAGAGACATGGAAGTGTCTCTACAGGGGATATTTATGAATTTTGCCCATCGGCTAGGTTAAGTTACCTAGGTTAGGAGTATTTTACGAATATCTGACATCGTACAGGCTAAGAGACCATCGCTTAACGTTTCATCCCAAGTAATAAAACCTAAGGACTATAATTGGGTTTCGAACCCGCGATCTTGAATACAGTAGGCAAGCGCGATATCTCAAGTGTCATGTTGAATTATAATAATTACAAAATGCAAATTAGGTATTATATATCCTGGGCTTACAAGCGAAAGGCACTAAGTCTCAAAAGATGGTTTTGAGTTGTGGACAATTTTAATATACAAACCCCTTTCTTAATTTTGCTACACATTATTTTGGTGTGACCAATTACTTTAGGTGAAAAAATATATCCTTGGGAATAGTATGTTTTTTACAATTTTCTCAATCAAAATAGATTTTATAAAAAAAAATAATAATGATAAAATGTCATGACTTAGTGTAATTCGCTTGTAAGCCCACGATATATTATATTATTACATCACTTCTCCCATTTATTTTTTGCCTTATCAGAAAATAGTAATTACAAATTTTTCTGGAAGCACTCCTGTCATCAGTATCTATAATACACGTGTTCTTTAGGTTAACTATTCCTTCTGTCAATCAGAATGTTCCTTTTACAGTACATATTTATTGAGTCGACTTCTATATAATCTAAACTAGTTTCGACTAGGTGTTAAATATAGAAGTCGACTCAATAAATATGTTCTATAAAAGGAACATTCTGATTGACAGAAGGAATAGTTAACCTGAAGAACACGTGTATTATAGATATAGATACTGATGATGGGAGTGTTTTCTGAAAATTCATATTTATGTACAATAAGTAAATATATGTGTATATATATATATGGATAACAAAGGTTCCAGCGTCAAGGAGTGATTTCTGAATTACCTTTTTTAATTCTACGACGCTAACTCCATATTCTACTCAGAGACCGGATAAAACGGCACTAATATCTTGCATTTCATTATCATGGGATACGTGTCCTTTATAACATCGACCGGAAACCTGCGACCCGCTAAAGAACGGTAAATATGTCTTTTTTTAAGTACAAGAGATAAATATACGGTCTGGATAAAGAAGTATTAAGAGACTGTAACATACGATATATGGAGTTCGCACGATTCAACGGTATGGAGGCGGCCCACATTTGAAAGCCCAAGACCGACTCCTGCTCTACATTATGGAATAACAGCTGAAAAATGTTTTTACATATGAGATTAACTACTGAAACATGCTGTCAGGAGATTGGAGGGAAGTGTCTGCGAGAACATTCGATTGGAAGGATCGAATTCTATTGATAATGACATTTTGGATTCTGGATTCCAGAATGATCATCATAGTTCAAATCCCTATATTCATATCGGTCACATAAGAGTTTTTTTCATTGCTGATTCCATATTAATGTTCAATCTCTTGAGTGTGTATCGGCCAGAGTTGCATTACAAGAAATCTGCATAGTTGATATGTTTTATTAAGGAGGAACCATTGCGGACGAATATAAAGGGAGGAGCAGCAAGGAGACCCTTCAGATGCGATCTCTGGGAGAGTTGGAGGGCCGAGTCAGCGGAAAGCGGAGGACAAGGGTGTCCCACGGTGCCCGCATCCCAGCCTCGTCACGTTCGGCACTTGTTGAAGTCCTGTCAACCCGCTCCTTGAGGGTCATGTATCCCCAGCCCTTGATAGGGCAGCTCGATAGGGCTCTTTAGTGCGAAACTTACAGCTCCCTCGTGAAGAGACTCTTGAGGACAAGACAAAGGCTTTTGTCGGCGGCATACACTGATTTGTTTTGTCGATGGGAGAAGATGGGAGCTGTATCAGGCGTCCTACAGAATAATTCGAATGAAACATAGACATCGTTTTTTTCCTACTCTTGACTTCTAATAGTGCGCAAAAGTAGCCTTTTTTAAGTTATTTAAACTGTGAAAATTTTTATTTTAAAAAAATTAATTTTTTCAATGAAGTACTTTGCAGCGTTGGAATTGGATTATCCAATTTATTTATTTTTACAATTTAACTATAATTTTGGTTAAAAATGACAATTGGGGGTAGACTAAAAAAAACTTTAGGTTAGGTTTTATGACTCATGTCCGGGCTTTAACTACGAGGTCATATCGCCTACTACCAGAGCGCTCTTTCGTCACTCTGTTGGACATGAGCCCGACTCTACTGTGGGAGTCCTAAATGTTGCCTACCCTAAATTTTTATTCACCTAGGTTAGGGGTCTTTAACGAGTACCTGACATCGTACAGACTCGTGGACATCGCCTAACGTCCCATCCGAAGGACGGCGTGCTTAAGTTTATTTTACCTCCCAGATAAAATAAACTAAGGGCCTCGGTCGGGTTACGAACCCACGATCTTGAGCTAAGAAGTCAAACACGCATATCACTGAGCTACCGGTGCCCTCAATAAAAACTATATTTTCACAGGAATTTCACGTTTTCCAACTACTGATTCCGAAAAACGGGGGAAAAAAAATTTGTCTGTGAACATGATAAATCTTGACAAAATTTAAATGTATCAAAACGAAATTTTATAGATGTATCCACAACCCCATAAGGACGACACTTGTTGATTTGCAGCCAAATCGATATAATTATTAATTTTCCGCGGAATCGAATCCGGGGCTTTACTCAAAAGCTCCGATAACTACCGATGTATTGAATGCATCGACATGAAATTTTATATTTAACCACGAAACTATTAATTTCCCGTAAAATCAGCCGGTTGTAGGGTGACTCGATTCAAAAACTTTAATAACAGCCGATGTTATGAATATATCGTAAGGGGATACAGTAGCCTGCATATAAGTCAACTATTAGTTTTTAGCCCATTATATTGTTAATGGAGGAAGAGCGAAAACTTTATTGATAGATTCATTGTGAGGAAGTACAACCCCGATGATTTACCGAATTATTTTCCTTAACTCAACATAATCTCCACAATATTTCGTACAGCTGAGGATATAAAAATTCTACTTTCAGAATTTGTTGGAGAAATTTGCTTAAAAGTTCTCTTGAATCCGCAGAAGATTACTCCTTTTAGATATATACCTTTACCTATGGAATATTAAGATCGGCCATTGAAGTCTGGGTCCTGATTTGAAACGAACAATATATAAGTAGACGATCTGAATACAATAGATGGAGAGACCTCGGCCAGAGCCGGCCAGTACCAAGGTCGGATGGGGAACAGTTCATCTTTGAGCACTCTCTAATATCGATATTCTGATCATATCCTATAATCAACTGTAATTTTGTTGTCTATACAAATGTTGTTAAATATAGTCAATCTTTGAACACCAATGTCTTCTAGATTAAGTCTGGGAAGGCTAATTTTAACCAAAGTTTTTCATAACCACATGTTATCGATGTACATATATACTATTTTTTTTTTTTTATTATTATTTTATTTACAGGGTGTGTCAGCAACCTCTGGCAATACTTCGGGATATGGTTCTTCACTTCATTTAGAACTAAAAAAATTCTAATAAACTATGGTCCGATTTGTTCACCTTCAAAAGTTATTCTTGATTTCGTAAAATTTTCAATTTTCCTTTTTTTTCTCATAAAATCGATCCTTAAAAAATCCTTTTTTAGCTTAGCTGAGAAAAATTAGCTAATAATGCTGGAATGAACTTTGGAATCGTAATCTCTAGATAATAATAGATATAAAAATATGTCACATTAAACCGATGTCTACCTAAGATTCCCAACCAAACATTGTTTTTAAATTGGTACTGGAGATTACGATTCCCAAGTTCATTCCAGCATTATTATTTAAATAAAACTTATATGTTCCTTATAGGACATTTAATGCTGTTTCCAATGGTGTAATTGAATTTGATTTATGACAAATACGTTTTGAGATATGATCAATTTTATGAGAAAAAGTAGGAAAATTGAAAATTTTACGAAATCAAGAATAACTTTTGAATATGAACGAATATATATTCAGTATAAGAATTTGAACCCGCAACTGTGTTAAGACCATGCGACTAAAGTCCTACGCTCTAGCCCGCATGGCCCCTCAACTGAAGAAAAAAAAAAAACTGGTGAAATTATAGTTTTTATTAGTCTCCCCCTAACTGCTTGTGTTGCAGCAAATTGTTCTAACCGTTCTCCTCCAAACTGTGTGTGTTGTTTATATGAATTCTTTTTCATAGTCGCGTTTTTAGTTTATTCTTATTTATTTATTTTTTTAACCAGTTATTTCATCTCATAAATATGTTGCATCCAGTCTTTCGCAAAACCTCTCATGGTTGACCCACTGGGCGGCTCAAGTTGTTTGTAAAGTAACCGGCACGCAACTTCCTTTCATTTTTCTTGCATTCCGACAGTTGCGCTTATAAGTGCATACCTATGCAGCTACAAAATTAATTAAAAGAAAAATAATAATAAATAAGATGGCCAAGTGCAAGTGGAGCTCTGTGTTATTTCCTTCATTTAGGTCTTATTTCACTTAATCATCCTTTTTTTATACTTCATTTTATTTATTTTTTTCCTCAGAGGTGACAAGTTGAAAAATGTCTATGTTCAATTGTTGGTTTAATGAGATAAAATATACTTGCTTTTAACAGAAGAAAACAAAAAAAAAAAAACTGCAAGAAGGTAAGTAATTGTTGAGTATGTTATCGGTGACATAAACTATAGATGAAGCGAATAAGGCGAAGTTAAGGCAGTCATCTGGCGAGCAAGACTAATGCAAGCTACACATGCAATCCATACTAGCAGAAGTGCTGTTCTAGTAAGACATTTTAGATGCACTTTTCTGCATTAATAGACATAGACTGTTTGGTACACATTAAATTTGCAACCATTCTCCATTCCCTGTTTTGAGATTGACTCAGAGTTGGCAAGCTGGGACCAGAGAAGCTCACTTTGAGCCGAAAGGTGAAACTGTCAGAAATTTGTCCCATTTCTTGAATCTTGTCATTACATGTGCTGTTTATTTTTGAAACATTAATAGTCATAAAGGAATCGACTTCTTTCTTGCCTTCCCCACTTCTTGAAAACAATAGATACAATTAAAACATTTAAAAATTGAATTTAAAATGTTTATGCTTGAAGAAACCCTCCATTTTTTCTCTCATTGTTCAATAAGAAGGAAAATAAACTTTTATTTTTACATAAAAGCTTTAATTTTTTTCATTTTTTTTTTTTCTAGGCAGAGGTTCTCCACCAATATCCTATAATTTCTGTCGTACTTTTATTTAATATTTTTATTATTATCAATAATTGAAAAAAATATATATACTTCGCAAAATATTTTGTCAAAAAATATCGAAAAAAAAGAAGGTTCCAGGGGGTCATCGAGTAAATACATAACGCCCTATGTAGAGCTTAATCATTTATTTATGTCTGTTTGTCCGGGAATCAAGCGAAAATACATAAAAATTTACATTACATCTTTTTATAGCTAATGAAAATCATTTTAGACCAAAAGAAATTACGCAGTGATCAGCCGGTTTGTCAGCTCCTGGCGGGAGCAGAAAAGAGCCGTGTGACGAGCTGGGGCGACCATCAAGCGCCACGCGTTGATCGACCGGTCACCCACGACCCGCCATGGCCTTACTTAAGCACTAGCCAGATCCCGAGCTCACTCTACAAACATAGACGGGTGATGTTGCACAAACGCGAGGTGCATCCGACACAGTACAGAGCAATAAATAAATAAAGACCAAAAGAAATATTATTTACATTTTAAAATGTCAATTGACAACCAAATACTACTAAAAAAAACTGGTTCAATTAACAATAAAAATAAATATTTACAGTTTAAATAGTAAATGGTCTAATATTGAATAGAGATATATTTTTATGAAGTCTTATCTCATCTGTATTTATTTCAAAATCTTTGATCTTAATTGTGAATTATTGGACACTGATAGTCGCACAAATTTGATCAATAAAATTTTATAGCTTACTAATTTTGTTATCAGCTTATCGTGAATTTTTTCTTATTTGTATTTCTTGAAAAAAAGAAAGAAAATGAATGACTTGGGCACTGCATTGGAGTCATGGCTTCCACATCCTCTTCTCCTTTTTTGGTTGGAGAATCCTCTCTGAAAAAAAAAATAAAATAAATAAATAAAATAAAGAAACCAAAAGAGAACAAATAGTGAAGTGGAAAAGGAGATACAAAATAAAAGATGGGAATCCGGTCTGCGGAGGGGGACTGGCTGGACAAGAAGAGGCCGAATTCTGCAGTCGCGGGAGCTGCCTCTTTTTTTCAACTTGAACAGGGTCGGCAAAGAACTCTTCCGGATAGTTGTCAGGTTGGTCAGACCAGAAGAATGGCCGCCAAGTCCTTGGGTTCTCTCCTCCTTGGAGCACCATCTACTTCCATTGTCATTCTTGAAATATTATATATCGATGCGTTCCAGGCAAAAGGCCCTATCCCTCAATTTTTGAGATTTTCATGTTTTGGCCCTATCCCACACTATTGACTATCCCGCACATTTATGTTAACTCCATTTTGTAATAACTTTTAACAAAATTTATAAAAATAGGAAATTAGAAATTGGAGGGCCTTTGGCATTGCAAAATGTGGTCCAGGGAAAAGGCCCTAACCCTCAATTTGAAGGCCCTAACCCACATACTCTCTCAAAACTTTAAATCATTTGAGAGTCCAAAAGACCTATCCCCCAGTCCAAATGCCAAATGATGATCTATATTTTTGCCAAACATTTGTTCAAAAATATTACTTGTGGTTTTTTGTTAAATATAAATAAATTAAAAAATTTAATAAAAGGAAAAGGTAATTTTTTATTTTACCAACGATAGAAGTGGGTTAGGGCTTTCGTTCTGAACATTCGGGACTTTCAAAAACTGCCAAAAGCTCTAACCAATAGGTTAGGGCTTTTGGCAGTTTACATTATGAGACAGACCCCGTTGCTACAAGTTGACAAAGGCCCTAATCAACAAAGTGGTTCACTTTACTGTTATTTCTTGTAAAGAGATGTAAGTATATATAATAAAAATAATTGCTCTATTTAACAGAAAAGATTCTTAAAAATTACAATTAAACTAATGTGGAAAGCCAACTTGGTTTGTTTAATAATGAAACAGTTTTTTCTTTCTCCTGTAAAGTTAACCTTATGTGGGTTAGGTCCTTTTGCCTGGAACGAATCGATATGTGAGTGTAAATCAGCGTACCACGTCCAAGCCCATTAGGCCCCTCAAAAGCAATTTAATACTATAAATAAAGACTCAAATCAATAATAAATAGAAAAAAAAGACGACTTGGATGAAAATCCAAAGGTGGTCAAAACTTCTGAATCCTCATCCAAAATTTTGTGTCGATACATTCATTACCTACATTGGCAGTTATTAGGGTTTTTGAGTTGAACCCCCCCCCCCCCCCCCCCCACCCCCCACCCTAGTCAGCCCCTTCCCTTTGGCCGATTTGGCTGAAAATCAATAGGTGTTGGTCTTATAGTGTTCTAGCTACACATCAATTTTTTTTGTATTCATTCCATTGGGAGTTATAGTGTTCATGCCACATCCACACAGACAAGCAGATTTTTTTTTTTTTTCATTTTTAAAATCAGGGGAACGTAATACATGAAATTCCAGTAAAAACAACATGAAATTTCTGACTGATTAAATAACTTGGCCTATACTTCATATAGCTGAGAAAATAAAATAGATTTCTTGGACAAAACTCAATTTTATAAGAAAATGACAAATTTTACTCAAGAGCAAATAACCCAAACGACCCGATTGTATGGATTGATGTACCTCGATGCCACATGAGCTTATAAAATTTCCGAAATTAAAATTGTGTCAGTTAAGTGAAATTGTTTGGTTTTGGGATCATCGTGATAGCGGAGTATATCCATTCGATGGGAAACTTGTCTGTACGAAGAATGGTATTGTATAAAGATGTCAGAAATACAACAGATTTCTAGGAAAGTCTCTGGAGAATATCTGTTATAATCAGGTCTTTGGGAACTTCTTTTTGGGGAGATTTTGTAATGAACTTGGGAGAGTGTGAAAACTACTGGTAGGAGGTACTTAAGTTTCCGCTCTTTCTCTAAACCTTTCGTACCTTTACTTGTTGTTCTCTTAGCTTCTGTTTTTGCCTTTTTGAGGTTGTGAATGGAATGTTCCATAGTTTATAAAATAAATGAAAAAAAAATTCAATATTGAACATGAATGGTAAGTTCGAATATTATGTTACCTATATACAGTTTATTTACCTTGAGACAGTACATGGGTGAGGTGTGCTGTGTTGATGATATCTATGGTCGAGCCCCCCTCTTTATATACTGACCGAGGAGGGACTGAAACACCCTGAGCACGCCGTCCTTCGGATGGGACATTAAGAGATGGTCCCGAGACTGAACAATGTCGGCACTTGTTAAAGACCACTATCGTAGCTGAGTACAAAATTAGCCTAAGCAAAATTTAGGAGGACTCCCTCATGTTCACCAAAGCGACGAAAGCGCTCTTTCGTCGCTCTGGTAGTAGGCGATATGATCTCGAGATGAAACCTCACAATATTTCTTTCTAAATGGAAATCACATTTTGTTAAAAATTGTAAATTTCTTATCTCTCCCCTACCAGTATTTTCACTTTGGTACGGGAGATAAGTATTATGAAATGCCTTTCATTTTATTTTATTGTTTTTTAATGCTTTCTTCCAGTCTGACCGTATATTATCAAAAGTACATTTCTTCTAAGGATTTAATGATACTCATTTCATTCTTATCAATAGTCGTATATTATAAAAACGATCCAAAATTGTTAACAGGAGTCAACTTCCTTTCACTTTGTTCCAAATGAGGTCGATTCAGTTATTCAATTGATTTTATCAACCTAATTAAAAAATATCGATAATCTCAGAAGAAATTCTGTAAAGGCTTCTGATCCAAGTAGTGTCGTCTTATTATTTTACTCCATCTTAAATCTAAGAACATATGAGCGAAAGGAAATTAAATAAGAACATTTTTTTTAAGAACTCACGTTTTCAACGCTAACTGCTTTCGCGTAAATCGAAAAAGCGTCGAAAAAATTGGTTTAAAAATATTGCAGAATGGTTTTCGGCATGTAACTTGCAAAAAGAGCGACCTGCGAAAAAAAGTATTTTATATAAAAAATATAGCATTTAGTTGTCTCTGCAATTTTTATCTGAAGCGATTTTACTTTGACATAAGTATTAGCTGTATCTTGTAAAATGTACTTAAGCTCCGAAATAAATGATCTTATTTTTCGTCCGATTGCGGCCAAATAACTTGTAAATTAACTTCCAGCCCTAAGAAGGCCACATTAACCCAGCCCTAAGAAGGCCGACAGCCGCGAATGTCAGACTCCGTTTTCTCCGTCTATCTGACTGTATTCCTCATGACCAGCCTTATCACTCAAGGGCCAGCAGGTTGAACAGAGGACGAGGAAAGACAATCTGCTTCTTGCGCCTTTGCTGTATCCCTTTACCGATCTTATGTCTTTTTCTGGGATGTTGAAGTCTCCCATTATAGGCCGCAGACTTTCCCGACGTATCGAGTCATAGGCAGCTCGGATGTCTATTCCTTGTTGCCTTACTGAAAGAACTTGTTTCATTCCTAAAGGCAGCCTGAGTTCAAGTTCCTTACCAACGCGGGACTCTTATATTTCTCTATCACTTTTACTTCCCCAGTTATACAAAGTATAGAAGAAATCATGTAATCAGTGAAAAAATCGAAGCTGAGTTTTCAATTGAATTTCATGTTTTTGGATCTCTTGTACCCAAAAATGAAAACAAAAAATGGTGTCTATCTATTTGTGTGTTTGTCTATGAACCCGATAAATCCTGTTAGAATGAATAAACCGACACGAAATTTTATATATGTATCCAGAACCCTCTAAAGACGACACCTATTGATTTCCAACCAAATCGGCCGGAATGAAGGTGGGATTAGGGGAGGTCCTAACGCAAAAACTCTAATAAATATCGTTGTTAAATTTATATTTAAATTCAAAACACCGAAAGGATGGCAACTAATTATTTTCCGCGAAATCGGTCGAAAGGAGAGAGGACCAGAAAAAAGGGTTTCGGCTGAAATACCGTAATAATTGACCATGTAATGATAGTATCGATACACAATATATTATGATAATTCAGATGGTTAATTTTTACTGTGAAAGTATAGTAAAACTTCATTATAATTCTCTTCTATGGACCGAATAAAAAGAGCGCTATAGCCGGGAAAGCGCTATTACCGGGATAAAATAAAACGGCTAAAAATGGAAAATATTTATTTCAGAATGTAGTAGGTACGTAAATAGATAGACAAATGAAGAATTTAAAAAAATAGACATATAAACAGGACATACTCATAGGTATGTATAAAGGATAAAAAAACATTTATGAAATTATCTACATACAAATTAAATAATTAAAATTACTTAAATACATTATACATATTACTTGTTAGATGGCCCCGGCTTAAAATATTCATCTATTCTTTTTTGTTTAACACAAACTAAGCTTTTTTTAAAAATAGCGTTTTCTAATTGATTGATATTTTTGAAAGTTTCGAAAAAATGTACGAATCGTCTTTAATGCATCCAAAACATCGATTATTTTCAGCTGTGTAGTTATGGATGATTCTGTTATGTAGATCGATCAAACTCTTTTATTAATTCATTTTTTTATTTTATTGAAAATGATTTTCGTGGCATTTTATACGATGTTAATAGGATCGAGGAAGATAAAATACTGAAAGGAAAATTATATTCGTTTTGTAAAAGCACAAGTTAATTGAATTCGTGGAAACATTTTGTAGGGGAGAGAGAAAATTCATGGAAATTATTTTCACAGAATCCATTATTAGATCATGGCATGTGTTGTTTCTTTCCTGGTTTTAATTTGATTTTATACTATTTTGTGTACACAAACTTAATTTATTTTTGACATAATATCATCCTAATGCTTACGGGAGCTTTATAACGAAGTTTTATTACATCACCTATTTTTTTGACGTAAAAATTCGCTCGTTAAGCACAGTGATAGCCGGTCAGTCTTGTGTTACAAAATATCGACAGATTTCAATCGATAATAACTACGAGACTAATAATGCGATAACAACGGTTGAGGTCACAATGGATAGAGAATGTCTGTACATGTTTGTTGTGCAGTGTTTGTTTTGCCTGTGACGTTATCGGGCTAGTGTGGGCGCCGGCGGATGATTGTTGCGAATTAGCGTTGTGTAAAATTAGAAATTAGTGTAGCGTGATAACGCGTTTAGATAGAACGTTGATTCGGGTGTCATTGTAAAGAGCTTGAGGAGCACTACTAGGACTCAAAGTAAAACAATAAAAATATTAGCCGAAATATATGCAAAAAAATTAAAGATGTCGTTTCATATGAATAGTAAATATGCGCGGAATTATAGAAAACGCAAATCAGAGGAAAGCTCGCATCAAAAGGAATTTAAAAAACCTAAAAAGTCTAGTGCCGAGCAAATGCAAGAAGATTTTCACGGAAAATCTACGGCGTCGACCTTGACTACTCCTGAATGTTTTTTTTTTTTTTGATTGCACAAAAAAAAAATATAAGAAAATGAAGAAGAAAGAAGAGAATGAATTAGTAGCAGTAGGATGGAATGGGGTGGGGTGGGGTGGGGTGGGGTGGCCATAATGGATGGATGGAGTAAGGTTTGTTGGATAAGGCGAGGAAAGTAAGGAGACGAGTAGTAAGGTGAATTTCTTAATGAGGATACCCCTAATTGGTGGAACGGCAGTTTAATCGGCCCTAAGCACGAGTCAACTTCTATTTACACAGTGTCCAGTCACACTCCTAATAAATACTTCTTAATCCGGACTCGTCCTCCAGTCCACAGTCCACGCAAACCAGTTTATCTCTTTCACCCCATAACTATTATCCCTTGTATAATTCCAAATTGTCCTTTGAACAAGAAAAAAAAAAACTTCATACTTCACATTTTCCACGACTTTCACAAAATGAATTCTTGTAGAATGATGGATAAATCCATTATTAGACGGATTGGATAGGTAGAGAGGACAGGCTTGTGATCGATAAAAGACTCCAAGAATATCTGCCAAGTTTTGGGAACTGAGTTCTTCGAATGGGCTGATTCAACAGCAAAAATTATAGCCCGGGCTTTACTATGACGTCACATTGCCTACTACCAGAGCGCTGATGAATCAATTATGCATTTTTTAAATAACTTCGATGTTAAAAAAATTAACAATTTATTTTAATTGTTTACTGTTGTTTCTTTTATCCTGCTTGCACTATTTATCTTGAAGAGCATATTTATTATTTTAATATTATTGGTATCTTTTTATTTAGTTGCTATATTGCTTATTTTGTGCAATTCTGTATATAGATATTTTTTATTTTATTTTATTTTATATACTTAACAATAAAAATATGTATTTTGTAAAAAAAAAAAAACCATTCATTGCCATAACGGTTGTAGTCTTCAGTGCAATAAAAGTTTATCTATCTATCTATAGCCCGGGCTTTTACTATGACGTCATATTGCCTACTACCAGAGCTCTCTATTGTCGCTCTAGTGGACATGCGCCCGACTCTACTGTGGGAGTCCTAAATTTTGGCTACCCTAAATTTAATTAACCTAGTGTTGGATCTGGGTAAATAGGTTAAAGAATAAGCCGCTTGGAACACTTAATATATGTTTAGACAACACCTTTATTAACAAACCGCGTAATGACGAAAACAATGTTACTATTCACAATAAGTCCCTTGACAAACCGCGTAATGACGAAATATAATGTTACTATTCACAATAAGTCCCTTTATCACCGCGAACTTAGTTTTAACACTTTTTAGGAACAAAGCTAGACGCGATCAACAACTGAATGACTCAAGTAGTTCAATCAACAAGAAATCGATTGTTTTTGCGAGTTCCTGAATTCACCATCACTCTCCAAGACTCAACATCCCGCCCCCCATGAAGGCTCGGCTTCATTATTGCATTGGGAGCGGGCATAGTCGCGAAAGGGGTCTGCGCACGACCCCGGTGGTCGTTGCGACATCCGCGACTCTCGTGACCCCGTCTTGCCCCGGGTAGAGCTGGGTGATCCGTCCGAGCTTCCAAGATTGCGGCGGAGCGTTGTCGTCCCAGATGAGGACGACCAGACCAATCCGGACGTCCACGTGCGGCGAGATCCATTTGACGCGCTGTTGGAGGTGATGAAGATACTCCACTCGCCAGCGGTTCCAGAAGGAGCGAACCAAGGACTGCACTAGGGTCCAGCGGTGACGACTCGCGGTTCGCGGGGTGTATGAGGTTTCATCCGGAGCCGCGGTGAGAGGGCGGAAGATGAGAAAATGCCCCGGAGTGAGGAACGCGACATCCGTGGGATCTGACGATGGGGCGTATAGTGGTCGCGAGTTGAGCACAGCCTCCACCTGCGCGGTTACAGTCGAGAACTCCTCAAATGAGAGGCGTCCAATCGTGGCCGCGAGAAGTCTTTTGGACGATTTCACCGCGGCTTCCCACAATCCTCCGAAGTGTGGTCCAGTGGGGGGAATGAACCTCCAGGTTATCCCTTGCGCGGTAGCCGCGTCTGTCATCGCTGTGCGGTGCTCCTGTGAAGAGAGCAGGGTTCCAAGGCGTTGCAGCTCTCGGTCGGCACCAACAAAATTGGTGCCGTTGTCTGAAAAGATGGTGTTAGGACGGCCGCGGCGGCTAACAAATCTGCGGAGTGCAGCGATGAAAGTCTCGGTCGATAGATCCGAAACGACCTCGATGTGCACGGCCTTTGTCGCGAAGCATATGAAGATGCATATGTAAGCTTTTGAATTCATAGGTCGCTGGTTCATCCGGCCCGGAGGACCATGTTGGATCTGGGTAAATAGGTTAAAGAATAAGCCGCTTGGAACACTTAATATATGTTTAGACAACACCTTTATTAACAAACCGCGTAATGACGAAAACAATGTTACTATTCACAATAAGTCCCTTGACAAACCGCGTAATGACGAAATATAATGTTACTATTCACAATAAGTCCCTTTATCACCGCGAACTTAGTTTTAACACTTTTTAGGAACAAAGCTAGACGCGATCAACAACTGAATGACTCAAGTAGTTCAATCAACAAGAAATCGATTGTTTTTGCGAGTTCCTGAATTCACCATCACTCTTCAAGACTCAACACCTAGGGTAGGGGTTTTTAAAGAGTATCTGTCATCGTACAGGCTCGGGGACCATCGCTTAACAGGCACCCTCTTATTATTTATTTTTTATATATATTTTATGAGTATAATGTTTAATATATATTATATAATGTTTAATATGTAATTAAACATGTAATAAATATGAAATTAATAATGTACAATGAACAAAAAAGAAAAAAAAAATATTAGCCAATGTGTGTGTGTCTGTGAACACGATCACTTCCGATAGGATGAATGTATGGTCTCCAGAACCCCATAAGGGTTCATATTGATTCATAACATATTGATTTTCAGTGAAATCGGCCAATGAGAAGGGTTGGATCAGAGCTTTTTTACCATTATTGTTACATATTACGTATTACAAATCGTTTATCCGACTCTAAAGTTTAATAACTGTCTATGTATCTAAATTGTAAACTATCTCGTTATGTACACAAATTATGACGTATCTTATTACATCACTATTATTATTAAATAGAACAAGACTTAATAATGCCTCTGGCTGATTTAGAACAAGACAGAAGACTTAAAGACCTGACATCCCATAGGCCTGGAAACATCGCTTAACGTCCCATCCGAAGGACGGCGTGCTCATGTTTTTTTTATCTGGGAGAACAGCTTCAGCCTAGTTTCGATACCATGATCTCAGTACTTCTGTGTGGCTATTCGTTTTATCTAGTTATATTTCTTCATGTTCAGATATCACATATTATATTATATTAGTTTAAATATTTTAAAAGTTATATTCGCTTATGATGTAAGTTTTGTTTGTTCAGTTACATTTAGTTTTTAGTAATTTTTTTTTTTTTTTTTTTTTTTTTCCGAGTGTAGATGAGTGTCACCGCGGGCAGAGTAGGCATATTGTGTGCCCTGTGTGTGTTGGTCCCTACAGCAGCCCTGTATCTTTGATAAAGTTCAGGATTCTTCTGCAGGTTCCTTTAGTGTTAATTTTTTACTATATTGTGACATATAAACTCATAGATAAGATAAGTATATATGTAGACAGTACAGGCAGAAATTCTACGAATTCGTTTTCATCGACCACAGTCTGATCTCTCCCTCCTCACAATGTTTGACATATATTTTTGTAGTTAGATAAGGAGGACTCTGAAATTTTGAGGTTAGGTTAGGTTTTATGACTCATGCCCGGGCTTTAACTACGAGGTCATATCGCCTACTACCAGAAGCGCTCTTTCGCCACTCTGGTGGATATGAGCCCGGCTCAACTATGGGAGTCCCAATTTTGATTCACCTAGGGTAGGGGTCTTTAACGAGTACCTGACATCGTACAGGCTCGGGTCCATCGCTTATCATTCCATCCGAAGAACGGCATGCTTAAGTTTATTTTACCTCCCATATAAAATAAACTAAGGGCCTCGGTCGGGTTTCGAACCCACGTTCTTGAGCTCAGAAGGCAAGCACGCACACCACTGAGCTACCGGCGCCCACCACCTCATCACAAGGCTTACGCAGCTCCGAATCAATTTACCATACTTCCCAATAGAAGTTCTCACTCTCCCTCCCGTGACGTCACACGTATAGACAAAGTAGAGCAATATCTGACGTCACACACAATCAACTGCTCCACATAGACAAAGCAGTAGTTAGCGCTAGGACTGCTCGCTGCTTCTATAATAATTATTTGATTATGAACCAGCTAAACTCAACTCCTAGATTTGTCTACATGAAAGGTTATGGAATAAAAATAAATGTTATAGTTAGTTAACTTTATATATTTTATTTCTTTATGATTTCATATAAAAATGAACTAAAAAAAAATATTCCCTAAATGTCCTAATTGAAGTAGTAATATGGATGCCATAATAATTTATCTCATTAAACACTAAGTAACGTTGACAAAAACTAATTTTTGTAATATGTATGTAAAAATGGTATCTCAAGTTTTTTTTTTTTCTTTTCCTGTCGTCTTCTACCATATATTGGGGCTTTTTACATAAATTAAGTAAATTCTCGCTTATCGTCTGTATTTCAAAGTAAGAAAGAGGATTTCCATACAGGAAACCGGGCTACTAAGAATCCACATCTTGATCACTAATGGTAGCCACAGATGTGAACAATCTGATAAATATCTTCAGATATATTCTATGAGCGGACATCAACTAAAATTATATTTCTACCGATGAAATGGGTTTCTTTTTTATTTTTATTTTTACTTGTTAAATTCAATAATAACTTGGAAATAATATTTTTTATTTTTATTAAAAATATTTAAAGATGGAACGGTGGTCATTAAGTTATCATGCTATAAACGGACCCCAGAACGAATTAACCCTCCTGATACCACGTGGCGTCAAAAATGACCCCATGCGTTTTAAAATGTGTATGAACTGCTCAATATAATTTCTATTTCGATGAGGCTTCAGGAAATTTATCCTTAGACTATCTCCATTCGATTTCATTAAGAAAATGTATTCAGTTTGTATTTTAAAAATTTATATAAAATAATATTTTTACAAAAACGTAGTTGGGGTCACGCGGGACCCCACGTGGTATTATCCGTATCACATTTTCGTTCGTCTGATGAGAAGTATTTTCAAGAAGTTCCACTCAGTAAACAATTCCGAAAAGTTACTTTTGCTCTTCAATTGACCTGCAATTCGAAGAAGACATTGCCCGCACCCGCTGGAGTTTTTCCTGGAGCTCTTTCTGATCAACATTTCTTGGTTTCCACTTCTCGTTCACCTCTTGAATTTTATTTAGATCTAATTTCAGTATGCGTTGACGGTTCGGACCGTAAAGATAAATCATGGAACACATTGTGTCCTCACGAACGTTGATGTTAGTAGAGCGTGCCAGGGAAATGGCAGGGTTTGAATCTGAGGAGGCCCTTGTGGAAACGGAACAGCTCGAAGTAATCTCCGATGTTGAAGACGTTTTGGAAACGGACGATGAAGAACTTGATGAGCTAGAAAAACGTATGTAAAAACCATGTCATAAAAAAATTTCTTTGCGCTAAATGTAAATAATAATAGCACCCATAGTGTGAATATACTTTTATAAGTTTCATGATTTACTATTTTTTTAATAAAATTTTTTATACCATTTTTTCTCAACTTTTTAAACTCTTTGTTATTTTTCCCTCATTTTTGAATGAACTTGATTGAAAAAGTTAGAATGAAAAGCTAGTTGGTACATCAAAAATTGAAAAATGAAGTGGGGTCTCAGAAGGACCCCACGTGGTATTTTTTGTTTCACAGGTCACGTGGTATTAGGAGGGTTAATCAATTTACTTTTCTCTTCCCGTCCAAAACAACTCAACATTTTGCTCTAATAATCAATAGTTGACTTGTATAAGGGTAGTTATAAGGGTTTTGCAGTAGAGCTCCTCCCCTTAAACCTCCCTTCCCTTTGGCCGATTTCGCTGAAATTTAACAGGTATTGTCCTCATGGGGTTTTGACTTTAAATATGAAATTTCATGTCGATACATTCATTCCATCAGCAGTTATTGGGGTTTTCCTCTGACCCCTTCCTTTTCCGATTCCTCCGATTCGTCCTTATGGGGTTTTCAAATTTTCACAATAATATGATTTTGTTTTTCACTGTTTTTAAGTTTTCATGGAAGTTTGTCATAGCTATGTCTAACTTATTCCTTTACAGTTCTCACCGATCACGAGAAAGTGATTTAGTGTGAAACCTGGCCGAAGCCCTTAGGTTTTATATCTGGGAGGTAAAAAAACACCATGAGCACGCCGTCCCTTGGATTGTAAATTGGTTGTCCCGAGCCTCTACTATGGTCAGATACACATTAAAGACAAGATTTAGGGCTCCCATAGTAGAGTAGGGCTCGTGTCCACCAGAGCAACGAAAGCGCGCTCTGGTAGTAGGCGATATGAACTCGTATTTAAAGCCCGGGCATGAGTCACAATAACAATTTAAATAAAAATTTAATTAGCCTTAGTAAGTTAGCACTCCACTTTATGTTTTTGAAATTATATATGGAATCAATTGTGAATGTTTGTGCTGGATTGTAATGATAATTATTTGTTTTGTGCTGCTTCTCAATTCAGTGTTTTTGAATAATTAAATACGGTCGTCAACTTGACATTAGCCCCCCTCAAATCAGAAGTTTCATCTAATTCTTTAACTCCATTCAATTGTGCTCTGTTTGTGTAGGATTGTGCTGTCATTAATACGTTTTGTGCTGCCTCCCAATATGCTGTTATTTACAAAAAACATATCCGGGGGGCCAACTTAAGGTAAGCCCACCCTCTAAATCGCTTTTTGAGCAATATTTGATTACTAATGAATTGTGATAATTTTGTGCTGACAATCATTCGTTTTGTGCTGCTTCTCAATATGGTGTTATTTACATAATAATTTCTCAAACCTAAACTGTGTGTGCTAACTTGACGCATCTCATTCTATTCATGAGAGACTCTATATTATTTAGAAAGTAAGTTATTATTAATTATTTGAATTAAAAATTTTACTGCAACTTTATTAACGTTATAGAGTGCACCTTGCTCTTTTTTTGATCGATTTAAAAAAAAATCGAAACATACTTCAGGACGAAGAAAATAAATATATGTATGTACTAATTAAATGGTTCTTTAATAAATTGTTAACTCTTACGTTGATATATGTACATATCTACTATTGTCATGTTTTAATTATATGAACTTTTTGAAGAAAAAAGTGTACATTTTATAGTTAATGTTGGATGTTCGAATGTATAACAGCTTGTTCATTTATACATTTTGTTATCAGCCTGTTTTATATTGTTCTCCTGTTGTCATGTTTAAATTTACATTTTTTATTAAGTATTTCAAAATAGACATTTTGAAGAATGTATATTTCTTGATTTTGATTGTTCTAATGATATTTGATATTTATATTCATTAAACAAAAATATTGAAACATTTCTTTATATTTATTTTAATAAATAAAGCATTTCATTTGCTTCCCCTGTCAGGTAGCTCAGTGGTATGCGTGCTTGACTTCTGAGCTCAAGGTCGTGGGTTCGTAGCCCGACCGAGGCCCTTAGTTTATTTTATCTGGAAGGTAAAATAAACTTAAGCACGCCGTCCTTCGGATGGGACGTTAAGCGATGGTCCCGAGCCTGTACGATGTCAGGTACTCGTTAAAGACCCCTACCCTAGATGAATAAAAAAATTTAGGGTAGGCAAAATTTAGGACTCCCACAGTAGAGTCGGGCTCATGTCCACCAGAGTGACGAAAGAGCGCTCTGGTAGTAGGCGATATGACGATAGTTAAAGCCCGGGCATGAGTCATAAACCCTAACCCCCCCCCCCCTGCTTCCCCTGTTTTTTATATTTATTTTAATAAAAAAACATTTCATCTGCTCCCTCTGTTCTTTATATTTATTCTAATAAACAAAACATTTCATCTGCTCCCTCTGTTCTTTATATTTATTCTAATAAACAAAACATTTCATATGCTCCCTCTGTTCTTTATATTTATTCTAATAAACAAAACATTTCATCTGCTCCCTCTGTTCTTTATATTTATTCTAATAAACAAAACATTTCATCTGCTCCCTCTGTTCTTTATATTTATTTTAACAAACAAAACATTTCATCTGCTCATAAATGATTTACGGATAAGAAGGTTCGCACTTGTCTCGATGAAGGAGTAATACCGAAACCGATAGTCTATGTACACATTTTTTGTGAAAAAACAATATTTTATAAAAACTTTGTTTTATTTATTTACTTTGAAAGAGCTTTCTGGCAAATTGTGTATCAAAAATAACTTGAACATCTTCTAATTCCTATTTCAAGGAAGTGGGAATGGTGGCGTTGGTAGCTGTTTGAAGGAGTTATACGAAGAGAAACGGGGAGTTGAGGCGGGTTGCAGAGTGGAGGGACGGGACCCGTCCATTGTATGTAGAACTGCGGACAGATGTAAGGGTCCAGCCCTAGAATGTTTTTGATAAAAATAAAACAAGTTTCCTTCTTTCTCTCCATTGTAAGTGGAAGGTGGACTTCTGATCGAGGCTTTAAAACACCACACCACAACATGGCAGAGAAGAAGACTGGGGACCGCCTCCCGCACCGGCATGGGCCTCCCAGACAGCCTCGTCTGGAGTCACACCTCAACTGAAGTGGAAGGTGGACTTCTGTAAGTGGAAGGTGGACTTCTGTAAGTGGAAGATGGACTTCTGATCGAGGCATTAAAACACACTACAACTGAAGGCAATCCGAAAACAACCTAAACCCTGAGGACGAATCATTCCAATATTCCAACCTTCACGGGTATTCCCCTCCGTATCTTTTCAAGGTGGAAAGACGTTTCATACTGTCAGGAATTAACAAATACGGAAAAAAAGTCTTTGTGTCTCTGAACACCATAACTCTCGATCGAATTTATTCGGCATTTATATGTGATTCCAGAATCTTCTAACGACGACATCTATTGTTTTTCAGCTAATTCGATCAAGGAGAAAGGATTAGGGAGTAGGCTTAAGATAAAATCTCTAATAACTGCCTATAGAATGAATGTATCGACACAAAATGTTATATGTGTGACCAAAATTACTTAGCTTACTATCTATTCTAGGAAAAATATATGAAACAATAGTTAAGGAGCGCTTTTCACAGTTTCTCGGTCAACATAGCATTATTCCAGCATCGCAGTTTGGTTTCAGAAGAAATCATTCGACCATTTACTTAATGAGTGTATTGTAAAAGGCTTCGAAAATAAAAACCATACGATAGCTGTGTTTCTAGACTTCAAACAGGCGTTTGACAAAGTCTGGGATCAGGGACTCCGATATAAACTTAAAAAGTCAGGCCTTCCAATATATCTTTATGAAATCCTCTGTTCTTTCCTGACCAATAGAAGCTTCCAAATTTCTTGGTGGTAGGCAGATGTAGTGGACTCACTTGTTAAATAAGTAATAAGATATATGAGTCCAACCAAGAAGCTTCCAGATAAGGATCCAGAACAGCACATCCCCTGTACTATCCAACTTTTATGTATACGATATGCCCCAGTCTTGTATCATATGCTCAGTTCGCAGACGTTACTCTACGTTGTTCTACCAAGAGGAGAATATTATGACCGCTAGAAATTAGTTGCAAAGAACTATCAACGACCTCTCAATGTACTTCAATAAATGGGGCATAACACTGAATGCACAAAAGTGTGAGGCCAAGATAGTCACGTTAAGAAGACCGCAAGATCTAGAGAAGCTGGTAGTGGACAATGAAGCAGCTAGTCTGGAACTGCAGTAAAGACTCGGTCAAGTACCTGGGGCTGCCATCTTGACAGGCTCACCTGGAAGTTCCACATCAACAAGAAGCTAACCGAAGCCTACGCTCGACTCTCCTTGCTTTACCCTATGATGAACAGGAAATCTAATCTAAAGCTCGAAAACTGCCTCTTACTCTACACATCCAAATTCCATTCAACACATATATTTAATATTTTCATTTTAAATTGGCCAAAGAAGGGGGTATTAGGGGAGAGCGTTAACTCAAGAACTATAATAACTGCCGTTGTAAAGTCAAATATCAGCGATAGCGGCTGAAAGAAAGGGAGGGGGGGGGGGGGGGGGGTCAGAGAAGGGGGCTCAATTCAAAACCTAATAACTGCGGAAGTAATGAATTTATCGACACAAAAATTTAGTATGAAGATTTAGGAGGCCATGTTGAATATTAGCGCTAACGGTCAACTTTCCAATATTAGTTTTGGATAATTCAACGATGACTTTTCTTTTAATTTTTGAAATATTGAGGTCGGAAAACATAAAATTCCGTTATTAACTGGGCATCAAATTTCTCCACAACTATCGCACCAATAAAACAGAATATTACTCAAAAACATTTGTGCAAATTTTAAATAATTTAGAAGTTAAAAAAATAAACAATTTATTTTTATTTTTTACTGTTGCCTTGAAAATAAAGAATAACATAATATAATTTGTTGCATGCTTACATCCATCTTAATGGATATATATTTTTTTTATTATTATTATTATTTTATTTTTTTGTTTAGTCAGGGAGTGTCACCACTGGGTGATTTCTCCCCTCATAACATTTTGACATTGCCGTTACCTCTTTATCAGCACATTTGCTTGTTGTATTTATGTGTATACAGTTGTAAATAGCTATTTGTAAATAAAAAAAAAAAATTTATTTATTCATGTTCATGTCATATCTTGTTTTATATAATTTTTGAATTGTTTCTTCTATCCAGGCTGCTGGCACTATTTATATTTAAAGAGCATGTCCATTTTTACTATTTCAATATTATTGGTACCTTTTTATTTAGTTGTTATATTGCTTATTATTTACAATTCTTTGTATAGATATTTTTTCTTTTATTTTATTTTACATAAATAACTATAAGAATATTTATTTTGTAAAAAAAAAAAAAAATAAAAAAAAAAAACATTCATTGCCATAGAGGTTGTAATCTTTTGTGCAATAAAGTTTATCTATCTATCTAATTCAACGATGACTTTTCTTTTCATTTTTGAAATATTGAGGTCGGAAAACATGAAATTCCGTTATTAACTGGGCATAGAATTTCTGAGCGATTACAGGGGAAGTAAAATAGATGAATAAATCTCAACAGCCTTTTCAAATAATTAAAATCAGGCTCTGAATCTAAAGTGCATTTAAAAAAATGTAAATAAATTTAAGGATTACCTTTCTTAATGAACATTCGAAGGTTAATTTCTGAAGTAATAACATACCTACTACTATACAATTACAGACAAGCTGAGAAGTGCACCTGCAGCGGGCCTCTTCGAGATGCTCTTCGCCTATGAACCAAAAGACGCTTCAAGAAAAAAACAATCGTCTGTGAATCAGCGGCAATGCCCTTCCCCATCACAAATTAATTTATTATATTTTCGCTTTCCTTCCAAAACCAATTCAGTGTTTGTGGTAAATTAGTTGACTTACATAGTGGCTTCTGAATCCTAATACTAAATTTGTATCGATACATTCACTCTATCGGGAGTAATCGAAGACACACAAACTGACAACAACATTTATTTTCATTTGAATGTGAAATGAATATATCGACATGAAATCTTATAAGCGTATTCAAGGAGGCGGGGGAGGGGGGGGGGGGGAATGTAATTTTATATTTTAATTCAAAACCCAAAATACTACGATACCTTGTTATAATTATAGGCTTAAAGTGTTAAGTGTTAAATAAATGAAAATATAAATAATAATTGAATTAATAATAATAACAAAAAGAATAAATTACCAAACCTGTAGAAATTTTATCAGTTTACTTTTACTAAATTTTGATTTCTACAGTTTTTCGAAAAAGACCCTAAAAAGTGCACGTATATTAAAAAAAATTTTAATTAACAAACTTTTCATTTGGATTTCTAAAGAGATGCCATCTTGTCTTGTAAAGGTTTCAAAAATATTAAATCTAATCCAAAGGTTTTCAAATAGTTTTACTGCGCCAACAGGAAAAATGAATGGAATAAAATTTTTGTGAACAAATATTGGGTTTATTTTCGTAAATCTACATTATTAAAATTAAAAACTAAACATTGAAACAAACAAAAATCGAAAAGAAAAAAAAATCTTAAAAACTAAATTCTTAACATTAATTCAATCTTTTTGTTTTATATTGTGGGCCATTCTCTAAAATTAAGTTATATTTTTCTGGGCATATATCCAGTACATATAAACAAATAAAAGTACCTTCTTTTTGGATCAATTTCACCGTCAATACACTCCTATTTAGTTCATCACAATTTAAGCCTAAACACCACTGTCCATATCCTCAGACCGTCGCCATTCAACCTAGGCCTCGACTCTCTACACACACTAATTAAAACAGCTGATGGCCGTGTTTTATTTTCTACATGCATTTGTTTTAAAAGAAATGTTTTTTATATAAAAATAAATATAATTAATTTTTTAATGTTTATAATTTAATTATTTTAATGTGTGTAATATTTTTATATATCACAACCTATTAGTTTTTTACAAAATCGGCAGAAAGATTGGGGAATCAGAGGAGGAGGCTTAACTTAAAAACTACAATAACTTCCAATGGAATGAATGTATAGACACAAAATGACTTATAAATCAATATTGATGTTTTAGCCAAAACTAGTTTCAGTTTCGTGCTGAGGTTGTACATTGCAAGTGATTCACTTTTTTTCATAAATTTTCCCAATGAAGTGAAACTTGGGAGGGATTCTGTTTGCTCCTTTTTACAGTTATAATACAACAGTAATATTATTATAAAACATTATAACATTACGGTCAAATGATCTTAGGATGTTTCTTCTGATTTGATCAAATGCATTTTTATTCAAATTTAATGCAAATTAGATCAAATCACCTTTCTGGATCAGAAGGAGCCGGAGCCTCATCAAGTTTTCCCACCCAGTTTCATGATCCTCAGTTTTTTGTTTTTTTCCATAATTATTCTCACAAAGCTTTATCTAAAGTCCTTCCAATTAGAATATATATATACAATTCATGGTAACGTGCATGCTTTGAAACATTTATATTAAAAAATATATATATTCATATTTAATCGGATAATATATTCATATTTTTTGCGGGGGGGGGGGGGGGGGGGGGGGGGGGGAGTTTCTAAATGAAACTTGCAGCCATGAAAGGAAAACTGGAAAAAAAAATATAGGTATCTCTACCCCATTCAGGAAAGATGTCAGGATTAGCAACGACAAGAGAGCTTAAGATGTGGCTTTAAAAGGTTTTTATATTATTATATTAGAGGTGAAAAAACCTTGAGCATGTCGTCCTTCGGATGGGACGTTAAGCGATGGTAGCGAGTCGGTGCAATGTCAAGTCTCCTGATCTAGGTGAATAAAACTAAGTCGGCAACATTTAGGAGTCCCAAAGTAGATTAGGACTCTTGTCCACCAGAGTGATGAAAGAGCGCTCTGGTAGTAGGCGATATGACCTCGTAGTTAAAGCCCGGGCCTAAGTCACAAGTAACTAACATGTAATGAGGGATAGTAACGATTAATCGTCTATAGAAAACTCAATTTCATGATTTCCGACCCCCTGATTCCAAAAATATGAAAAAAAACATTAAGGCGTAGTCAAGGTCCTCACCGTAGATTTTCCAGGAAGACGTCGGGATAAAATCATTTTTCATTTTCTTTTCGATGTTGCCGTAGCTCTTGCTTTTGCTCGACACTAGACTTTTTAGGTTTTTTAAATTCCTTTTGATGCGAGCTTTCCTCTGATTTCCTTGATTTCTATAATTCCGCGAATATTTACGATTCATATGACATCTTTAATTATTTTGCAATTTTCAATTTAATACCGATTTTAACGTATATTTCGGCGAATATTTTTATTGTTTCACTTTGAGTTCTAGTAGTGCTCCTCAAGCTCTTTACAATGACACCCGAATCAACGTCCTATCTAAACGCGTTATTACGCTACACTAATTTCTAATTTTACACAACGCTAATTCGCAACAATCATCCGCCAGCGCCCACACTAGCCCGATAACGTCACAGGCAAAACAAACACTGCACAACAAACACATACTGACATGCTCTATCTATTGTGATCTCAACGGTCGTTATCGCATTATTAGTTTCATAGTTATTATCGATTGAAATCTGACGGAATTTGGTAACACAAGAAAGTTTGACTGGCTATCACTGTGCTTAACGAGCGAATAGACGTTTTCACGTCAAAAGTCTTTCTGATTGTGTGTCTGAGAAACAAAATAACTTCCTATAGAGTGAGAAATGTTTTGTGTACACTCAGAACCTCATAAAGACGACAACTATTGATTTTCATCCAAATCAGCGGGAGGGAAGGATTAAGAGAGAGGAGTAACACAAAAACACAAAATGTCATATGTAAATTCAAGGACACGACATCTATTCGTTTCCTGCGGCAACCGCATAAAAGAAGGGGGAATTTGAGGAGCGGTTCAATTCACCCAATAACTCCACATGGAATAAATGTATTTATACGAAATTTTATGTGTACACTCAGAACCTCATAAGGACGACAACTAATTATTTTCAGCCAAATCGGTAGAAGGGAAGGGGGTTAGGGGGTTAACAGAAAAACTCTAATAACCAATGCCAATTTAAGGAATATATCGACATAAAATTTAGTATGAGGATTCAGAACCCCTAGGTATTCCGCCAACTACTGATTTTTAGTCCAAACTGTCGATTGGTTTGCAGGGAGAGCGAAAACTTAATTAATTAATTAATCTGGGGTATTTAATTTTCGTATTCCATTCGGATGTAAGACGTCCATTGCCGCCCTAGGCGAAGGACCAGTGTGCCGCACCCTCCAACCACCATGACAACTGACATCCAGACATTAGAAATACATATTGTAGTAACCTTGTAATGTATCCATGTGCAAGATAATCAGTGAGTGTTTTACTTCCCCAGATATCCGTTGTATAGGGAAAGTTATGTAATCGCTCACAAATTTGTTGTTGAATTTTCACAGGAATTTAATATTTTCCGATCCTCTGAATACAAAGTCTTATAAAGACGACATTGATTTTCAGCCAAATCCATCATTTTTAGAGAAAAAACTTAGTTTATCAATTCTTGTTGAGGAAGGTGATTCACCGACAATTTTTTATGTTTTAGTTTGTACTTATTAAGAACGATATACAATCATAGACTGAAAATTATTACTAACTGCTTCATTAATTTAAGAATATAAACAGGACGTGTCGTTAGGTTTTTTCTCTGGGAGATGAGAAAACCATTGAGCATGCCGTCCTTCGGATAGGATGTTAAACGATGGTCCCGAGTCTGTACGATGTCAGGTACTTGGGGCTGCAACATTTAGAACGGAAAAGTCGGACTCATGTCCGCCGGAGTTTACCATTTACGAGAGAGTCGAGAGAGCGCTCTGGTAGTAGGCGCTATGAACTAGAGAACACTCATAAAACATAGTGTGTTTTATAGTGTGAATAAAATGACATATATTAAACATTATAAAATTTGTAGTTCACTGTTTACGACTTTTTTATTAATCGATACTTTCATCATTATTGGCATCCCTACCTCTAACCCGTCCCGATCTACGAGTATGTATGACACAGCGCAGGGCTGGAGCAGAACTATAACTATGAGATCACACCGCCAAAGCGCTCTTTCGCCATAAGCTTGACCTCAGTTGAAGACCTAAATTCAGGATTTTTTAGGGTGTTGGGGGTAGACATTTGAAGTACCTGATATCGCACAGGCATTGAAGCAACGCTCAACATCCCATCCGAAGGACGGCATGCTCACCTTTTTTTCTTACTTTACAGTTATGGACGAATTGAACAGTATTCTCCCCATAAGCTGACTCCTGGTGGCTACGGTAGCCGGGGACAGGGACAGGAGTCAGGCGTGGACAAGTGGTCTGTCTGGTGGCTGACCCATATTAAAGTAGAGGGGATGAGAGCCACCATCTCATTGGTGGAGAGGTGGACCAATCAGACTTCTCTTCCTTCCCTCCTCTCTTTGCTCCGTCCCCACTCACTCACCATCTCTCCTTGCTCATCTCACACGAGCCATCCACAGTCTTCAAAAATTCAAAACAAACCACGAAAAATTAAAACCGGGATATCAGGAAGGGTGGATTTTTTTTTTTCTCAATTCTTCACATTGAAAATTTCAGACAGATTAATCGAGCGGTTCACCGTCTATCCTATTGGGTGTAATATTATCATGGTCATTTTTTCAGACGTTTGCTTTATCTATGCCAAAATGGTTGATTCTATCGAAAAATCGTCTATTTCAAAAAATATTCCTTATGAAATTTCCAACATTTTTAGGCTAATTTGAAGTAGGATCAATATGAACAGTTATGGCATCCCAAAGATTGCATTCCCGAACTACGAAAAAATATAGATATTAATCTAAGGCATTTAGGTTTAAAATACAGCTAAATAACTAAACAGAAAAAAAATACCAAAACTTTTTTTCATATTTATATTTATCTTATTATTATCTTTTATATTTCAATTATAGTACACTGAAAAGTAGAATATAAACATTCTCTTTTCGCAGGTGATCGTTGTTTTTTGGCTGAGAAAAAGAAAATCAGACTGAATATAAGGTGTAGCATTTTAAGTTGCTATCTTTAACTTGTCTAAAACCTACTGTCTCTGCAACATAAAATTCAACACCTTATATGAGGAGTTTGGAGCCAGAGCGGACCAACCCACAATTTTTCGGAAATGGGTTATTACCATCCTGATGTTGGCATAGGTTCCCTTTTTCAAAACCAGTGTGGATCACTTAGTTTCTTCACTTCAGTGATAGATAGCAGCACTTTAAGTTTAGTCCACAAGTATTTTGTGCATATATTTTCAAAGTCACAATGGATCATACGACCTTCAAAAACTTTATAGAACACAAAAAGGGATCACTCATCCAATACTATTCTAAAATTTCAAATATAAATAAATATTTGGGGCCCATTTATGGAGATAAACAAAATGTACTCAATTTTCAATTGCCATTTTCTACCTGTTCAGTTTCAACCAGTTGTTCCGCTCTGGCTCCAAACTCCTCATATTATATCGGAATTTATTTTTCAAATGTCTATTATTCACATTTTCAGCTAACAACGATCGTCTCCAGAAAGAAAACGTTTATTTTCTACTTTTCAGTTTTACTATAATTGAAATGTAAAAACATTAAATTAAATCAAAAATATACCTTCTATTATGTTTACCTTATAAGTTTGTTCACGTTCCGCCCGTTCAGGTATTTCCAAATCCGATTTCGATAATAATTGTTATTTAAAAATCCAATATAATAATATATATTTTGATTTTGAATAAAAAAGTCGTTTCTTGGCTTGTTTTGCATCCACCTCATGCACATGTTGTTGTTGTTTTTTTTATAGTTTTACGTATTTAAGTTGAAGAGTTTTGGGAGCCCGAAAAATAATAGGTACCTTCCAAACCTCCCTGTGTGTATTTTACTTTCCCAGCTGTACAGGGGAAGTTATGTAATCGGTGAGAAATTCCATGTTGAGTTTTCAACGGAATTTCATGTTTTCCAAACCTAAAATTTTCCATAAGAGGACAACTTTTATTTATTTTCCGGTGAGTCCATGGGCGTTTTAACTCACAAATCCCAATAACTCCGAGTAGAATATGAATGTATCGACTTAAAATTTCTTAAATATTTATTTACCGCGAAAAATGGCCGAAGGGGAAGGGAGGGATCAGATGAAAAGGGCACGGCTCAAGTAAGCTTAATAAAAGCCCATGTAATAAATGTATCAACATGAAATTTAGTATGAAGATTCAAAAGCCCCTTTGTAAATCAACTATACATTTTTAGCCCAAATGGATGATTGGTTTTGGAGAAAGAGCAAAAACGTTATTGATTAATTCGTCCTGGGATTGCCGATAATTCATTGAATATTTGTTTGACATGGCTTACTTAAATCTTTAGGAATAACAATATACTCTGCTTACTGGATTAACTCACGTTTTGAAAAAAATAAATAAATAAAAAATAAACATATTTTATGAGACCGGAAGGCCATGATAGTGTGTTATATCCGCCATATTCAATAGACATTTTGAATATATGTTCAATGAAAATATATTTTTAAAAAAGAAAAAAAAGTTCTTAACTGATTTAAAAAATCTATAATTTATCGAAACAGGAAATATTTTGTCTTCTGCTTTTCTGGTGAGAGTTGCTGTTAGCAAACCATAAAATTGAATAAAAATCTTAATTTCAAAGTCACTATTGATATGTTTAAGTTTCTTGTTCATTTCACCAAAATCGAATAAGTGATTTGCCACTAGATCTCAGGGGGGGCTCAACTCAAACATAATAACCGCCGATGTTATGACACAACATTTAGTATGAGGATTTAGAAGCCGCTATGTAAGTCAAATATTGAGAATTGGCCCAAACGGTTGATTGGCTTTCGAGGGAGAGCAAAAACGTAATTGATTAATTCGTTCTGGGGAAGTACATAGCCGGTGATTCACCAACTAATTTTTTTTTACATTTTTAGTGTTGGGGGTCGGAAAACACAAAAACACGTCAAAACCTCTCCTATATTCGTATCACATTTCCGAAAGTATAACATTGCGACCCTCCCATCCTTTTAATGAAGCAATATAGGTTCTCACATAGTATATATCGTATTTTGAATCTGAGCGATTGTAAGCTAATTCAACATTATCCGCTCTAATCACATTTACCGACATATAATTCTAAAAAATAATTATTCCTCAACTTCCTTGTAAAATGTCGCATATTTATCTGTTCATGATATTTATAAGGAACTTGGTTCTGTTTATCTCGCATGGGGCTCTTCCAACGAATGAATGTGTCGTTTCATAGGATTCAATAGAAAACACTTGTTGCTAACACATGCGACTCCAACATATGGCTCCAATGCAGGGATGACATCCCATCTCTGTCCTAAACCATACTCCTACATTCCGGAAAAAAGTATTTACTACTTCCTCAGCGCAAAATAAATAAGTTTTCGATCTCTCTCTAAAACTAATGAACCGACTGAAAAAGCCCGGGCATGAGTCATAACATCTAACCTAACCTCCTGTCGATAGATTCGTTACTTCGGCAGTTAATAGCATCTTTGAGTTGAGCCCTCACTTCGCCAAAATTCGCTGAAAAATGTCGTCCTGGATAGCCTCAAAGTTGTTTAGTTTTACGGCAACCTAATACCTAGGTACCTTGGAGTGAGTCTTATACCTCCGACAGAGGCTTCCTTGGGGGGGGGCTTGAAGAGGTATTTCGGCAAACGGTCCCCACTTGAGTAAATCTAGGATTTTATAGTTTTCTTCCATTTTCATCCTATTTTCGCAGCTATAGTCCCGAATGTTCCTGCAACAATTTCTTACTCTCTTGAACGGGGCTATAGCTACGGTTGCCCAGTTGGAATTTGACAAAGATCAAAACATAGATTTAAAAAAAAAAGTCGGGACATCTCTGTCCTAAAACATACTTCTACATTCCGAAAAAAAGTATTTTCTACTTCCTCAGCGCGAAATAAATAAGTTTTCGCTCTCTCTCTAAAACTAATGAACCGACTGAAATCCAATAAGTTATAAAAAACAAGAATGTTTTTTAATATTGAACACAAGATATATAAATATGGGAGTACTTTCGGTATTGCTACCATCTTCAGCCCCTAACAAATACTAAATGGAAGTTCAACTATTTTTACAATCTAACCAGTAGGTAGGTCACCTCAGCCCCCCATGGGGGTTTCCTATCCCTCCTGTACCGTTAATTCTTTAAATATGTGAAACATCAAAATCGAAACTCATTCCCAAATCGAAATCCCAATAACAAAAACTCCAAAACAGTATGGTATACATCATTTGTGTATTTTAATCAACCCACACCATCCCAAAGCCTCCACCATTAAGACCCCACCCCGAGACGAAATCTCATCTCCAACGCTCCACACATTTGAAGAATACATAATATTCATGAAATAAATCAAAGGCTAATAAATATACAAATGAAAATCAAAAATATATAATAAAATACATAGGTTCTTGAGAAAGTAAGTCCGTATACACAGAGACTGGAGGATTATATTATTGGCGATAAAAGGGGTGAATATGTGAGATTGGTCTGCATTATGGTTTTATCCCCAATAATATAATCCTCCAGTCTCTGTGTATATAAATTTCCTGTCGATAGATTCGTTACTTCGGCAGTTAACAGCATTTTTGCTCATTCTTCCTCACTCCTCTTCACCAAAATTGACTGAAAAATGTCGTCCTGGATGGGTCTAGGATCCACATATCAAATTTTCACTGTTGCATCGTTTAAGGAGATTCGGAATTTATAATAATATATTTTCCATAACTTTATTCTTCTCCCAATTTATTTTTTTGTCTTTAGAACCCCCACCGTCGGTATTTTAAATTTATTTTCTGATCTTTATAGTAAACAAGTGTTACTTCCTTATACCTATAGTATAAGAACGTAATATAATCGTGCAAAAATCCGAGATAAGTTTCTCAAGGCCCCCAGAATACATTTTGACCATATTCGCGATGATATCTGTCTTTGTATGTGATCGGAACTTTGTGAACGTTAACTGTCGTCTGTGAACACTGTGATAACTCGATAGAATGAATGCATCAACACGAAACTGTATATGTGTCTCAAGAACTCCATTAGAACAATAAGTATTGATTTTCAGCCAAAGGAGGGGGGGGGGGGGGGGGGGGGGGGGGAGGTTACTGAGGAGGTTTAACACAAAAACGTAAATATCCCAATAACTGCCGATGTAATGATTACATATAACGCTGATTCTCAAAAAAAACTCGAAATTAATGTTTTTGATGATTCTTGTCAAACGGAATCGTAAGTTATCATTAAGTTAATTTTTTTTACAAAACTACATCACTAAGCGTAACAAATTATGAAACAAATTTATCTCTTTTATCATAAATAAAAAATATATGTTTAAGAAGATAACTTAAAAATCATTCCCTCATTGTGTCCCAAACGACAAATTCGAATAGATTAAGCATTTAATTCGAAAAGTTGCTTAAAAATTAACTGCTATCTTATTATTTATTCATATATGTATAATAGTACTGGCTGTGTATAAATGTGTATACAGTTCAAAAACGGCAAACGGAAAAATCACAATATATATTTTAAAATTTGTCCTTAAACAAACGGAGCATAATTTTGAAATATATTGAACGCAGCCTTATTGTTTTCAGAAGTTTGCACTATTGATTTAAAAAAAATATGGCAGACCGGAGTGAGAATGATAAGATTTTTTGTTAAAGCTATTTTAAAGGAAAACGTTTTCAAAATTACATTTTCGGCTGTCATTTCCTCACACGGTGTTGTAAAAAGGTAAGCGCTTATTTATATACTTTTTATGATATATTTGTTTGTGTTTCTAGAAGTAATAATGTGTCGCGAAATTGCCTGAAAAAGTTTACTTTTATGTTTTATAATTTTGCGCAATAATGTTTCATTTCGTCATTCCCTCACCTACAAATTGTATATTTTATTTGAGAATTAGTCATAAACATGAAATTTTATATTTAAATTCAAAAGCCCATAAGGAATATTTCTGTTAGTTTATGGTTTTGGAGGGATAGCCAAAATTTAAGAAGAAGAAGAGTTTATTATAACAGTCGCATTTACAGAGGTACAATTATACAATAAGGCTCCTTAACCATTACCTTATACACTAAATACAAATCAAAAATAATTAGTTAACTTAAAAACAATGCTACTACTGGGGAACGTAAAAGCAGACATTGCTGCAAAAGACGCTGCACTGTCCTCCTTATTGCCTCAACAAACAGTTAACACAGCACAAGACCTTTCGAACTTCAGAAGAAAAATTGAACAACACCAGAACGATGAATGGAGTCAGATGGACGACAACAAACTTCGAAGAATAAAAGAAGAAAACAAGCCGTGGAAATCTCCAAGCACTATGAACAGACGAGACACGGTGATCATCACAAGAATAAGACTTGGACATACGAAACTGACACATTCCTACCTACTTCATAGACTTGAACAGCCGACATGCTCCTGCAACCAAGACTACACAGAGCTCACAGTAGGTACAACATATACTGACTGACTGCACAAACTACATTACACAAAGAGACATTAACTCATCCACTTCCTTAAAGATGCAAAACTCTACGAGGACATGTAGACACAATAGTCGTCGCTAATGACCCTGAAGTCGATGCGACGTTAAATAAAAACTAAAAAGAAAAAAAAATGCTACTACTTAAGAGTAAATTTTAAAAAACCTTAAAGAAAAAAAAATACAAAGTAACTGAAATGAATAGAAAATAAATTAATAAACATTCAAAAACAGAGATTATGATTTAAAATCGTGAACGGATATTTTTGTGTTTCCCTCCCTGAGTTTTCCCTATTTTCTTTACCAAAAGTTTTGATTTGGGTCACACTTAAGTAAAAATGTTTACCAAAAGTTATTTGATTAATTCATGCTGTAAAAGTGCACTGTCAAAGATTCGACGACTTTTTTGTTATTTTTTTTCTATTTTGCTTATTTAAGTCAAGAGGAACCTTGCAAAAATATTATCATTATTATAGCAATTAAAGTTTTTATTATAATAAAAATTAAATATTAAAAGAAATAGGTTGCAAATGAATTTACTGGACATGAAAAAAAATTTCTTTGGTGTTCAGGCCCTCTCCCACCCAGTAACTACACTAGAAGAAAGTCAGTGGACAATATATTTGAAAAGAACTCTAAGTTGGGTATCTTTTCTCTATTTTGTTTGTTTCGATTGGATTCAATATAACGGATAGCCTGGGAAGGGATGCTGTATCTGGCGGGGCTGGGGCCTATCTGATCGGAGTGTGTTTTGCATATAACTCAGTTGAATAATACCAACTGGAGGACAATGGACAATGGAGGAGAGACAAAAAGAAGACAAGGCTGAACATGGCCGAAACGACGAACCTGCTTCCAGCTCCCAGGTCCCAGGGCTGCCCGGCCTTTAACAACGAGATCATACGCCTACTACCAGATCGCTCTTTCACTTTTCTGGTGAAAAGGAGACCGACTCTACAGTGTGGATCCTACATTTTGCCAAAAGTCCCATCCGAAGGACGGCGTGCTCGTTTTTTTTTATATCGCACAGATAAAAAAAAAAGTCGACGGTGAATCCCCGACTATGTACTTCCCCAGCAAGAATTTATTATTTACGTTTTTCGCTCACCCTCCTAAAAAAAAAACTCAATTCGTCACTTACATAGCTTCTAAATCCTCATCGGTAGCAATTAGGATTTAAAATGATTCTGAGAGAGGTGGAAGGATCTGTAAAAACGGGGTTGGTATAAGAAACTCCCGTTATGACCAAACATTGGAAAGATATACAAACTGGATATGGAAAGGACTGGTTCCTTAAAGGATACTTAACTTTTCAAGTTCACCCATTTCTATCGTGCTGCGATAAAATGAATAATGAGTACGCGATGTGTCTCGATTAAATCAGACTCGAAGCCAAGATGCGTTACAGAGCTCCATCCTTCTAGTCTGTATAATTAAATATCGTTATATTGAGGCTAATTATATTCAAAACTAGGAGGATACAAAGTGCTTACATGCTATAACTAAAATATTAACTTTCTATACAATGTTCTAAATTATGCAAATCACAGGTTATTTATAAACAGTTAAATCACAGGTTATTTATTAACAGTAAAATCATTTTCTCACTAACTTAAATTTAGCTCCGGTGTTTACTCTTCAATGTTAAATTAGGGATGTTTTAGAATAAGGGCAACTCCTCCCTAGAAGAGGTTCAAGTTTACCTCTCAAATATAAATTGTTTTATCTAATATACTTAAATTCTAGAATTGTTTTATCTAACGTACTTAAATTCTAGAGTACTCTGTTACGAGAACTTTACAGATATTACAATCCGAAGAAGTATAGAGGAAGTTATGTAATCGGGCAGAAATTTCATGTTTTCACCGGAATTTCATGTTTTCATACAACCAGATTCCAAAGTGGAAAAAAAAAAAAGGTCGTCTGTGAATCACCGACAATGTACTTCCCCAGAACGAATTAACTTTTTGCTTCTTCTGCAAATGAAGGCGACCGTTTGCGCTAATATTCAACAGTTGACTTACGTAGCTGCTCCTAAATCCTTCATTACATCAGCAGTTATTAGGTCCATGAACCCTTCTTTCCTTCAGCCGATATCTCTAAAATTTGACAGGTTATGTTCTCATTGAGTTTTGACTTCAAATATGAAATTTCATGTCGATACATTAGATATCTCTAAATAGATATCTCTAAAATTTGACAGGTTATGTTCTCATTGAGTTTTGACTTCAAATATGAAATTTCATGTCGATACATTCATTACATCGGCAGTTTGGGGTTTTTGAGTTGATCGCCGCCCCCTTCCCTTCTGCCGATTCCGCTGAAAATTTGTAATTTTCGCGTCCTTATGGGGCTTTGAATTCGCCTTTGGCCGATTTGGCTGGAAAACAATAGGTTTCGTCGTTAGAGGATTCTGGATTCATATATAAAATTGGAATTATACATTCATTCTATCGGGAGTTATCGTATTCAAACACATACAGATAGGCTTTTCGTTTTCATATTTAGAATCTAGAGTGTGGAAAACATGAAATTCCGTTGAAAACTTTGCATAGAATTTTTGAACGATTCCGTAACTTCCCCTATATCTCATATAACTGAAGAAGTGAAAAAAATCCTGAGTGTGTGAACATTTTGACTCCCGATAGGATGAATATATTTGCAGCCAAATCGGGCAAAGGGACGGGGGTTTAGGTTTTTTTGTTTTATTATTTTTTTAGTTGGTAGAAGACATAAATAAAAATAAAATTCCGGTAAAAACTCAAAATGGAATTTTTTCCCCAATATTTCTTATAGCTGGAAAAGGATCGGTGGTGGTGACATCTGTTTGGAAAGTGGTGAACTACAACAGAGAGACTGGTAGCAGAGCGCTCCTATCGGCGACTGGCCTCACTTGTTGAAGTTGACTCTGAGAACCAGAACTAGTTTTTGTTACATATCCCATAAAAGGATGCTGGAGGAGGTCTGAGAATGGAGGGAAGATATGGAACAGGTATGTTTTAGTCCGAGCTGGGACATTCTGCAGTCCGCCATTTAAACCCATCGCGCACCCACTAATATCATTTATTTCCGCAATATCCGCTATCTTATGAAAACCAAATAAATATGTGCAGTATTTTGGATAATATGTTTTTTTATACTATTCGGCCTTATGGTCTCCAGGAAGTTTTTTATATTAAACAGTTGTTACAAATGACATTTCGTTCATTTCGGGCATTATTAAACTTATACAAATTATGGTCAATTTAAAGACTACATAATAATTCCAAAATGCATTGTTTTCGTCAATAATTCTTTAACAAACATTTTCTTTCTTATCTTTATACAAATCCTTCACGTGCCAATAATAATGTGGTTACTTATTTAGTTCAATGTCATCAAACTCTACACACCATTCATTCGAATTTGCTGACTTTAAACTAAAAGAGTTCAAAATTACGTTTTAACCACCTTTCACCTTACATTACGCACGAATCACAATATATAAAACAATTTGAGAACAAATATTTTGAACTTAATTAAATAGTTCAAGAAGAACTAAAATTTACGTAAGGTTAAAAAAAAAAATTGGTAAATTGGTTTCAGAGGAAAGAACTAAATTTAAGCGATGGGGTAGTACATTACCAGTGATTTACCAACTAGTATTTTTTCTTTCATTAAAAAAAAATTATAATTATCCGTTTTATTTTTACAAGCAATACGATGTCGAGTTATAACAGAAATTTCATCTTTTCCTCCTTAGGGGTCATTCATAAATTACGTAAGGCATTTAGGGGGGGGGGGGGGGGGGGGGGGGGGGGGGGTTATAAGCTCAATATTACTAATTCTTACTATAGAGTAGGGGGGTAAAGAATTTGATCTTATGTACGTTTTTAAATTTAAAATTTATCCACTCCAAATTCCGCAGATACTATGACAGGCTGACCATGGTTCCGGGTGCCACTACGTACAACATTGGACAACCCACCACTAACAGACGCCTCAAACCCAGACTCCTCCAAGACACATTACGCTAATAGCTTTTCCCGTTATTTTTCAAATCCCATTTCAATTATTTCAAATTATTAGTTAAGGGAAACTCAATTTTGCGAAGATCCCTCATGTGTATATATATTATGTTATCCGCACCATGTATAACATACTTCTTGTTGATCTGGTGAAATAAAGAATAAGCAAATCATAAGCAAAAAAATTTAAAATCTACTACTTTCGCGCTAAGAAATGGCGCTATTGGATAGCGCCATCTGTACTTAGTTCTCAAATTCAGTATTGAATCCTACAGAAATCATATGGTCTCAGTACTTCTAGACATTTTTTTATTCTAATGTCTCGCTGCCTAGTGATTTCCCTATTGCTTGAATTTTTTTAAATAATTGTCATTTTAGTATCACTTATTTATTATACCTGACATGTCTGGATATTTACATCCACTATTATTTAAAGCTTGGGTAGAAGCTGATCAAACTGTCTTTTATTTTATCAATACGATCATTTCTTACAAAAATTTCTTATCAAAGGGTAGGGGGGGGGAGGGGGGGGGGGGCAAATTAGCTTTAAAAAAGCCTTACGTAATTTATGAATGGCCCCTTATTCTAAAAATGAAAAAAAAAAGAGTCTGTGTATATGTGTCAGTGTATACGATAACACCCAATACAATGAATGTATTAACACGAAATTTTGTATGTGTATCCGGAACGCCATGAGGACAACACCTATTTCTTTTCAGCCAAATCGGCCAAAGAGAAGAAGGGAATAGGGGGGAGGTTTAGCACAAAAACTCTTGTAACTGAAAATATATGGGAATTTAGAAGCTCCTATAAGTCAACTCTTGATATTTAGCCCAAACGATCGAGGGAGAGCGAATAGTTAATGGAATAATTCGCATTGGGGAAGTACATTAACAATGATTCACCAACGATTTTTAACGCTTGGTGTTAACTAAAAGATGAAGAACAAGTATTCATATTAAAATGTTGACTAAAGGCACTTCCTGAAAGGATTGATGGTTGCCGGAAGCCGAGTTGTGACATTTTGAGATTTGGTTCACACATTCTGCTTCTTGAGAACCGATTCTCAAAACTGTCTAAACAGAAAGATAACCTGAACAGGTTAGCTAATCTGAACCTACCTGAACAGGTTAGCTAATCTGAACCTATCAGTCAATCAAACCTTTTGGTCAGTTGAGGTTAAAACAAAAACACTGATTAACATAATTCAGTTTATGATTTAATTTAGAAATATGTTTAAGAATGAAGCTACAGGATACTGGACAGGATACTGTCTGTTATATATAATTATTATAATTAACCAAAATATAACCAAATAAAAAACCATTACAACTCCACTATTATAATTAATTTTTAAAGTCAATGAAATTTATGAATATTAATTGATTTTTAAAACAACCTGCCTGTCATCTTGCCTTTTTGGTTCTGGAACGTTGCTTTTATCATGAGAGTAGTAAAAAAAAAAATTATCGGTGAATCATCGACAATGTACTTCTTCAGCTTGAATTATTCAAATAAGTTTTCCTCTCCCTCTCGGCACAAAAAAAACAATAGGGCTAAAAATGATTAGTTGTCTTATTCGGAATCCTCATATTAAATTTTGTGTCGATGTATTCAATTTTGAGTTGAGCCCCCTCGTCTGATTCACCCCCTTCTCCCCTCCGGTCGAGTTAGCCCAAAATTAATAGATGTCATCCTTATAGGGCGTTTTGAATTAACATATGAAATTGTGTGTCAATACATTGTTATTGTTATTTAAGACTATAGTTGTATCAAGACAGTTACTGTTATTAATGATGTTTTAAATTGTAATAATACTGAGAATGGGTTTGCAGCCCGAAACATCTTTATTATATAGAAAAAATAAGTTTTAAATAACATGAAAGAGGAAAAAGAGATTTGATTTAAATTTTAAAGGTCAAAGATATATATTTATATTGAAAAGATCCTTTCTTGTTTGTAAATAAAATTTATTATGTACTTATGCGAAGGTATAATTTGATTTTTAAACAAGTTGTAATTGTATTTTGTTGTGATAGCTGTACTTAATTTCTTCTTTATTTGTAAATTATAGAGACGGTCATCTGACCAAGAGGTCGTCTTTGGTATAAGATTTTTGATTTTCGAATTATTTGAGTATGTGTATTTTATTTATAAATAATAAAAACTTAATTAATAAATAAATAAAAATAATATTAAAGAGGAAAAAAGAGCTTCCTTCTTAAGAACACAAATTTATTGGAAATCTCCTTAAATATCACTAACCTGAGTCTATTCAATATATAACTAAAATTATATAATTTAAAGAAATGCAGTCAGAAATGCAACCTGAGAAGTGCAACGGCTCCTTTACTTTGCTTTTACTTTTATTCGGTACTGGATACAAATATAAACATTTCGCGTTCACAGACACTCAAACCGACAGGAATTTTTTTCCATATTTGGATATGCAAAGTCGGAAAATTTCCAACCGATTGCATAACCTCATATACTTTATATTGCTATATACAGCATAGCAAGTATGTTTAGGAGAATTAAACATGTCCATTCTGGCTGCGTGTCTCTGAACACAACTCCCGATAAAATCAATGTACCAGCAAGAAATTTTACATGAATAGCCAGAACCTCATAAGGACGATAGCTATTAATTTTCAGTCAAATCGGACAAAGAAAACGGGGGGCGGCTTGAGGGAAAGGGGGGGGGGGGGGGGGGGGGAGTCACAGAGACCCCAAATAGCTGTAGTTATGGTTGTATCGACTTGAAATTAAGTATGAAGATTCAGAAGACACCTATTGCTGTTTAATCGTACTGGGCAAGTACATCGTCTGTGAATCAGCGACGACTTTTTTTCTCCCCTCCTCGAGGGGCACCACCCCTGTGTGGGGGGGGGGGGGGGACCTGGGGTGGGTTTGGACCCCCACCCCTCTCAGGTCAGTCCGCCAGTGTTTCGTAAGCATTGAACGTTTATTTAATTGCCTTGAATAACGTCGTGGAATCGAGTATATAGCCCGATGTAGGAAAATGCATGTTTTCAAATTACCGGAATATAGACCTAAGGAAGAAAGTTGCAAAGAGCACAGCACTTTGCATTCCCTGACTGCACCGCAACTACGGAATAAGTGAAAAGTATCTTTTGGAGTGTAAACAAACAGCTTACCATGTAATGATACGTTCAGTGATGGTCGTTGTATTTAGGTATGAACACTAGATAATCCAGAGGGTAATGCACAACTGGGCTGAGACCCGGCTCGTTCAGCGTTGTTGAGGAGACTAAAGAAGGCACTCCTTGTGAGAACCCCCTTATGGCACTCCACTAACGAGCCATTCCCTCTAATTAGATGACCGAATCCCTTCAAAACGAGTTCTATATACTTTTTCTATTTCCCTTCTTCCATGGGATATCCTCATTATACGGAGCTCTGGGGGAGGCAACCTTCCATGTGGGTGGGGGGTGCATGAGGGAGCGTCTTGCTGAAAAAACGACAGGACTTTTCGCGGGAAAAGTCACTCTAATGAGCTCCCGCCTCCTCTGCCTTCAGACTACTGTACATTCTGAAAACATGATCTTGTAAGTCCTTTACACACAGTCATTCGTCTAAGGACAAGTCTACTGTCTTTTCGAAAGCATTGCTATTTATATACCATTCAAAAGTATAGCAGTGGCGCAACTAGTAGTGGTCCAATATTCGGGTCGTACATACTCTACATGACTTAAACTGGCTGTATTACCTGGCGTTGTACGGGGAAACTGACTTTCATGCAATTTCTGGGTCATTCTTTGACTGTACTTTCATGACGTTTTAATTTTCTTTGATTTACACAGAAATGTGGCATGTTATCATTCATATCCAGGAAAAAAGCAGCGAATAATGTATTTCAATTTTGGAATGAGAAAAAAAATGTAGACTCTAAGAGCTTGTACTACTTCCCATTTCATTTCTAAATTTTGTAAAATAAAAAATACTTTATTTTTTCAATATTCTTATTAAGACCGGGACTGAGAGATCCAAATAGCCAATAAAACACCTATTAATTTAATTGTGTGTGAAGCTTCAAATAAAAAAGACTTTTTTTCGATTCTGGCATTTTTGATATGGGAGGAAAAATAGCTGAGTGAAAGAGAACATAAACTACATATCTAGTAATAAAGTGCATCGAGATTTTTGTTGCTAACTCAAACATTTTTGAGGAAAATGTTCATAAAGTTTTGCTAATTGTTCTAATTATATTTAGCATAATTAGTGGTTTATCCTCACCATTATTTTTTCATAGTCTTTCATTATAACATCACACAATAGTTTGAATACATAATCGTATAACATAACCTGATACTGATAACCACAAAGGAAGCGTTAGCACGGGGTGCGGGATTTTACTTGGGTAACATAACATGACACGAAATACCGAAAAAGGAGCTTATTCCGCAGTTCCGTGATGGCGTCTCGTTCGATGAAGGTGTGGTTAACATAATCTGACAAGGGTAACCCACAAAGGGAGGTTACGCCGCCTTGAGTCATTGTAGTGAATAGGTGAGGTGCGCTCAGGCATGTAAATGAATAAACTATTGAATTCTATAAACCAAATGCATTTTGAGAATTTTATTCAGAGTTTAAATTTTAGTAGAACATTTATGATTCTATATATAGTTGACTTACATAGGGGTTCCCTCAAACTAAATTGTGTGGCGATAAATTCATTAGATTGGCAGTTATTAGGATTTTAGCATTGTGTCCCTTCGGCCGATATGGCAGAAATTTGACAGGCCCTTTTTGGGGTTTGACTTGTCGATACATTTACTGCATCGGCAGTTATTGGGATTTTTGAGTTGAGCTCCCATTGATTCTCCCCTTCCTTTCTGCCGATTCTTATTTAATTTTGAATTTGCATATGAAAATTTGTGTTGATACATTCATTACAACACAGGTTATTAGAGTTTTTGTGTTGTCTCCCCTTAAATCCCCTCCTTTCCTAAGACCAATTTGGCTGAAAATCAATAGGTGTTGTCTCTATAGGGTTTTGAATATACATATCAAATTTCGTGTCAATATAATCACTCTATCGGGAGTTTTCGCGTTCACAGACGACAGAAATGTTTTTTTCATTTTTGAAATCAGGAAGTCGGAAAACATGAAATTTCATTGAAAATTCCGCATCAAATTATCGATTACATAACTTCCCGTATGCTTTGCAGAGCTGGGGAACGCGGGGAAAAAGTCAACTTAGACAATATTTCATAAGGAGCTTGTTTCATTTATTTATTAATGGTATGCCTGTGTGAAATTATTGGAGGGCGGAGTGCTTGCAGCTCTGCTTGTAGCTCTGCTTGTTATCCCCTGGCGCTTCATGAAAGGACGTACTTACTGTTGTTTTTTCCTCCCTCTATCCTATTTTCTCTAAGTCTGTGCACAAGTCTTGTGAGGGGGCTGGAGGGTGTCCATTGTCTACTGCCAAGTCAGTGTGGTTCGATGTAGTCCTCATTAGAGCACACTGGTCGCCACCCCACTAACCTCCTGCTGCGAACACTGCGCCAACTCTCATTATATGCGCGTTTCCAACCTTCCCATCACACGTTCCGGATCCTCCTTCAACAAAGAGAAAAAACATTAAATTCCAACATAGCGTCTATTATACTCAGTATGCAGAAAAACAGACATGCATTTCAAACTGAGGAAGAGTCAAGGAAGGCGAACCTCACAATAGACATCATCGGGAAAATGGTCAAAATTCAGGGGACCTTGGGAGGTGAAAATCCGTTGAAACCTCGAACTCGGATTTTCGCACGATTACAATACTTTTTTATACTATAGGTATAAGAAAGTCAAAATACCCAATAGAGCAGATTGCAGACGAAACCATACAAAAATACCAACGAAGAAAAACAAAAAAGAACAACAACAAAAAAAGAAACAAGAAAATGTAGGTTTGGGGATGGTACTTGGAGCCGGGGAATGCAGGCCCAATTAGGGGTCTCCTTCGATTGTTTCCCAAACCTACGGGAAGACGATCTGATTGGTTCTCACTGATTAATCTGAACATTAGCCACCGAATATCTTACCTATTTTATCCAACTCATTCCTATAAATCGAACCTTTCAAACTCCCAAGACCCCAAAAAAAACCAACTCGGATTTAGTTAAAAGATTCTCAAGAGGTTTTGACTTCAATTTTATTTTCAGAAACCCAAACAGAAGAAGACAGAAAAAAAAACATTCCCTTCTATTCTCCCAAAAACCATATTTTTTTTTAAATCCAAAAGGAACCACCTGATTTGTGACAAACGAGTACTTGATTTGACTGCAATCGTGAGAAAGCTGTTTAATAACACGGTTCGCTCGTATTTCCTAAACGTTATTGGAAATCATCTCCAGAAGAGAGTGTAGTTGAGTTCGTAATGGTCATTCGTATTCCTTGGTAATAAAACATGGTAACTAAACATGTCACTGTAATTGAAGAAACAAAAAACAAGGAGGGTGGCCCGGCGTTGCCCGGGAGTAACTACTTGTATTAACATCTGTCAAAACTTGTATACAACCTAATACAATGAGGCTAGGAGAACAGTCTTGTCTAGGAGGGTGGACATGGAAGTATAGATTGTGGAGATGGAGGTGGAGGAGGCAGTGGGGGTGGCGGTTTAAACGAAGGTGTAGATGGAGGAGACTGTTATAGTGAAGGTGGAGGAGACGGCGGGAGACGCGGTGTAGACGGAAGTGTAGTTAGAGGAGACTGTTATAGTGGAGGTGGAGGTGGAGGAGACTGTTATAGTAGAGGTGGAGGAGACGGCGGGAGACGCGGTGTAGACGGAAGTGTAGTTAGAGGAGACTGTTATAGTGGAGGTGGAGGTGGAGGAGACTGTTATAGTAGAGGTGGAGGAGACGGCGGGAGACGCGGTGTAGACAGAAGTGTAGTTGGAGGAGACTGTATTGATGGCGGTGGAGATGGAGGTGGAGGAGGCAGTGGGGGTGGCGGCGTAAACGGAGGTGTAGGTGGAAGAGACTGTTATAGTGAAGGTGGAGGAGACGCGGTGTAGACGGAAGTGTAGTTGGAGGAGACTGTTATAGTGGAGGTGGAGGTGGAGGAGACTGTTATATTAGAGGTGGAGGAGACGGCGGGAGACACGGTGTAGACACAAGTGTAGTTGGAGGAGACTATATTGATAGCGGTGGAGATGGAGGTGGAGGAGGCAGTGGGGGTGGCGGCGTAAACGGAGGTGTAGGTGGAAGAGACTGTTATAGTGAAGGTGGAGGAAACGGCGGGAGACGCGGAGTAGACGGAAGTACACTGAGAAAGGGGCAAAACTTTGTTGATTAACTTGCGCAAGGGGAAGTCAAATACCGGTGGTTCATAGACAACTTGTCTATGACAACTAAATAGACAGAATAAGAAGTGGGCAGGGAGTGTCTGTCTTGGTTCCCTGGACACCCCTAAGCAGAGATACGGAGGATCCTGCCTCCGATCGAGTTTTTTAAAACCAAACCCTGACTCCTAGTAGTGGTAAATTTACGATGCAGGTCTGTCCCATCCGTCACAAGAGAGCCCCAATTAAAGTGGCTCCTTCCAACCCCTCAACTTCAACTCTTCCCATTTATAAAGTTACATCCTGAGGGAACCAAAAGAACAAAAAAAAGGTGAAGGAACTTGGAGAGAAGTTTGACAATATTGGTGACCATCTTTCTCTGCGGTTTATCCCGAGCCTGTTGTAGGAATTAACTTCTTCAATGCCCTTCCCCACTTCTTGAAATTAATAGACACACTGAATATGTGACGTGGCCATTACGGGACTTTCTTATACCGACCCTCTGTACAGGTCACTCTCCCTTGCCCCCCCTATATTTCATGCAGTGTCAGTATGAAATAAAACTGAAATAGTGGAGGGGGAAGGAGAGTGTACTGCATGAAGGTGGTATAAGAAAGTCATGTTATTACCACAACACATATATTTTCTTTATTTATTTTCACTCTTTTCAATAACAATCTCTACCGAAATTGCTCTACTTTACAATTTAAACATTACTTAGAAATATTTCCTGTAGAAATTCATCGTTCGTTCTTTGAGGCTCTATAATTTTCTTCGTATTGGTTCCATCTCAAATCTAAGGGCATTTTATTAGTTGGAAATTTAATTTAAAAAAGTTTTTGGTAAGAATCAATTTTTCGTTGGAACTAACGGTTCTCGGCATGTATCTCGCGAACCGAACAACAACGAAAAATCTCATCATATATATAAAGCTGAACATGTCTGTGCGTTGTACCGCTATAACTCACGAACGGCTTGATGGATTTGATTAATTTTTTTTTTAATTTTTCGTCATCGTCTGTGGAAGGTTATAGGCGTATTAGTACCTCAATATCTGGTCCATCCCAGCATCCACCCACGCAATCTTTGTAACTCAAAAACCACTGCAATGATTAATGAGGAATCTTTTTGAATAGATAAGTTTTATCTACCGGAAGGTTAAGATCTATTTTTTAATCAACCCCTGGTCCATCCCAGCATCCACTCACGCAATTTTTGTAACTCGAAAACCATTGCAACGATTAATGAGAAATCTTTTTGAATAAATTAGTTTTAGCTCCAAAGCTAGCGTTACTACAGTTGAAGGATTATAAGCCTTATTCCGTATGAATAATTGAAAATTATAACATCATGAATGTACTGTCGAGGAACTGAATAGCCTTATAGGAGATATTGGGAGAAAAGTCGAAGTTCCCCGGGCAACGCCGGGTATTACTGCTAGTTTCACATAAAATTTACCTTTTAGTGTTTTTTAACCTTCTAAGATTTTTGATTAGGTCATAAAAACAAGCGGTATCTTAAGCCCCGAAGTAAAGTGGTTTTATTTTTTGTCCGATCAAATTAGCACATTGATATCTTCATTTGAAATTTCAGGTTCATAGCTACAATGGTTTTTGCAGTAGAGAACTCATAAAGTTCTAATCACATATACAAAGACACATCATCCCGACAATGGTCAAAACGTATTCAGGGGACCTTGAAACGTAAAAATCCGTTGAAAGTCATCTTAGATTTTGGATCTCCCAGTCCGTCCCGCGTATTTGGCCTTTAAGGTTAGATACAGAGTACACATAAGAAATACAAACTCCAACACTTCATTTCAACATCTCACAGAAACAGGACATATAGACACACAACACAAACCAACTATAATACATATCTGCCAAAAAGGTCCACTTTTGAATTTACTGGAAGCGGTAGAAATAAAGAAACTGAACAAAAATAACGATATGGTAATGCTAAATGAACAAATAAAACTCAACCATTCCGCCCTTCTTAATTTGAATATCAAGTAGCTAAGAGTCTGATGATTGTAGCAATGATTTACCAACTCACATTTAGAGAATACTATAATTTTCATTTGTTTTTTATTTGCTTTTAAATTCTATTTTATTTGTTTTTATTTACTTTAAATTCTATTTTACATTTATATAATTCCAGAGTTCTACCTCTATAAATACCAACACTTAACTGTTAGCTTTACTTTATTGGATTTTATATATATATTTTCTTTTTTATTTTATATTTATTATTATCTTGTAAATATATGTTTATTAGAATGTATAGAGTAGGTAACAAAAACAAGAGATTCCCCGTCACTACCTAAAAACCCCCCTCCATAACTGTACCTTCTACCCTGTCAACCAATTCTGTCAGTTTATAAGTGACTCTTGATAATGGCTTAACACGGCGAAACTAGTTGAGTATTTGAGAATATATAGTGCTGTTTGACAAAGAAATTATATATTTTTAATTATCTATTCCTAGAATGGAGCTTCACAAAGTAAATCTGGAAACCATAAATTATTAAGAAAGTACTAAGAGAAATAATATCTATTGATTATAATTATTTTAATTTATTTTCCATAATTTATTTATTTTATTTTATATTATTATTTATCTCATATGTGTAAGTATTCTAAGTCCTAGTATCGGTTGATGCGTGATTCGAGCGGCCTCCGTTCACAGAAGTTGTTATTGTCTGTTTGATGAGATATGGAAGAAATGATCCATTATAAATTCTTAATAAGAAAGAAGTCTACAGCGACCACTTGACAATTTGAAGGAAAAACCTTCCTTCTCTGGTCAATAGACGCGGAGTTTTATTCCACGAGAAAATGGGAGAGCTCACGTTACAAAAAAGACCCTAGAAGAACTACACCACTTGAGTTGGGAAATTATAAGTCAGCCTCCGTAGTCTCCCGACATAGCATCCCGAGATAACATCTTTTCCGGGGTCTCCAGAACTTTCTATTCGGACAACGGATAGATTCATCGGAAGAAGTAGAAAGAGCAGTCGTTTTAATTTCTGGTTCAATAACCGAAAAGTTATCTAAGAAGAACATTGAAAATGTAAATTATAATTGTAGAAAATAGATCTTAAAAATTAACACAGTAAGTTTTTTTATTATTACATACCCTTTGAGATTGCAAATGCAATTGCAAAAACCAAAAATGACGTCGGTACGCCACCGGCAATATCAATACCACCCCATCTCTAATCAATCAACTCTCTTATCGAAAATCAATGAACTCAAAATATCAATATATATAATAACTAAATCAATAGTTGACATTGGGATTTCCGAAATCAATTTCATGCCGGTACATTCATTATATCGGTCGTTAATAAGGTATTTGAGTTGAGTCCCCGTCTCCTCAATTCCCCACTTCTTTTCGGTCGATTTCGCATAAAATTAATAGATGTGTCGTCTTTATAGGATTTTGAATTTAGCCCCTCTAATGCTCCTTCCCTTTGCCCGATCTGGTTGAGAACCAACAGGTTTCGTCCTTATAGGGGTCTGGATACACATTTAAAATTTAAAGTTTCACAGCTTCATAGACAAAAATTTTGTTTTTCATTTTTGGAATCGAAGCCATGATGACATGAAATTCCGGTGAAACTCAACATCGAATTTCTGACCGATTATATAACATCCCTCTATACTTTCACAGGCTGCAAAATACTATTACAGATTCTATTAATTTATTTTATGCTATTCTTGCGGTTGTCCTCTTCATCTTCATCTGTTGTGACTCAGATGGGAACAGGAATTATGTATCTGTCCCCATATATCAAATTTTAAATTGTTAATCTTTTTTTTTTATCGTTTTTGTCTTTCATTGATGTTTTATTTTATTTATTAATTTGTTTTTTGAATGTTTTATATAGGTTAGGTTAGGTTTTATGATTCATGCCCGGGCTTTTAACTACGAGGTCATATCGCCTACTACCAGAGCGCTCATTCGTCACTCTGGTGGTCATGAGCCCGACTCTACTGTGGAAGTCCTAAATTTTGCCTATCCTAAATTTTTATTCTCCTAGGGCAGGAGTCTTTCCATTTTTCAATCTGTTAAATAATGACTTCTCACTATATGAGCCATCTTCACATTTTCCTATATACCTACCTCGTATCGTTGGGAAAGTAGAATGAAGAAAAGCCAACAAGAAGGAAGTGTCTCCACTGTTGGTAGTGTGTTCCTTGTTGTTCCAATAGTGTTACCACCTGTCAATATGTGGTCAAACAGAGGAAGAGATCCGGTTCAATGCTGCCAAGTAGATCCGAAACAGTTAATAACAAGATAACAACATAACTCAAGACACGAGTCATGTCCACATTACATTGTTTTGTTAATTGATACAGTATGAATTAGTTGGAACTCTATTTTGTTTTTACAAGTAGGTAACGGAGGGGAGGTTCAAAGTGGCCATAGTTGATATGTAAAACAAGAGATGGGTTCCGGAAGAGCGATAGGATCAGCGGCGGTACAAAGGCCACGTCAGGAGCATCCAAAATGACAAACAGCAAGACAAAATCTAAAGATGCTAAAAAAAAAAGGTTAGGAAACTCTAGGTTCCGAATTTGAAGTAAATCTTCAGAATGCAACATCCGGACTTTTTAAGTAGCTCCGTACCAGAGCAGAATAATAAAGTTCCGCAGAGCAGCTGAGTAGGAGTTACCAAAAGTTCGGCTGCTGTAACTAGAGCCGCAGCGACAAAAGAGGCGAACTGGGCGGCAATATCCGGGGGCGGCACGACGGAACGTGTTTTCTTGCTTCCACAGGCTATACGAAAATTATGTGATCAGTCAAAAGAAGAATTCAACGGAATGTCATGTTTTCCAACCTCTAGATTCCAAGAAAATTTGTCTGTGAACACGTAACTGCCGAGTTGGTGTAATAAACGTATCGACATGAAATTTCATATTTGAAGTCAAAACTCAATGAGGACCTGTCAAATATCAGCAATATGAACCGAAAGGAAGGGGGGCTATTTTCTTTTAAAGCAAATGAGTGAAAAAACAAAACATGACCATAAGCTGTTTTTAGTGTGAGTAGAGACGAGTTGAGACGGTCTGAGGGAAGATGGAGAGTTGTGTTTAGGCTTAAGATGTGATGAACTAAATAGAAGAGAATTGACGGTGAAATTGATCCAAAAAGAAGGTACTGTTGTTTGTTTATATGTTCTATATGCCCCAGATAACTCTAAAAGAAGAATGGCCAATATGTATTAGTTTATAAGATTTCTTTAAAAAAAAGTAATTTAAGGTTGTTTTTTTTTGTGTTCCGATCTTAGTTTTTAATTTTATAACGTAGATTTAAGAAAATAAACCCAATATTTGTTCTCGTAAATGATATTCTATTCATTTTCCCTGTTGGCCCAGTAAGATAATTTGAAAACCTTTGGATTAGATTTATATTTTTTACAATATTTAGAAAACTATATGGCATCTCTTTAGAAATTCAAATGATTAGTTTGCTAATTGAAATTAAAAAAAAAAAAAAAAATACGTGCACTTTCTTCAAAATTGCACGTCTTGAAATCTTTGATATTTTTTTAGGGCCCTTTTCGGAAACTACTGTAGAAATCAAAATATAGTAGAAGACCAGCTATAAAATGTCTACATGAAATGCGGAAATTTATTGTTTATTTAATTATTATTTATTTTTCATTTATTTAAGATTAACTATTAACATTTTATCACAGAGGATTCAGAACTATGTAAGTTAAATATTGAGTATAGCCCTGACGGTTGATTGGCTTTGGAGGGAGAGCAAATACTTAATTGAATAATTAGTGCATTTATAAAAAATTAACAATATTAAAAAATATTGAAGTTTTTGAGTTGAGCCCCCTCTGACCCACTTCGGTCATTCCCGCTGAAAATAAATAGGTGTCATTGTTATGGTTTTTTTTCGTATGTAATATAATATATATATATATATATATAATTACATATTTATTATTATTTATAATTATTACATTATAATAATATATATATATATATATATATAATTACAACGGCAGTTATTAGAGTTGTCATGTTAAGCCTTCTCCCTTACTCCCCATTATATAACTTCCCCTATACCACATATATGTGGGGAAGTAAAAATTAAGAAAACTAAGCAAGATGTCTTCACTGTTGGAAGCGTGTTCCTTGTTCCATCAGGTTTTAGACAGGGTAAACAATATGTTATCATATTTTAGCAGGAACCACCAAGAAAAAAAGAAAATATTTGAAGAAAAAGACATCATTTACATCTCATACAAGTATTATTTGCATAAATTTTCATAATGGAAAACAAAATATGTAGCTTACGAATTCTTGTGCAGATATGGTCAGGTAAATCCGTCCATATTACCAATTTTAGTTTAAATTCATGACTATTTTTCTATAATTTCTGAAACGATTTATATACAAAACCAACCTTATTACTTATTATATAGTTTTCAACTCCGTTGTCACCTAAACCACAAAAATAAATGCTTGGTGTAGGTGCAAAAGAGAGCTTCTAAATTCTTGCTGTCGCTTTTCTCTTTTTCAAACAGTTATTACTATTGAGGAACGAGTTAATTCAAAAGAAAAAAATTTAAATAAATTTCTGTTTAAAAAACAAAAGACTTGGTTCAGGAAAATTTTATGGACTACACTAACACATTTTTCATAGACAAGGAGCATATAGGATATTTTGAAATAAGACAAAGGCACTCTAGGTAGAATTTAGATAACCATGCTATCTAGTGAGCAGAACGGGAACCAAGTGAACGGCAGCGCTGTTGTGGTAATACCATAAACTGCAGCCAAGGTTTGTGCTGACATCTCCCGGCAAGTGCAGAACCTATAATATAATAATAATATGGTTAAATTTATTTACACTGCCATCTTAGTTGCTGCTGAATCTTCCACACATGCCTCCTTCAAATTACAACACCATGTTACTCAAATTGAGAACGGGTGCAACATTTGGAAAATTAAACTCAACACGGACAAATCACAACATATAACATTTACACTAAGACGAGATATATGTCCCGCCGTTTATATCTACGAGCCCCTCCCTCAGATTAACACCGTAAGATATTCGGGACTTACTCTGGACAGACGACTGACATGGAACCCTCATACGTAATACACTAAACAAACGATTTAAAATGCTTTATTCTCTTCCGCACACCTTCAAAATTACCCTTAACACAAAAGCGTAACTGCTACACATATCTACTAAAACCACTCTGGATGTATGGCTCACAAAAATCTAAGGTTCGGCTAATATCGAACCTGGAACGTATCCATACAATGCCCACCATACGTAAGTAACAGAACACTCCACAATGACCTCATGATAAACACAGTTCACGACACAATTCAGGACCTTTACAGATGTGCAAATTGCATTCACACCCAAATCCATACATCCACAAACTTTCTTCACCACACTTGCCACACAATCCTCCCAGGAGATTGAAGAGGAGGTGGAACCGTGACTTACTAAAATCCCAAATTGCTGAGTTTTCAACAGAATTTCATGTTTTCTGACCTGAATCCAAACAAGGGAAAAAAGTCTTTCTATCTGTGTCTTTGAACACGATAACTCCCGATTTTATATGTGTACCCAGAACCCTCTAAGTTGGCACTTACTGATTTCCAGCCAAAACGTTCAAAGGGAAAAAGAGAGGCATAAAAACTCCAATAACTGCCGTTTTAATGACAAGAAATTTTGTACGTAAATACAAAGCACTATAGGGACATCTAATGATGTTCAGCTAAATCAGACAAAAAGAATGGTAGGATCAGGGGGGGCTCAACTCAAAAATCTTAAATAACTGCCGATGTAATGAATGTATCTATACAAAATTTAGTATAAGGAATCAGAAGCGACTATGTAAGTAAAATATTGAGCCCAAACAGTCGATTCGGTTTGAAGGGAGAGCGAAAATGTAATTGACTAATTCGTGTTGGGGATGTACATAGCCGGTGATTCACCGACGACAGATTAGCCAAATTCATAAATATTTCTTGAATTTCATGATATTTTTTGCCATTTCGTGGCTTCATTTCGCCATTACGTCACAATTATACGAAGTGATTATCTCTCTTAGTGTACTATTTCACTGTTAAGAAATCCGACGATTATATACAGATACAGAACATATAAAATACATTACATTAAGACGTTTCATTCCTTCCTTCTTATCCAGTGAATAATCACTTGTTTTTTTTTTTTTGTTTTTCTAAATCAAATATTTTCGCGAGTTTTTAGCCCAAAAAAAAAAAAATGATCAGGCAAATGTCATTAATTTGTTAATGAAAAACATTTATCTAGTTTGCTTAGAGATGAAAAATATGCGAAACTTATTTGTAAAGAAAGGCATTCTTCATATGTTAAAAATAAATAATAACTTTATTTCTTTCTATAATTTAATTATATTTATTTTAAAGATAATACAGGTTATATGAAGTCTCACTCAAAGAATGGCATGCATTCGATAGAAAATATGATATGAAATATAAATAGGTGATTTATTTAAAAAGAAGAAGGATCTTAACGTAGAAAATACAATTAAAGACAAAATATTGCAAAAAATGATATGGAACGTCAAATTTTTAATAAATAAACATTGAATTGAGAAAATAAAGAAAACAAATTCTGGGCTAAAATTGCAAAAAATTTCACTAGCCTTCCTACAATTAGTAATATAATTTTATAATGCAAAAATGTTTACTCTACAAATAGACAACCATAAATTTTGTTTCTAATAATAATATGTTAATAATACCTTTTTGAGAAGATAATATCTTCATAATATGGAGAGTTACCTTCCAGAACGCAGCATCTCAAAAATCAGATTTTTATAAAATTATATATATCTAATATGAAAATGTGGAAACAGTTCCTCCTATTATGCATCATCGAGAGGTGACAAGTAGTGGAGATTTTCTTTTAGGTAAAGTAATAAAACGTTATTATTAACTAATAATGAAAATTTAGTCATTTAATGCAACATCAATCTGATGCATTCATTGAGGTCAATCGATGTACTGCGTTATGATTCATACAAAGTAAATATCATAAATGATTTTCTTCCATAAAGAATTCTAAGCATTGAACAAAAAGAACCGCATATTTTCAATTCCTCTTGCTACTTTCATATCAAACACAAAAATTGACATAACACGTTTTGCAATTTAACTCCTTATTTGTAAAGTATACATTTTACAAATATTTCTTTTGTTTTTATATTTTTTCTACATATATTAAATAATTTTATTGTTTGAAACAAACAATAAAAATATTTATTTTATATTTAGTATAATGGCCACACCTCACCGACAGCGCTAAAAAGGCACCAATTCAATTTACCTTACGAACGGAATAATAGCTATTATTAACTATAGTTAATATTATACATACCATAATTAATGGTAAAAAATAAATCATACATAACAGATATATCATACCCTTCCATTTTATGTCCGAATATATTTCTGCGATCTGTGTCGATATAGTGGAAAGTTAATAAAATAAATAAAAACGAATGTTTAACTTTTTTCTCGTATTCTACTATAAACCTCATTAAGTAGTTTTTTTATTTCTTCATATAATATGTTCTTTATTTTATTATATTATAGACAATTCAAATATTTGTAAATGTTCTGTTAAGGTACTTCTTATATCTCTGATGTTTGTCAGAAGTCAGAATAAGTCTTGTGATCCAAAGGATTTAGTGCATTTAAATATGTTTACCATATGTCATTGAATTTTGAAATATTTTACTTGGTTTATATTTAATAGTTTATAGAAATAATATTTCAAGTAACATAAATGTGTTTTACCTGATTTGCGGGAATTTTTCAAACCTTCAGAAATTCCCCTCCTAAAATTCAGATTTGCTGACTTGCCCAAGAAACCCGAGATATACATTTCCCTGGGGAAATTCGGAGTAGGTGGACTCCATTTGGAAAGAATTGAATACAAATTTGTAATAATAGTACTAATAATAATTTGTAACCTAATAGTACTTAGACTGTACAGATCGCTGAGGAATAGTAACAAAATTTAGAATCATAAAAATTATTAAACTTTAATTATTTAAAGAGACAGCTATTGCAGCAAATCGAGTGCAAGCAAGCCCTCATCTGCGAATCATGTTCTGCCACAGTATAACTGTTGTGTTTTAGAATAATACATGGGTGTTTTGCAACCTTCTCTAGAATGATTGACAATATTTCGTGACACTGTCCTTTCTACGGGTCATGTGCCCCAACAAGAGACGTGGAAGTGTCCCGAAATATTGATAAAAAAATATCAATTTTCACAAAAAGGTACCCTACCGTCAGAATAAATTTAAGTTAGAAATCCACAGTCATTTTCCACTATGAAAGGAACCTGCTTCATACATAAGTTATAATCAAATTGTTGAAATTAACATTAGAATTTATATAAAACATTTTCGCAGTATTTGAATAAAAACAAGCGACAATTGTATTTAGCAACATTAGATAAACTTTTATTAATACAACAATTTCACCCAAAACCATCAAGAGAATAATTATTTCCTATAATAAATATAGATATTGAAATAATTTCAAGTAACAGTATATAGTAACAATAGTTACAAATCTAGGAATTGCGATTAAGATATTAACATTAAATACTTAACTTAAGCTAAAAACAAAATAAGAAACAATATGACTACTAATCTGGAATGATCCATTTTAAGTACATTTAAGATACGATGACAATAAAAATATATAAGAAATGTTTAAGTACAAATAAATATGTATTTAGCAAAATGCATCAAGTGCAATAAAGTTTTGGAACTTTTACATTCCACACAAAGATTCCTGGGCTTCAAGGTTTTGTAACTATAAGTTATCTGCACCTCAGAAATATGTCGTCGGATTGTAGATAAAAATTACTAAATTCACTGAATATTTTCAAATGCCATCGTGTTATACTGCAAAGTGTCATACTCATATATAAAAATTATTTTTAATACTTTTTTTTTTATATAGTGATTTATAAACAAATTATGGCTTCTGCCGAATGTAAATAATATCTTTTTGCATCAACCGAACAGAAAAAATAATTTCTGAAAAGAAAAAAAAAATGCATTTGAATATTTTTACCACAAACCTGACTAACTATATGTTCAAGTAAAGAAAGTTTAGAAAAACGTTAAAATAGCCCAAACAAAATAATAAAAAAAAGTACCATATTTGAGGTGCAATAATTTCTCTACATATTTATTATTTAGCTATATAATACTGAAGATAGACCTAAACAAGTCCTAATATATTTATATGTTATATGTAGCTATTTATATTGTTTATCTTCAATTCGGTAGTTAGTTCGGTACATTCCTTCAATTCGGTAGTTAGTTCGGTACATTCCTTTAATTCGGTACCTATTGTACAATTCCGTTGATTCTAAATTTGGCACATTGAACTGTTATGTATGTTATGTTATGTATATTAATAAATGAAAAATTTCAAATAGAAAAAATAAAATAATAGATACCGTAGCTATGTCTACAAAGTAACTAATCGAAATTAATAAAGATATTGAAAATTATAAATGAATACAAGTTCTTTAAAAATTTTACGCACTTAGAAAAATATTTTTCACACATTGTGGCGTCTTTACAAATATACGTAATAAGTATTATTTCACAATTAAGATATCAAATTAATAAATTTGGCACCTTGACACTGACTATAAAAATTCTATACACAAGAGCTAAAATATCACCTTTTTGATTATCAATTAAATAATATTTAAACAAAATAATACACAAATAATTTAGATATTTTATTGTTCAAAATGATACGACCTTTTCTTACCAAATCCACACGAAAAGAGCTGAGTGTAACAGCACTCATGTATATGTTACTGTTAATTTGATAAATTTAGTTATTATACATAATAACTGGTTATTTTACAAAATAACTACCGTTCTTGGTTAATATGACCAATTATTCACAGTTTCTTAATATTTATCATATTAACCAGTTATTATGCATAATATAAAACTCACCTTGTTAATATGATAATTTTTTTACTTTTGTCACAAATTAATCATATTAACTGGCTATTATGCATAATAGCTGAAAACCTGTGGCTTTACACGGGTAAAGTATATGTTAAAGCTAGAACCTGTACTACTTCAAATATAGGAACGACGGGAGGGGCAGATATATCGTCCCGCCGGCAAATACGCCCCCAAATTTTGTAATATTTCGATTTATGTTTGTTCTAGGAATTTATGTACCCAGATGAATGATTATCGCTGTTAGACAGCTTACAACAATGGCAATTGAGGTGTGGTCGAGCTAATTAATAAGTTCCTAATCTTTATTTGTTCAAATAAATAAGTACCTTCCTAATATTTGTCTTATTTATTTATAATAGCAACAATTATCTATAATAGCCACACTAGTTTGGCTATTATACAAAATAACCAGTTAACTTAGTAAATTCAACTAAATTAATCACTTTAGCTGTTCACGTTGGATATTTTACAAAATAACCAGATAAAGTAATAATTTTTTTTCAATTTGCCATATTAACCAGTTTTTTGGTTATTATATAAAATAACCGGTGATTATACATAATAGCAGATTTATCAAATTAACAGTAACATATACACTTCATTTCACGAACATCAAGTGCACTTAATTCTGTTAATATTCTAGAATGCTCAGACAATAACATTCTTATTAACAGTTGAATCCTAAACTTTCGGTTCATCAGGAAATAATATCTACCAAGATCTAGTAAATGTTAATCACAAAGACAGATGAGTTTAACAAAAATATATATCTTCAATTGATTTTATTTTTTTTTTTAAATTGATAAATGCCTCCTCCAAACCATCAGGGTAAAAAAAACGTTGTAATAAGGTCACCACAAAAAATAAATCTGTTTAATTTAGTCAACGTTTCGAATTGCCATCATAAGAACCTTCTTATAACCTTCAAGACATGCCCTAGGCAAATACCATTTTTTTTTTTTCTGGATCTTTTATCAAATAATATTAAAAATAGTTATGCATTTTTTTTTTTTTTTTAATTAGACACAAAGATAGAAGACGCAAAATCGCAACTTTTTGGAACTACTTTCTCTTGCACTAACCCCGTAAAATTAAACAAAATATTTTTTATGAGTGCAGTGATTTTTCGAAATACAATATGTAGTTATAATTATTTATACAATACTTTTTTTTCTTATTTATACAATAAACAATCTACCGTTTTGCCGCTATAGATCGGCCATACCCTGCCTGAGAGAAAATAAAATAAGTTGTCGTTAATAATTCTAACATTGTGACATTGTGTGAAAATTATGAAAAAAAGTACATTGCACACTTGATCAAAAAATGTAAGAGCAAAATTAATTACCTACAGTGGCTCACAGTCAAAATGATGCAAGGGGTTTTTAAATAGAAACACACGTTTTGTTTAATAAATTTCTAATGGAACTTGTATAAAACTGAACTTTAACATTAAACTTATTTAAATAATATTCAAATTTAAAGAAATTTCCATTTAGTTGAAACGTTAATTTGAGTCATAGAAAAAATTATAAATAATGACTTCACAGTGAAAATGATGCAAAGGAAAAAATACATAAGAAATCTATCTTTAAATATAATCAATATTTGGTGAAAAGTCCTTTGTTATTTAATACCTCTTTTAAAAGGTCTGCCACAGACGCCACTAGCTTTTCAGTGTAATTTGGCTGAATCTCCTCCCATTCTTCCTTAAGCGTTCTTTTCAATCCTTCCTTATTAATTAATTTGTACTTTCATGTTTTCTCACCTCCATTTCTAATATAATCCACAGATTGTCTATAAGATTTATATCAGGAGATTGGGGCGGTGTTTTTATAGTTTTTGAACAATTATACAAACACGATTCTTTGGCCAAATATGAAGAATGCTTGAGATCGTTATCCTGATAAAATGTAAAATTGTTGCTAATTCCCAGTTTGTTTGCACTTTCTTTCAGATTCTTTTTAAGTACATCACAATAAATATATTTGTCCATCGTCCCCTCAATAAAATGGAGATATCCTACTCCAGAGGCAGCCATACACCCCCAAACCACGACATGACCACCTCCATCGTGATGGCCATTCCACCTCCATGCTTGACAGTCGGGCGAAGATTTTTTTCCCTGAGCTCTTCGTTGGCCCGTCTCCATACAAAACCTCTTCCGTCAGATCCAAATAAGTTGAATTTTGATTCATCTGAAAATATAACCCGTTTCCAGAAGTGCGAATCTTTCTGTAAATACTCTCTGGCTCTCAACTCTAATCTTTCTATTCTTTTTGTTTAGGTGTGACTTTTTTCTTGCAACTCTTCCATGAAATTGGTTCTTTCTAAGTATCCTACGAATGGTTTCAGCACATACTTTTTGTTTAAATGTTTTTCAACCATTATTGCCAACTTTGGAGCACTCAGTTTAGGATTTATTTTAATTTGGGGTGAAATCTATCGCTCATCAGTAGCAGTAAAACTTTTTTTTGCACTTACCCTGGGTTTATTTATAAGCCGATGTTCGTTTTTATAACGTTCAATAATGTGCTCGACTGTTGAGTAGCTCCTGTTAATAATGGAGGCAATTTTTCTGTCTTCCCTTTTTTAAAATTTGCTATGACGATTTCTCGTTCGCGAATTGTTGTTTGAGCACACACTCGAAGCGAAGCTCTTTACAAGACGGAGGACTCCAATAAATGTAATTAGAAACAACTAAAACAAACACTGCATCATTTTCACTGTGAGCTCATTATTTGCAGTTTGTTCCAAGATTCAAATTTACGTTTTAACAAAATGATAATTATTTATATTCTAATATTATTTTAATTAATTTAATGTTTAGCTTAAATGTTATTAAAGTTACATTGGAAATTTATTATAGTTTATTATTCAAAATCGCTATTTATAAATTAAAAATCTCTTGCATCTTTTTGACTGTGAGCCACTGTATGAGAAAAATATTTACGAATCTAGCCTGAAAATAGATCTGTATTCATTATGAAATACATGTCTACCAAGGACAAATTGATAACGAATTCTTTGAGATTTAAAGTTATTTTAGTAAATGAATTTCTCATATATGTCATAATTGTTTGTATCTTTTTTGAAGAAGCATACAATGTACATTTTCATTATTTTCACAAGGTTAGAATTATTAACAACACTTTTTTTTTTATCTTTATTTATTCTACTCTTATGATGGCTTTCATTGCCGAAACGTTGTCTAAATAAAATATCTTCAATATAATTTTCTTCCTACATCATACTTCTGAACTAGACCATTGTATTATGAAATGGTTAATCACAAATGAACGCAAGTTTTGATATAAGATAGCAGAATAATCTTCTATATTTGCTTCAACTGTATAAAATGGCCAGTTAATATAAATATGATTTGTTAAATATTGGATGACTCTCATATAACAGATTTGTCCGTCGTTAATGTTTTCTGTAAATTTGTGAAGTGTTGTTTAATAATACTGCAGTACGATTAAGGATTTAATCTGTCTAATTTTCAGAAACGCGTACATATTGTGAAAATTTGTAGTAAATAAATGAAACAAACTACTTTTTTTGAAATATCACACAAAAAAAAATGTCCACATAAACTACCAGTTTTGGCATTCCAATATGGGCAGGTTTAGTAATAAAATAATTGTAAGACAAGTTTGCTGAATGGGAACCGCTACAGTAAAATCAGGTAGGTTAGAATTTCAACTAGAAACTCCACGTGGCTTTACAGTTAGGAAACCATCCGAGGACTTGTTAGTTCAAATTCCAATCCCTTCCTTACCAACCTTTACCTATAACAACAGTTGTCACTCAGCAAACTTGTCATAGTTAATAACTAAACCTGACGTTGGTGTTATGAATTCATTTATATTTAAGAATTATAACCTATATATTATATATAATTAAGATCAACTTTATAATTCCATCCGATTTCTAGAGTTTTGTGTCACAATTGAATGATCAAATGAGAAGAATGTATTTAAAAAAATAAATAATTATTATTCTGAAACACTATTCTTGGAGTTGTAATAAGATAATACGATTTGCATTCAAATTGTTAAAACCACTCTACAAAAAATTGCAAGTAGAACAATTAATTTAGAGAATCTACAATTTTAAACCATCTATCAGTTTTCAATTCTCATAGAACAGTACACTATAATATGTAATTACAATAAGTTTATAGATAGGTATGTACAATAATAACAATTTTCATAACTAAAATAAATTCAATTTTTCTTATCACTTATTTGATACATACATTAAAATAACTATAATCATTCTTAAGGATTTTTACAGAGCTATATACAGATAAGTACTTTCAGACGAATGTAAATATACACAATATAATAATTATTATCTATTATGTTCATGATTTAGGATATTTTGGGTTTCCATTGTTCATTAATTATTTATTTTTATTTTATTTATATTCTCTCATTGCTATTTACTTAAGAATAACCTTTATTACATTTTATTTTTTTTTTCTATATTCAAAAAATAAAATTAAAAATAAATCATTACAAAATTCAAGGAATGTAAAAAGTGTTGTTGATTTTTTCCAGAGGTGTCATTTTTTTTTTTTTTTTTTTGCCATTATTTCTGTACATTTTCATGTCCATTCTTCTGGTCACTATAAATGACTATCGAAGAAGCGACGTGAAAGTGTCCTGAAATATTGTCAAAAAAGATAAAAAGAATACACCTCTGGAAAAAAATCAACATTTCAACATCCCAGAGAAGTTTAAGAAACACGTAATATAACATGACTCCATCAAAATAAAATGGTCACTAGAAAAAGTCTTGTTAATTAGTAAATCAACATTTTGAAGTATTGAAAAAATTCTTAACTCATTCTTTACGACAGTATGTCTGTTTAGGTATGAGCTTGAGGTGTGGGATACATCTTGGGCTAATTTGAAAACATAAACATTTATGTAACAATTAAAAATTAATAAAAGATCTCAAGTTAATTGAAGAATCGAGATATAAATAACTCTTATATTCAAGGGCATTTGCTATTGAATTATGCCCAAGATTTAATTCACTGTAGTATAAACTTTGCTTTTGGAATCTAGAAAAAAAAAACATTTTATTCTTATTGTGAATAAAAGTTATTATCTATCTACATATATTACATTGTTCTTGTACTTGTTTATTCAACTGAGACAATTTAGGAATATTGTTTGAAAGATAAAACAAAAGATATTTGTACTAAAGATTTATGAGAAGAGACAACTATGGCTGATGGCTAGACAGCAAGTAGTTAAAGAAGAGATTGTTCAGTTGCAACACTATTCACCATATCCCAGAGAGTGTGGAAGTGCCACGGCTTGGTAAGGGCAAACAGAAAGTCGGACCTCTGTCCTCCAGAGGCCACCAGCTGTTCGGTATCTTCCTCCCAGATCGCCAGGTCTGCAAGGTTCGTCTGGGTGAAGTTGGCCTTCGTCGCAAGGGTCCCCGTCACGTGGACATCGTCGATCCAGAAATAGGTTGCGATCTGAGCCTCGGCGAATAGGGCAGCCGCCACGTCTGCAGAGTAGAGGATGACCCAGCCGGCACAGTACTGGGGATACCAGCGGTCCGGATACTCCATGGGGGACACCCGCCACTTGGACCTGTAGCTTCTCTTGACCAGAGACCTCTCCATCACCGGACACAGGATGAGCTTGGAGGTAGACAGACCTTGCAGGTAGCTGAGCAGGTATGGCGTGTTGACGAACACGTCGTCGTCCACTTTGAGGATGTACCTTGCCCTCGGGCACTTCCTTCCGGCCCACATGAGACCCATTATATGCTTGTATGTTAGGTTCCTATATGAGTCAACAAAGGAGCCTTGGACGATGTCGCCATACTCCTGAGCCTCTCTGTCGATCTGTGCCTGCCATGTTGCATTGGTCGCCCCAAGCAGGAACACGACCTCCCCCGTCTGGCCCCAAGTCCGTCTGATCTCCTCTCTGTTGTAGCTGTTCCATGGAGCAGAGACGACGATGACTGCCAGGAGTGGTGAGGTGCCGTTGCAGGCTGTGGAGGTGAGATAGGTGAAGTTGGTGAGGTCTATGAGGGAGGGGAGTGTGGAGGGGGGGCGATGTGATGTGGAGGACGGGATGCTGGCTGGAGCGAGGACTGAGTGGAGTGCTGCAGCCATGAGCAACACCAGGCCCAGGTAGACCGGCAGGGACCACCACCACCTCCGTTCTACCATAGCTCCGTCTCTGCAAACCGAAACTAACAGTTAATAAATACATATATAATATGGAAGAAACAAAAAACATTGGATTAGGAAAACCTAACGAGTCCATCACTAAAATGATTAGTAGATATGACTCATGCCCGGGCTTTAACTACAAACTAATATTGCCTACTACCAGAGCGCTCTTTCGTCATTCTGGTGGACATGAGCCTGACTCTACAATGGGACTCCTAAATTTTTATTAACCAGGGTAGGGGTCTTGAACAAGTACCAGACATCGTACAGACTCGGGACTATCCGAAGGACTGCTTAAGTTTATTTTACTTCCCAGAGACTAGATATGTATACCACGACACAAAACAATAGTGTTGAAAGTTGAAATCGTTATTGTAAAGGCAGAATAACAATAACAGTTAAGGAATGATAACTAAATTGAAGTCATGAAATCATAAATGTTTACAAAGGATATGATAAATAGAGAAATGATCAAGGTTATGGATTCTCTATTCTTTCAGGAAAATAATGAATTCATTCACAAGGAACAGTAGCGGTAATAAAACAGAAGAAGGGGCGTTACCAGCCACCCTTCCTCCCTTCCGCGAAGTAATGACAGACCGTCAGTTCCGCGGAAGGGAATCAGGATCGGCAAGGAGGGGGTTTTAGTGGGTATGGTGATGGTGAACCGTCTCGAGTCCCACACTATCCAGGGCTACCTTCCCTCGATGTGCGTCACAGCATTTCCCCCTCCAATGCACAAAAAAAAAAAAAAAAAAAAAAAAAAAAAAAAAAAAAAAAAAAAAAAAAAAAAAAAAAAAAAAAAAAAAAAATGAATTCAACATTTTGAATACAATTTTATCAAATAGTTACGTTAATCACTCACTTATTTAAGCCCTCTCTTTCTGTTGTAGGAGGCACCTTTTATGCAGCCGAAGTTAAGACTTTTCTCTTCTAGTAGTCTTGGAAAAATCCACCCCATCATCTGAAAAAGGAGAGAATAATGAATAATTTTTTTAAATAAAATACACTGGAAAAAAATCGTCGGAGAATCACTGCCAATGAACTTCCCCAACACGAATGAATCAACGTAAGTTTTCACTCATCCTCTAAAACCAATCGACCGTTTTAATCAATAGATGACACACAGGTACGTCTGAATCCGCATTATAAATCAGTTTAAAAGATAAAATCTATAGTTGACTTAGTGCATTGGCCTATACTGTAGGTACCTCAAAAAGGGATTTTCAATTTAAATACTAAGTGCATACAATCATTACAATGTTAAGACCTCCCTAATCCCTGTTAGGATTTGGCCGAAAATCAATAGGTGTCGTTTTTTGGGGGTTCTGGTTTCAGATAAAACATTTCGTATCGATTATTCATTTTTTCATGATCACGAAAAACATACACACACACACACACAGACAGACAGACGCACAGATACTTAACAGAGAGAATCTTGTTTTTCAATTTTTGGAATCAGGGATCAGAAAACATAAAATTGAAGTGAATACTTAATATAGAATTTCTGACAGCTTACAGAAGCTTCCCACATCGTCCGCAGCGCTGGGGAGTTAAAAGGAATAAGGAAATGGTAAATAACTCGGAATGTCAGTTCTATATAGTTGGAAGTTCGCCTGTTGAATATTAGCGCAATCGATCGACTGGTTTTGGAGAGGGAGCGCAATGAATTGATTAATTCGCACTGGGGAAGTACATAACCGATGATTCACTTAAGACATCTTTTACTAACGTATTAGTCCGATTCGCGCGATTTTTTCGTTGTGTTGGTAAACATGTCTGAAAAATATCTGTACATTGTTAGCCAAACCGGATGTTTAGTCTGCTGTCAGCTGTCAAAGAAGTTACATGTGTTTTGGTACGATCGGCGATTATTTATTTGTTTACAAAATGGATCAGAGAATTTTCATATTTTGCTATAAGAATAAAATGCAGCAAAGTTTTAGAAATGTTAAAAATTTCTTTTGGTGAGTAAGAATGCGAAAAAAGTTCGCCAAGTTCGGTCGAATGTGAAGGTCATGCTCACTGTGTTTTTAGATTTTAACGGCATAGTGCACCATGAGTTGTTGCCATAAGGTCAAACGATCAATAAGGAGTACTACCTACAAGTGCAACGCCGTTTGCGTGAAGCAATCCGAAAAAAACGCCCGGATTTGTGGCGAAACAATTCATGGCTTTTGCACCACGATAATGTACCTGCTTCATTGCTTGTTTGTGAATTTTTGGCCAAAAACAACACTGTAATGTTGCCTCAGCCTCCATATTCGCCAGACATGGCTGCGTGTGACTTTTTTCTCTTCCTAACAATAAAGAGAACCTTAAAGGGCTGTTCATTTCACAAGCATAGATGAGATTAAAAGCGCATCACTGAGAGAACTAAATGCTATCCCAAAGATCGAGTTCCAGAAGTGTTTCGGGCATTGGAAGAAGCGCTGGCATAAGTGTATAATAATATTATACAGATATTATCTAATGGGGACTATTTTGAAGGGGATAACATTGATGTAGGCGAATAAATAAAATTCATTGCAAAAACCAAAAATTTCCGTTATTTTTGAACACACCTCGTACGTGGATCTGTGCCTGGAATTTCAGAAAATGAGTCGGTTAATATTCTTGAAACGTTGCAGTTTTCCTATTTAGGTACACACCAGTGCTAAGTACTAGCGATTCATTGCTCGTACGAGAAAACGTAAACGGAATACCAAATTTTCGAAGCTGTCTTATCAATATTCTTTATCAATCTATCCAACAGAAGTTACACTTTATTCCTATATTACTTCCCCAGAGAAATTATGTAATCGGTTAGAAAGTACACTGAATTTTGTGCTTTACTATCACTTGTGATTCTAAAAATGAAAAAAAAAATTGCGGTTAGTCTGTGAACAGAATAACTTCCAATAGAGCAACACGAATATGTATATGTGTATTCAGAACCCCATAAGGACGGCACCTATTAATTTTGCGCGAAAAATGCCGAAGAGAAGAATGTTTTTCTTTATAATATAAGTATTATATATAGGTATATTTGTTTCCCATACAAATAAAAGACGTTGCCTTCCCACTGTTTTATTTTAGACCAGAACCGGTTTTCGACGCAACAGCGTCATCATCAGTGGTTCGATGATTCGGAGATGAACCACTGATGATGACGCTGTTAGGTCGAAAACCAGTTCTGGTCTAAAATAAAACAGTGGGAAGATAACGTCTTTTATTTCTATGAGAAATCTCGTCCCACAACATCTTATTATCACATATGAGGTATTTGTTCTGAAATATTTACTTCCTACAACGGTGGTAAACTAATATTAAAGATAACAAATAATACAGTAATCTTTAGTGTTACCACTGTTATTGGAAGTAAATATTTCAGAACAAACAAATACGTGACTGTAATCCACTGGGATTTCCTAATTGACATTCCAACCTTTCTCCTACCTACCTGAGGTTCTTTCCTTTATGTAAGGTGGCAAACTTGTCGTTATTTATATCTAAACCTGACCAAGGTGTACTGGTCGTTTTGTATAATAATTTTTTGTGGAATGAAAAAATATTTCAAAAAATATAAATTTTATTTATAAATAAATAACTTTAAGTGTTTCCATGCAAGCCCTCCTACATTAAGTGAACTTAAGATCATATACAGGGTGGCCCAGATAAGTGGGCCACAAGTGAAATAACTCCTAAACGGTTAGAGATATCAAAATTGTGCATAGGACTAAAGTTGTAGGACTCGCCGAGAGCTGTAGTATAGCGTTCTCGAAAAGACAAAAATGACCCCATTAATGGCTCAAACAGCCCTTCGAAGGGCGGGGTTCCCTTTTGACCCTTAAGTTTCATTACATTTTATTAAAGTACTAAGGAAACAAGGAAGAACTGTGGAAACAGATTTTTGATACGTCAAGTAGTTCTCGGAACAAAAACGTTTAAAGTTGCACGTTTTTCTTATTCTGAAGTTATATACCTAGTTGGAATTTAATAACTTCAAAATAAGAAGAACGTGCAACTTTAAACGTTTTTTTTCCGAGAACTACTTGACGTATCAAAAATCTGTTTGCACAGTTCTTCCTTGTTTCTTCAGTACTTTAATAAAATGTAATGAAACTTAAGGGTCAAAAAGGAACCCCGCCTAAAAAGGTCATTTGTGTCTTTGCGAGGACGCCATACTATAGCTCTCGGCGAATGCTACAACTTTAGTCCTATGCACAATTTTGATATCTCTAACCGTTTAGGAGTTATTTCAATTGTGACCCGCTTATCTGGGCCATCCTGTATATTCTGAATGCTATTCCTGAAAGACAGATTACAGATACGAAGTTTGGTTATTAAAAAAAAACCAACACAATAAATAAACCTTTAAAAAAAATAGTTTTTACTGAAACCTTGGTGGGGAGGGCTTGGCCTTATATTTGAGCTCAAACTCCAAGTCTCTAACTGTAATAGAGGCCGATATCCCTACACAGGACTCTGATGAAACCTGAATATCTTGGAAACGGCATACCCGATTTCCACCAAACATGGCTGAGAGCCATCTCGCAAATACCAGCTTTTGAAACAAAAAAAAAAAAAAAAAAAAAACACTTTGAAAACGGTTCAGCCCTCTTGGAGCTACGACAAAGGCTTGAGCTTGAAACTTAAAATACCCCTCCTTTTACGTCGGGGGTTATAAATATTTCAGCCATTTCCCCATGATGGAACAAACACACAAACGTTAGCGACAAACTGTATAGAACAATGTTTAAAATGAAAATTTACGACATATTAATTCTCTCTGTCTCCAAGTAAATCCTTACTTAATTCAGTGATTCTGAAATAATATGTATCCTAAAAAATCTATCCCTGAATTGGTAGATACATTAATATGAAGGTTGATAGAAATATTTTCCCTTTTCGTTTCTATTTTACTGCTTCTATCCTCAAATATGAATTCAGGAATAAGATGCAATCGAAAGTTCACATGAAAATAAAATAAATGATATTCTGGATCGAAGCCCTCCAAGAATAAATACATAAAGAGTCAAAGAAAAAGGAACAATAGAAGTTAGCTCTGAAAAGAAAAACAAACAAAACTAAAAAACTTAAATTAGTGCAACTGTGGAGAGCACCGTACAATAATAAATAGATTTAAAAAATAGATAAATAATTAAATTAATACATTAACTAAATAGAAAATAGATATATGGTACAAAGGATATGGGAAAAGGAGATACATTAAAAATATAAGAGGAGAGGGCGCCGGTAGCTCAGTGGTATGCGTGCGTGCCTCCTGAGCTCAAGGTCGTGGCACTTAGTTTATTTTATCTGGGAGGTAAAATAAACTTAAGCACGCCGTCCTTCGGATGGGGCATTAAGCGATGGTCCCGAGCCTGTACCATGTCAGGTACTCGTTAAAGACCCTTGCCCTAGGTGAATAAAAATTTAGGGTAGGCAAAATTTAGGACTCCCATAGTAGAGTCAGGCTCATGTCCATCAGAGTGATGAAAGAGCGCTCTGGTAGTTGGCGATATGACCTAGTAGTTAAAGCCCGGGCATGAGTCATAATAACTAACTATAAGAGAGGAGAGGATGCCCAGACGGTTTGAAATAATATTGATTTAAGAGACACAGATGTAATACGTACTAAAATGAAGTGAATAAATAAACTAAACACAGAGATAGTAAGAATTGATGGTAAATGTAGGAAAATACAAAGGAAGGGGAATGAAAGGATAATCGGAGGGAGAGGATTGTATACGGAAGAGGAATTGGAACAGAGAGGAATTGAAGGAAGCCACGGAAGGAGACAGACGTGGGAAGGCAGGGAGTTCCAGAAAGAGTTGGACAAGGAACGAGTTGTGGAAGGCAGAGAAGCGATGGGAAGGGATGAAGAGGTCAGAAAGGAGGGGTCTGGTGTGTCTTCGGTGGACATAGGACTTGAATTGAAACATTTTGTAAAGATAGTAAAGTTCTTTGGATTTTAGCATTTGGAAGAGGAAGGTACCTAGGAAGTAGTTTCGGCGGATGGAGGGTTTAAGCCATTTCAATCTCCGAGTACCAGGACGAGATGTGAGCGTCTCTAGGGGACATCGAAAACAAGTCTGACGTGAATGTTCAGAATGCGTTGAAGTTTGCTATCAAGTCCCTTGCTGAGATCATTATCAGTTGTTGAAACAAATTTTCGTGGACAGTTGACATGATGAGATAAGGGCTTGTCTCCCTTGGGTAGGTAGCTACACGAAATGGTACCATTTCGAGAGTCATGTAATTAAATTGATAAAGTGTGCACGTAATATTAAATACACATTACTATAATTACAATTATGTCAATCAATCCCTGAGGGATGGCAATGATGATACATTCTCGTGTAATTGATTTATTTTATAATAATCTTTTTGTTAAATACACACAACAGTATTTTCACTTTGGTGGACATGATTACTAGTTTATTTACTAGATAAAAGAAACTAAGGGCTTCGGCCGGGTTTCGAACCCACGATCATGAGCTCAAAAGACAAGCAGGCATACCACTGAGCTATCGGCGCCCTCAAACCCTTCATCAAGTGAATAGGGGCGCTGGTAGCTCAGTGGTATGCGTGCTTGCTTACTGAGCTCAAGAAAACCGTCCGAGAGAGGTGAGAGAATGATGGGCGAATCACCATTGTATCAAAAAATAAATAGATGAAGATGACAGCGAACATCAGGTCCAGCGATGCGTTGAATCACATCGTACCATGTATATTTGAAGACAGCATTTACGCACATGATTCACAAACGGAAATAGAAAAGCCACCACAGCACAAATAAATAAAAATGTTTTTTATGGGATAATACAAATAAAAATGAATATATAAAAAAATTGGTAGTAGGCGATATGATCTCGTTGTTAATGCCCGGACAAGAGTCACAATAACGATCTCTATATGCCATCTTCACATTGGAGATTCATTAATTGGAGTGAAATCGTTTTTTTGGTTGTATTTGCGGCTAGTTCCATCAGAGACAGATTTAACTGGCTGGGGTGGGAGGGGGGCTGACGGCAGGATTTATGAGACTTTAGAAAAAGCTACAAATCATGGAGCCCCCGGGTATCATTTTCTTTGGTGGTGGTGGGGGAGGTGTCGTGGGATTGACAAAGAGCCAAGTACAATTAATTGCATGGATCCCTGGCGGCCTTCAGGTCTGACACCCGCTTGAGTTCATGTCAACCTCAACTCGAACAGAAAAGTCGAACTCAAAGCAGTATTTCTTTCGCTTAGCTGCACTTCAACCTATTAGGCTCAAGGATATCTCTTAAATCTTTATAAATAAAAGAGGCTGTCTGAATATTGGCTATTTTTGCGAACTATTTGGGTTTTATTTTGACGTCAATCAAAGACCGTACAAAAGATACCAATAATCACGCCTTCTCGAGAAGATTTGTCCGATATAAGTGAAAAAAAAACGAATCCAATAAGAATAAGTCTCACAGTAGTCATACAAATTAGAAAAGTAACATTAAAAAATAACTTAATAAAAAACAACTATTTTAAAGTAGATAAATAAAGTCAATAAAGCCAACAAATAATAAAGGATAAGGAATACAAACGAACTATTACTGAGTCACTGTGATCGGAGTAGTTATTGGGTCAAGAGTGATCAGTTAATGACCGGTGATCGTCAAATGACTGTAATTACCCCACGTCTATTGTTTGTCTGTATCACGGGAAAAATGACTGAACATATTTTAAATAAACTTCATATTTTGAATCTGTCTATTCAGGAATAGTTATTAGGATACATGTGATTTCAAGATCACAGAATATAGGAATAGAAGGGTATACTAGAAGATAGAAAAGGTGATATCATTATTTCTTAACTACTATATCTATGGTCACAGGGAATATGTTGTTAAGTTGTTAAATGCCCAAAATGAGTTAAGTGTACTGTGATGATCGCCCAAGCCATCTGCGCACTGTGAAGAAGTTGGGAGCTCAGGACTCTAATATTTTCGTAATTATAAAGATGTGGGTTTCTTGGTATCTCGTAAAATTGTGTATGTTCTCGGTTAAATCAACTTAATCTATTTCTTTTAAGAAACATTCACGAGATAACTGCATTTAACCATTTATTCACTATGGCAGACTATTCCAAGTGAAGAGGCGGGTGTTTTCGGTTAAATCAACTTTAGAGAGGCATCATTCACAAGTATTTCAAAAAGTTTGGTTAATAATTAGATAAGTGTGTATAAAAATTAGGGCGACATGAAGCGAGGTAAGGAGGGAGAGCAGTAAGATGGTGGGGACGGCGAAGGGAGACTCACTTTGATAGTTCCTTATATTTACTGGTAATATTCAATTAATTTTCTGATTTCAGGAAATCAATAAATAAAAGTACATTTTCTAGTATTCATATTTTTCTGTCTCTATTTTATCATTCTTCTAAACGGAACGTTAATTATTCAGAGAGGACGTCATTATGAATATCTGAGACAACCTTTATAGAATAGATTTGTAAACGATCTCCAATCAAGAATTCGTTTTTCTCCTCATTCCCTGACATTTAAATCGATCTTTGGTTTTACATAATTAATATCATTATATCTGACAAGTTAGTCGATATATTTGTTTTACTAATATTTAGACAATTGTTACTACCGAACCTGTGAGAAGTATAAAAGAAATTATGGATTCTGTAAAAAATTCAATGTTGACATCAGGTATTTATTTGTTATTTTTTACCTTTAAGGCTAATTATCGACAGTTGACTTACGATACATTCATTAATCGTGAGTAGAGTCTCTTTCCCTCTGGCCCATTTCGTGGAAATTAAGAAGTGCCGTCCTTAAGGTTAAACAACAGATGGCACCACTAGTAACAGCGACATTATTAAAGGTATTTTGGCTAAACGGCTCATTTTTTTTAAATATATTTTTTTTTCCTTTGTACTCAATATAAATGTAGAAGTGATATGACACTGTTTTTTTTTTTTTCATTTTTTTTTTTTTTTTTTCTCTCTTTTCTTTATTTGCAATCTATATACATTTTATATAATGAGCAAATATGTTAACTGTATGCTTAAGTGTTTATGCCACATGTTGGGAGAGGTCAGCCAGCGCTGACACTCCCTAGAAACTAGTTCAATGGTTAGTTTTCCCTTAGAAGATCTCGAGGCCACCTCCTATTCAGACGGCGTGGAGGATTGTCAGGATGGGATTGAGAGGATAGGACTTGTGCAAATGGGTTAGGATGGGATGAAAGTTTATTGTGGAAATTTAAGAATCGGGATTGGACGAGTTCTTGGACGGTTGGGATGTTTAGGTCTTCATGGAGTAATTTATTGGTGACGTAGAAGGGAGCATTTACAATTCGACGAAGGACTTTGGACTGGAAAGCTTGGATGCGGTTTATATTGGATTGTTTGGCTGTACCCCATAGTTCGAGGCCGTATGTCCATATTGGGCGTATTATAGTCTTGTAAATGGTCAGTTTGTTGGCAGTAGAAAGTTTTGATTTTGGTCCAAGTAGTCTACGTAGTAGTCCGTAACGTCGATTCAACTCTTGTCTTTCAAGTCGTGTGTGTGGGTTCCACGTCAGTCGGCTGTCTAAGTAGAACCCGAGGTAACGCACCTGGTTAGAGGAAGGAATTAGTACGTTGTTGATGGTGACGGGAGGGCACGTTTGATGGCGAAGTGTGAATGTAATCTGTACACATTTCTCTTCATTTAATTTTATCCGCCAGAGGTTACACCATTTCTCGATTTCATCGAGTTGTTCCTGGAGAAGGATTGTAAATTCCGAATTTTAGATTTTTTATGTATTTTTCTCTAATTTTTTACGTGTTATTTTTTCATTTTCTTTTTTTAATTTTCAGGTAGGGCGCCAAAAGTGGACAGTGAAATGAAACGGAAACAGAAAAATATGAAATGAATGGTGGTTCTTGGTTTTTGTTTTGATTCGAACGCAACACTAATCCCTTTTCTCCAGCGGCCTTGTTTACATCTGTAGGTCTGCCCCGTTTTATGTTCATACTAATTCATATTTTGTCTTCGAACTTGCATCATACTTATTGAAAGATTGATGAATTGTGAATTCAAGTGATTTGTATACAAGAAATTTTATATGCTGATAGTTTGGGCCAAAAGGGTGGGGGGGGGGGGGGGGGGGGCTTGACTCAAAAAAATCTTAAAAACTGCAGGTGTAATGAGTGCATAATATGAAGATGGCTGATGTAGTGAGAAGGGATTATTTCACAGGTTGTCAAATAAGATGTAGTCTGACCTTCCACAGATTTTTATTTCTATTAGCTAGCCGGCTAGCTAATAGAAATAAAAATCTGTGAGAGGTCAACTTGTGTAATGAGTGTATCGACAGGAAATTTCATGAGAAGTCGCTGTAGTAAATAACATTGATTTTCAGCGATGGAAATGGATCGAAAAGTTGGCTTAGCAGGAGAAAGAAAACTTAGTTGATTAGCAATACTTTCTAGGTGGGGAAGTAATCTACCAGTGATTCACCACAACTTAATAATTTATTCATTCGTATCAATTAAAAAAAAAAAATAAATGAAAATATGAATACTTGGAGGAGATACGTTTTTTATATTAATTCATGCCCAAAATGAATAAAAACTAAAAATTAATAACGGAAAAAAAATGAGGTTAATGGAGTAAGGCACAACTCAGGAATAATATCCGTCATTTTCAAAACCTGACCAAGATCAAGCGAGGTGTAGAAAAAATACGGGAGCCAAATATATTGGGTATAAATGAATTTGTCTCCTGTTATAGATGCGCAAAAAATGAAGCCTAAAGGAGAATTCGAGATTGAACATCGCCCATCGAATTGGAATTTATGGACAAAAATCGATATTTTGAGAAACGACAACAAGGCGGAACACTGAGAGGCAAATCTGATCTGGACAAGTGTCATTTTTCAATATTCTAATTTGAGGCAGGGTGCTTGTCCACTGAACTGAAGATCACGGATTCGGAACCCTGCTGTCCTTCGGATGGGACGTTAAGCGATAGTGCCGCGCATGTACGATGTCAGGTACGCGTTAAATATATGATGATGACGCTGTTGGGTTTAAAACTGGTTCTGGTCAAAAATAAAACAGTGGGAAGAAAACGTTTTTTATTTCTTTGAGAAATCTCGTCCCACATCTTACTGTCACATATAAAGAGCGCTCTGGTAGTAGACGATATGACCTTGTAGTTAAAGCCCGGGCATGACTCATAATAATTAACTAACTATATCTAACACATAAAATATTTGAGGAATGTGATTCAACGGTTTTTGATTAAGAGGGGACTAATGCTCCTTCAGTAAACTGAAGTCGTTCTTAAATTCTGCTGATACACATTTAACTCGATACATAATTACAATTATAAATTTAAAATCCTGAACTTAAAGAGTAGAATCCACTTTAGCATTACTCTGAATATTATGTAAAGAGGTCATCTTATTATTCAAACAAACTTTCACTAACAATAAGTTACAGAGGAAATACGTCATGACCATATAATAACCAAACCAAGAGTCGCATGTTCGAATGTATGCAATTATGTACGCGATATACAGGAGATGCAGAGCGAAGAGAGGGGATTCTCGATAAACATAAACAAAGTGATTTACCGATTTTGACTGAAATCAGCAAGTCAGCGCCTCAGAGGAAATTTATTCAGATTTATTAAAATATTTATGATGCCCAAGAAACAAAGATTTTGAGTTATTCAAAAATTCGTTTTTCGCAATACAACACATTTTTTAAAGTTGTTGGGTGCACTTTGCACATGTGCACAGCACCCGTCATGTCGAGGGAGCGGGGGGGTGGGTGACCTCCGGTCGTCCTTTACACCGCTTTCTTCTGCTCCCGTCAGGACTGTCAGTATCACTGAGTAGTCCGTCACCAGATGCCGCAGATCCCAGTTATGATCCGGTCCAGCGAATCAACTAACTTCATTTGCCTCCCCAGTTATATTATTGAAGTGTAAATTTCATGTCTTCCAAACGCCTGACTACAAAAATTAAGAAACAAATACTTGTCTTTCTTTGTGTCCGCCTGAATACGAACGATAGCCCCCCCTCCCCCCCTAGACTGAATATGTCAACACGACATTTTATATTCATTATTTTATTTATTCATTATAAATATGCCAGTTATAAAATATTTTCGACGTTTGTTCATTTTGTAGTTTGGTCGTTTGATATTTTTGATTAGATATTTTGGATTTGATCTTTGAACAAGGAGCCGTATCCAGAATGCTTTAAGAATGACTGACACCCATTGACTCAAAGGAAGGGGGTAATTAACACAAAAACTCCAATAACTACTGAAGGGGGTAGAGCTCAGTGGTATGCGTGCTTGCCTTCTGAGCTCAAGAACGTGGGTTCGAAACCCGACCGAGGCCCTTAGTTTATTTTATCTCAGAGGTTAAATAAACTTAAGCACGCCGTCCTTCGGATGGGACGTTAAGTGATGGTCCCGAACCTGTACGATGTCAGGTACTCGTTAAAGACCCCTGTGCCCTAGGTGAAAAAAAATTTAGGACTCCCACAGTAGAATCGGGCTCATGTCCACCAGAGTGACGAAAGAGCGCTCTTGTAGTAGGTGATATGACATCGTAGTTAAAGCCCGGGCATGAGTCATAAAACCTAACCTATCCTCAACTTCTGAGTTACGCCAAGATTTACATGTGAATCCAAAACCTAATTAAAGACTATACCTATGCATTTTCAGCCAAATTGGCCAAAGGGAAAGAGGGGGATCAGAGGAGGGGGCCTAACTCAATAACAGTAAAAACTGTCCATGTGACGAATATATCAACACGAAATTTAGTATAATAAATCAGGAATTCCTGGAGATTGACACTTTGATTTTCAGCCAAATTTTTAAATTAGGTTCTGAGGGAGTGCGAAGTCTTAGAGCATTAATTCTTGCAGGGGAAACTGGCCAGTGATCAAAGAAATATGAGTCGAAAAAAAAAGGATGTCTTGCAAGATAAATAAATATATCTTGCAAGACATACTTCCTTCCTCATCAAATATCTTCATTTTCTTCCCTTTCCGCCAACTGATTACTAATCTTATATTATAACAGATATATTATATTATAACAGATATATTATTATTATAACAGATATATTATATTATAACAGATATATTATATTATAACAGATATATTATTATTATAACAGAGAACTAAGACAGTGACACTATAGTGTGCCCACAGAGACATTGAGAGAGAACGGTAGTACACGTAGTGGTGAATTAGGGAGAACCCAGGAATGAGATTAGGCTGATCAGGTGAGCAAACATGATATATCTTCCTCCCCCACCATCTCAATCTCCTCCCATTCAACCACACTATCTTTCCTATCCTACTAAAACATGTTACTCTATCGTCGTTACTTTTAAATTTAGCTATACAATATAAAAAACGAAAAAATCTCACAGGTTGCAAAATAAAAATTTGTCAGACTAAAATCATAAAATTACAACCTAAAATACTACTTCACTCAAAATTAATGAATCTCCAATGTGAAGCTAATATAGTGAGAAGTGATTATTTCACAGGTTTCAACATAAAAGTATAGTCTCACCTCTTCAAAGTTTTTTATTATTTTATGTTTGCCGGTTTTCGAGGTTGCCCTCATCATCAGACAGTCTGAAAAAACATTTAAAAGAACATAACAATAATTATTGAAACCTGTGAAATAATTACTTCTCACTATTCAGCCATCTTCACATTGGAGATTCATTAACTGGAGTGAAGTTGTATTTTAGGTCGTAATTTTGTGAATATAATCTGACAATTTTTATTTTGCAACCTGTGAGATTTGATTCTTGTTACAAAAAGACGCATTACCCCAGAAAGTAGAAAATTTGGACTCGACCGATACAGTAAAATACCTTAGTGTTCTTCTAGACAGACGACTGACCTTCAGGCAACATATCAGACAGAAAGGAAATACTGTGAGCGGACTTGTGTTCTCCTTATTCCCGTTACTCCACGGAAAGACAGCCCTTAATCTAACCTATAGACTCCTTATATACAAGCTTCTGTTGCGGCCAGTGATGACGTATGCAAGCCCAGTGCATGCCGGTCTTGCAAGCAATACCAACTTGAGAACTCTTCAAGTGGCCCAAAACAAATGCCTTAGATTGGTTGGTAGCTGCTACTCGAGGGACACCTCCATCCCCCAAATCCATGAACACCTAAATGTTAAGCTCCTACTGCACTACAGAATAAATTTCAGTAAAAACTTTCTAAAAACTCAGGGAGGGAAACACAAAAATATCCGTTCACGATTTTAAATTATAATCTCAGTTTTTGATTGTTTATCAATTTATTTTCTATTCATTTCAGTTACTTTGTATTCGTTTTTTTTTTTCTTTTTTCTTTAAGAGTTTTTTTCAAATTTACTCTTAAGTAGTAGCATTGTTTTTAATTTAACTGATTATTTTTTACTTGTATTTAGTAATAAGGGTAATGGTTATGGAACCTTATTGTATAATTGTACCTCTGTAAATGCGACTGTTATAATAAACTTCTTCTTCTTCGAACCTGTGAGATTTTTTGTTCTTCATATATTTTTTGAATTATTCAAATCGCAAATAAATAAACTATTACAAAATGATAAAATTAACCAATTAAAAATGTAATAGATGAGGACAGATACATTATTAATATTCCCCAGAAGGATAATGTATCTGTCCCCTCCAGGAAATTTCAAATACATTTCTGTATTATATATTTATTGGAGTTTTATTATATTTTCTATTATATATTGTCAATTCCTGAATTATTACTAATTGGACCATTCCTGAATTTTTTTGGGGACAAAAGTTCATTTTTATTTATATAGATTACCAAAAGTGACGAAAGAAGAGATGTCGAGTGAAAAATAGTCAAATCAATAAATATGTACATGTCAGACAGAGTTATTTAGACATCCTCTTGAAATATGCATGCTAAGATCGGCGCCATTTTTGCTGATCTGCGGTCAGGTCCCACCAACTGAATGGTGAATCAACGTCAATGTACATACCCAGAACGAATTAATCAATCAATAAGTTTTCACTCTTCCTCTAATACCAATCGATCTTAATCAATAGTTGACACTCAGGGACGTCTGAATCCTAATACTAAATATCGTGTCGCTGCGTTCATTGCAACCACAATTATTTTATTTTTTCCTTCCTCAGCTATACGGGAAGTTGTGTAATTGGTCAAAAATTCGAAGCAAAGTTTTCAATGGAATTTCATGTTTTTCAACTTCTAGATTCCAAAAATGAAAAACAAATTACAGCCGTCGGCCTGAAAGAAGAGGGAATAGGAGGCAGGCTTTACACAAAACTTAAATACATAATAAATGCCGTTGAAATGAATTTATTGATACGAAATTTCATATATGAATTCAAAGACCTGTAAGGACGACACCTAGTAATTTTCGGAATCTGTCGAAGAGAAGGGAGGACCAAGGAAGAGGGGTTAATAACTGTAAATATGTTATACGTTGCGATTTGTCCAAGTGTTCACAATTTGAATGGGACGCATGTTGTATCTTTATGAAATTCAGCAGCAACTATCACGGTAATAAAATAAAAAATATATATTTTTTAAAAATTCCTCTCTAAAGAGTAGACCTGACGATATAAGAAAGGGAATAGGGGAGATAATCTGGGCCAAGTCTTGAGGAATATCTCTCACGGTGTGAAATTACTGTTTAGCGTAGCTTCCCATCACACTTCACTTCATTCTACACAGAATATTGCACATCATTTCTAACCATTGCAACTCCCAGTAAAAACTCAAAAATAAATTGTAGGCGTAATAAAAAAAATCCTGCCATGCATAGGTAGAGAGGTCCGCGGTACAAGGGTCCGAGATTTTGATATTATATCTTTCAGTATGCCACTCTATTGATAAAAAGTCGTCGGTGAATCTCACAACGAATAAATCAATTAAGTTTTCGCATTCCCTCAAAAATCTATTGATCATCTGGGCTACAAATCAATAGTTGACTTTGATAGAGGCTTCTGAATTCTCATACTAAAATTGAATCGATACACTCCTTAAATCCGCAGTTATTGCGGTTTTTGAGTAGATTCCCTCTTCCCCCTACCCTTCGACAGATTCCGCGGAAAATTAATCAGTCCATATAGGATTTTCTTTATACATATGAACTTTTTAGTTAATACATTCATTCTATCTGCAGTTATCGTGTTCAGAGACGCACACAGACATTTTTTTGTCTCCTTTTGTAATCAGGGATCGGAAAATGGTGAAAACTCAATATGGGATTTCTGACGGATTACTTCACCTATGAGTTGATGTTGAGTTTTCATCGGAAAATTAAAATGTTTTCAACTCTTGATTCCAAAAATAAAAACAATAATCCTGTCTGAGGAGTATATCAGTGAACACGATACCCGATTATTTCTATGGTTAAGAAGCTTTGTTTTTGTATCGGTTAGAAGAAGAATACGCCCTCCTTCACAATAATAGATACAGTTTACAAATACTATATCTTGATAAAGTATACAACGTTTTCATTATTTATATTACATTGTCCAGAGTATAAATAGTCCGAGTTGTAAAAGGGAACCGTACATAAACGGTCGGCTTAACCAATGTTAATATTTCACCTTATAAAAAGGTCGTTTACTTGAGCGGCGGGGACGCATCGAAGGATGACCGACCCGCCTCATGCCTCCAGGGCAGTTAACTTGTCCGCCAGACCTGCAGCAGATGCCGCCGCCAGCTTTATTAAACGATACAAATAAAAAAAAATGAAACATGCATAAATAACACTTCATATTAGATTTATTGAGTTTTAGAGTGGTATATTAACAGACCTATGGAAAAGTTGCGTGAAGCTCCGACCTCCACATTTTAGAATTAATCAAAGTCATGTAGATCAGAAACGGAGCGACCTTCGAAAAAAGGATTTAGGTCATAATATTATAAAGTTAAGCTGTGTGTTGCAAAATTAGCCTCTACACTGTACGAGTGGAATGTGCCACTGCTGATGTCCCTGTCGCGTTGAAAACTGGTTCTCATCAAAAATAAAACAGTGGGAAGACAACTAAATTTCAATGAGAAATATCGTCTCACAACATGAATAAGTATAATACAGAATCTATATAAACGTTTAGGTTTTATGACTCATGCCCGGGTTTTAACTACGAGGTCAAATCGCCTACTACCAGAGCGCTCTTTCGTCACTCTGGTGGACATGAGCCCGCCTCTACTGTAGGAGTCCTAAATTTTGCCTACCCTAAATTTTTTTTCACCTAGGGCAGGGGTCTTTAACGAGTATCTGACACCGTACCATCGCTTCACGTCCCATTCGAAGGACGGCATGCTTAAGTTTATTTTACCTCCCAGATAAAATAAACTTTTGTTTCGAACCCACGTTCTCTATATAAATATGAAGAAAATAAAACAAATAAAAATCGACAGAGCATAATACATTAAGAGTAGACTATAAAAGAAAACGAAGAATGCCCAGACAAGAAATTTTTTTTTTGTCTTTCATTTATAAAGGTGCAACTGTTGCTAGGGTGCAACAACCAGCATCTATGTTGGTAGGTATGGAGACGTTGGCGTGAATGGCATGTGAGAGGAAGGCCACCCAGTGGTAGGTCCTCGGGTCGAAAATTTATATTAATTATTAGGACAAGGGAAAAAAAAAATAATAATAAAAAAAATAAAAATAAAAAGGGAATTGAAGGACAATTTTGATGGAATGGGTAAGAGAGATGAAAAAGTGAAGGAAAATAATGTAAAAAATAAAAAAATTAAAATATTAAGAACGAATAGGAATTAAGGTGGCAGTAAGACGCGGTTCCACCTCCTCTTCAACCTTCGTGGAGGGTTTTGTGGTAAGTGTTGTGAAGATAAAGTACGTATTTCTGGATTTGTATGTGTGTAAAGTTTTCTAAAGAAACGTATGTAGGTAGTTTGTATTGTGTCGGGTACTGTGTGTATCATAAGATCGTTATGAAGTGTTCTGTTGTTTATGTATGGGGGGCACTGTGTTATCAGTCTGAGGGTTTTGGACTGAAATGCCTGAATTCGTTTGATGTTGGATGTTTTTGCTGAACCGTATATCTGTGATCCGTATGTCCATAATGGTCTAAGTAAGTAAGTATAACAGTTCCGTTTTTGTGTCATGTCTAATTTTGATCGTCTATTTAGAAGTCCGTAGAGTATTTTGAGTCAAGAAATAAAATTAATTTTAAAAAGTAGGGGCTAAATAGAAAAAGTGAGAAGAGAAAGAAGAAAAATAAAAATAATAAAATAAATAATTGAATGATAAAATCATATAAAATGAACAAAATAGGTAGAATATTTATGACAGAATAATTTAAATAAATAAGGAAAAATAGAACAAAAAATAAAGAATAAGAAAAATAAATAAATAAGTAACTAAGATGTGTACTGTGATGTATAAAAATAATACACACATAGAAAAGATTAAATTATAAACATTAAAAAATTAATTATATCTATTTTTATATAGAAGGTAAATTTATTTTAAAACAAATGCCAGTAAAAAACAAAACACGGCCATCAGCTGTTCTAATTAGTGTGTACACAGTTGTGTCGAGGCCTGGGTTCAATGGAGACGGGCTGAGTAAAAGATGGACAGTGGTGTTTAGGCTTAAATTGCAATGAACTAATAGAAGTGAATTGACGGTGAAATTGATCCAAAAAGAAGGTACTTTCTTTTGTTTATATGTACAGGATGTATGTCCAGAAATATACAACTTAAATTTTAAAAAATGGGCAAAATATAAAACAAAAAAGATTGAATTAGTGTTAAGAATTTAGTTTATAAGATTTTTTTCTTTCGATTTTTGTTTGTTTCCATGTTAATTTTAATAATGTAGTATTTTAGAAAAAAAAAAAAAATTTGTTCTCATAAATTCTGTTCTATTCATTTTCCCTGTTGGCCCAGTAAGATAATGTGAAAACCTTTGGATTAGATTTAATATTATTTAAAATTATTAAAAATGGCATCTCTTTAGAAATCCAAATGAAAAGTTGGTTAATTGAATTTTTTTTTAATACGTGCACTTTCTTAAAAATTGCACCTCTTGAACTTTTGATATTTTTAGGGCCCTCTTCGAAAAACTAATGTAGAAATCAAAATTAAATAGAAGACCAGTTATAAAAATTTCTATAGGAAATGTGGTAATTAAATTATTATTATTTATTATTTTATTGTTTATTTAATTATTATTATTTATGTATCATTTATTTAAGTTCAACATTCAACAATTAAATTTCATTTTTTTACCACAGTACTATGATGGTGTAACCACTGCGAGAGGTTACTTAAGGATCCTTCTGACAGATTACATACCTTCTCTTATACTTCTTTTAACTGGGGAAGTAATAATTGAAATTGTAACTTTTGAGACTTGGACGTTATTATAACTTATTATGAACTATAATAATATATCGTCTGTTAAAGGTGCCACTACTTGGACCAGAAGGAGAGAAGACAATGGTCTCGTGTGAAAGTGGATAGAATGGAGGAATGCAATTATCTGAAGGACCTTGAGGAGAGGGAAGCCATTGTCCGCCGGAGCACGACCTGCGCCACTCTCTAGTAGAGAGGTGTGTCGTTCATGAACGAACTATACTCTCAAGTGAACGAGACCGAACCATTTAGTTCCATCAAGGTGGGAATCAAAGTAGTATTTATTTGACTAAACAAAGAAAACTTATGTTTTTTTTTGTTTTTTTTAAATATTGTCTATTTCACAGATAATATATAACATTGGAGTACTTTCGGTATTGCTACCATCTTCAGCCACGACTTAACAAATACTAAATTGAAGTTCAACTAGGTAGTTTACAATCCAAATGGTAGGTAGGTATCCTTTTTCAGCCCCTACGCTACGGGGTTTTCCTATCCCTTCTGTACAGTTAATATTTTAAATATGTAAAAACATAAAAAATTACATTTCGTCCCAAACTGGGATCTTAAAAATAAAAAATTTGAAATAGTATGTGTTGATTAAATGCATATATGAAATGAATTAAAGAATTTTGGACGAAATGTAATTTTTTATGTTTTTACATATTTCAAATATTAACTGTACAGAAGGGAGAAGGATAGGAAAACCCCGTAGGGGCTGAAAAAGGATATCTACTTACCGCTTGGATTGTAAACTACCTTGTTGAACTTCAATTTAGTATTTGTTGAGTCGTGGCTGAAGATGGTAGCAATACTGAAAGTACTCCCATATTATATATTATTTGTGAAATAGACAAAATTAAAAAAAAAAAAAAAACATACGTTTTCTTTATTTTTATCAAGTGTATCACAATATCTTTGCAAAAATGTTAAATATCAAATATTTAAACGTTGCTCAGTTCGTCAGTCTTTATACTGTATGTAAGTGATATAACTGCTATTAAAACTTCACGTTCCTATTTCCAACTGGTGAGCCAATCGGTGAGTTATGGAACTCGCTCATATTGATAAGAATCGACCTTGCTTCGTTTTTTCCGGTATTTCTTCCATAGCATGGTAATAGTAGAATAGAGGGAGCCGGTGGCTCAGTGGTATGCATGCTTGCCTTCTGAGCTCAAGGTCGTGGGTTCGAAACCCGGCCGAGGCACGTAGTTTATTTTATCTGGGAGGTAAAATAAACTTAAGCACGCCGTACTTCGGATGGGACTTTAAGCGATGGTCCCGAGTCTGTACGATGTCAGGTACTCGTTAAAGTCTCCTGCCCTAGATGAATAAAAATTTAGGATAGGCAAAATTTAGAACATCACAGTAGAGTCGGGCTTATGTTGAGTGACGAAAGAGCGCTCTGGTGGACATGAGCATTTTTATTCACATAGGGCAGGGGGTCTTTAACAAGTACCTGACATCGTACAGGCTAGGGAACATTGCTTAACGTCCCATCCGAAGGACGGCGTGCTTAACTTTATTCTACCTCCAAGATAAAATAAACTAAGGGTCTTGGTCAGATTTCGAACCGACGATCTTGAGCTCAGAAGGCAAGCACGCATACCACTAAGTTGTACCTTGAAGTTACATACATATAGAAACATTTTAAAATTCATCTGAAGATGGCTGATGTGAGAAGTAATTATTTCACAGATTGTAGAATAAAAATATATTCTGAACTCTCACAGATTGTTATATTTTGTGTTAGCCGGCTTTCGAGTTGGCCCTCATCAGGTGTTACCTAGGTGTTGATAATGAAATTTCCAACATTTGACCGTATGGATATTTGTGGGGAGGAGGCGCTGCAAAGATGGGTTTTGTGTTTCGAAGATTGAATCGAATTTTGTTTTAATTCATTGACGACTTACATTGCTCTTATGTGAAGCATCAGAAATTCGCATTTATGCTGAAGCCATGTGTTTTTTTTTCCCACATGTTTTTATTTTAACTCTACAATTATTCTCCTTCTCAAAATGCTGCCAAACCACACTTTTGGGAGGCATCTTCTTTAACTAATAAAGTTAACTAATAAAAAAAAAGAACACCGAGTGGCACAAGGCGAACGCACAAACAAAAGTTAATACAATCAGTCAATCACAACTCTCAAATGACAAAACACAAATTATTAGAAATTACAATTAGAAGTAGAACTATTGAGGGCGCCGGTAGCTCAGTGGTAAGCGTGCTTGACTTCTGAGCTAAAGGTCGTGGGTTCGTAGCCCGACCGAGGCCCTTAGTTTATTTTATCTGGGAGGTAAAATAAACTTAAGCACGCCGTCCTTCGGATGGGACGTTAAGCGATGGTCCCGAGCCTGTACGATGTCAGGTACTCGTTAAAGACCCCTACCCTAGATGAATAAAAATTTAGGGTAGGCAAAATTTAGGACTCCCACAGTAGAGTCGGGCTCATGTCCACCAGAGTGACGAAAGAGCGCTCTGGTAGTAGGCGATATGACCTCGTAGTTAAAGCCCGGGCATGAGTCATAAAACCTAACCTAACCAGCAGTTCACCACAGAGGCACTGTGTTGTATCGATAGTCGATACGATAGTCTCCTCCCACTTTTTCAAGCGAGTTGCACTTCGGATGAATTATAATTAATTCATTTTTCTTTTCTTTTCTCCTGTTTTTCGGATGAGTTGTAATTTTAATTAAAAATTTAATAATCGTTAAATAATCATCGATTATCCGATTAATCAAACCCAGATGACATCGATTAAAAAATCACCGGTTATTTTACCAAAAACATCGATTATTTTGATTAATCTGTTAATCGATACCCATCCCTACATAATACCCTAATAACTGCAGATGTAATGAATGTATCGACACAAAATTTAGTGTGAGGATTCAGAAGCCACTGTGTAAGAAATTGAGTTTTAGTCCAAACGGTCAATTGGCTTAGGAAGGAGAGCGAAAACGTAATTGATGAATTCGTACTGGGGTAGTACATAGTCGGTGATTCACTGATGTTTTTAAAATTACATGTAAAATCTAAGTTCCCCAATCAGTTGGCAATCTATAATAAAATTGTATAGTGATGTATGTAACGCCGAAGTAGCGTGTATCAAAACAATTAGTGTATAGGGGGACCGGTTGGGGCCGGGTGTACGTCATGGGGAATGCCGGCGAAGCATCGACTTACCGCTTAGAGTACTACTTTCGCACATTGGACTCTACTCAAGGTACACCCAAACACATTTTATTTCCAATATAATTCAACAATAGCCAATGCTCTTCAACAAAACTCTTCACACTGACCTTAACGTACCTTTTGTCACTGAAATCGCTAAATCCAAGTATAAAAAATTATTTTCCCTTCTTAGTTCCCACAATAATCCTCTAGTCCATGTCCTCCATTCTGCCGTACTTCCCCAACGACGGCTTAAGCGTCAATGGCCTAGAGACCTCCCGAGCAGAAGCAGTGACAGTGATTAGCTACAAATGAGAGAAAACAGTGACTAGGGAGTGTCACCACTGGGTGATTTCTCCCCTCATGAAATTTTGAAATTGCCATTATCTCTTTATTAGAACATTTGCCTGTTGTATTTATTTGTATACAGTTGTAAATAGCTATTAGTAAATAAATAAATAAAAAAATATATATAGATATTTAATTGGAGGAAAATTATTTTGTACAGAATAAAGTTAGCGGTGAATCACCGGCAATGTACTTCCCCAGAACGAATTTATAAATTAACGTTTCACTCCCCCTCCAAAACCAGTCGACTGTTTGCGCTAATATTCAACAGTTGACTTACATAGGGGTTCTTAAATCCTCATACTAAATTTTGTGTCGATATATTCATTCGATCGGCCAGTTATTAAACTTTTCAAGTTAAGCCTCTAATCCCCCTTCCCTTTGGCCGAGTTGGCTGAAAAACAATAGGTGTCGTTCGTTAGAGACTTCTGGATTTACATATAAAATTTCGTGTCGATACATTCATTCTACTGGGAGTTATCTCGTTCACCAACACACACACATACACAGACAGAAATGTTTTCCAATTTGGAATCTATTTGTCAGAAAACATGAAATTCCATGTGAAGAATTGAAAACTACACATCGAATTGTTGCCAAATTACGTAACTTCCCCTATAATTTGTATAATTTGGGAAGTAAAAAATGGTCTATTGGATGCCAAGAAAAAAAATTATTTTTCACAGCGATTAGAAAATCAATAAATAGTAATTTTGCAAATATTTTTCAGTATATTAATTCATCTCAGAATTATATTTTAGAAGAATCCGAATGAAGTAATTAATAATATAAATTTTTTATATTCAAAATTGCACGTAATAATTTTATTATTAGAACCCTTTTCGAAAACTACTGCAGAAATCAAAATTTAGTATAAGACCAGCAAACTTTCTACAAGAAATGTGATAAATTATAGGTTAGGTTTTATGACTCATGCCCGGGCTTTAACTACGAGGTCATATCGCCTACTACCAGAGCGCTCTTTCGTCACTCTGGTGGACATGAGCCCGACTCTACTATGGGAGTCCTAAATTTTGCCTACCCTAAATTTTTATTCACCTAGGACAGGGGTCTTTAACGAGTACCTAACATCGTACAGGCTCGGGACCATCGCTTAACGTCCCATCCGAAGGACGGCGTGCTTAAGTTTATTTTACCTCCCAGATAAAATAAACTAAGGGCCTCGGTCGGGTTACGAACCCACGACCTTGAGCTCAGAAGACAAGCACGCATACCACTGAGCTACCGGCGCCCTCTGATAAATTATATATTTATTTATTATTTTTATTATTTGTTTTTAATTTTAATTAATAATTTTAAATATTTTTTTTAAATATTTTTCTTTAAATATATTTATAATATGTTACTTAAAAATTTTTTTTTCAGAGATATTGTGAAACATTTAATAAAAAATATACAAAAAAACGTATGATTTTCGAAAAAATCTATTTCTCAAAATATATGGGAGTACTTTCAATATTGCTACCATCTTCAGCAAATAGACAATTGTTGTTTCTGAAATAGACAACAATTTTTAAAAACATATCGTTAAAATAATGTCTAAATAAATATCGATATTAATTGTTCTTCATTAAAAGGGATAAGTTTTGAAGAAAGTTATTTTAGAACGTTTACTTTGATGATGGGAAAAGTGCTAAATGTACTTTGTGCTAAGTTTTATTCAAAACAGATCCAATTTAAGGGATCATCTTTTGAAATGCCACCAAGAAACTTTTAAATATTTTTTTAAATGAGATCAAATCCCTTCATGTTACATTCGCCTTGAGGCGCGGTGACTGCCCAACTGTATGGCTGAATAATGTCCCTCTGAAACATGACAAAGACGTACGATACTTAGGACTCTATCTTGACAGACGACTGACATGGAATAAACATGTTTCACAGACTCGACAGAAAATGAAACGGCGATTTGGACTACTCAAAAGACTACTAGACAAGCGATCTCAACTTCGCCTCAACCACAAACTGGGTGTTTACAAGACCGTTATCAGACCCATCTGGACGTATGGCGTTCAGCTCTGGGGTTCAGCTAAGCCCTCACACACCAAAAGAATTCAAGCCATCCAAAATAAAATCCTCCGAACAATCACACAATGCCCTTACTACGTATCAAACATAACATTACATCATGACCTGAACATACCATTCTTACACGAAGTTAGACAACAATTATACACAAATTTGCACAACAAATTCACGTCACATCCAAACACACTGGTGGAAGCAATGTCGGTCCGGTCCTTGCCGGGCAGACCTCCTCGGCGACTGAATCGTCGTTGGCCGCGTGACCTCCTGCCTGAGGAGGACCCCTGAGGAGGCGGTGGTGTTGACCAGCCGTCTCATCAAGAGACTCAAGTGGTGTTACTGTTTTTCTTAGTTGTGTTCATATTTCCTAGTTGTGAAGTAATTCATAGTTGGAAATTAAGTAATAAAGGTGAAAAAAAAAAAAAATAAAAAAAAAAATATTTTTTTATTTAAAATTATGTTTCAATTATCAGATTGTTGGCATCCCCTTGCCCTCCGCACCACCATGTCGTTATGAGGTTCTGGATACACATACAAAATTTTATGTCGATACATTCATTATATTTAGTTCACAGACACATAGTTATTTTTTTATATTTACTTTTGGTATCGTGAAATTCCGGTGAAAACTTAACATCGAATATCTGACCGATTACAAAACTTCCCCTATACTAGGTATAGCTATGAAAATAAATTTACCTGATAATTTGAAAGAAGTTTGTGGACCGTGGGTTGCTATCGGCACGTCGCCTCTACACTGACTGTGTGACATTGTCAAGAAGCAGTGACACACCAGTTTCGATAAATAAACCCAGATCTATTGTACCATATCGTCAACAATAAGAAATCGATAGAACACAAAGTAAACGTTGAGCCATTCCACTTGTCATAATGTCCTTTTCATGTAAGTCCATCGAGATATAAGACCTCCCCCTAGGAGGGGAAACACAACAAAAGTGTCGGTGAATCACCGCCACCAATTAATTAATTAAGTTGTCGCTCTCCCTCTAACACCAAAACATTTTATTCATTAGTTTAATTATACAGGCACTTCTGAATTTCATGTTGATAAACTCCTTATATTTCGCGGAAAATTAATATATGCCATCCTTTTGGGGCTTTGATTTTAAATATAATCTGATCCCCTCTTCCCTTCGGCCTATAATGCCTTATTGGGTTTTGAATTTAATATAATATAATTCTAGCCGATACATGTTCCTCTACACTTCGTTTGGCTGGGTTGGGCGAACCTTTTTCGCCTCTGCTGCCGTTGAACTACTTTTTTGCTCTCATAAGGTCGACACATATTATTTTGCCGAAACAGGGGGTGGGCCGAAAATATGAGCAGAGGGTGGGCCGAAAACAAGAACAACATTTTCGGCATATTATTTTCGGCCCACCCCCTGCTAGTAGAAGACCAGCTATAATTTCTACAGGAAATATGGTAATATGTATCCTTTTTGTTGTAATTAATATTAATTTTATTTGTTTAATTATTATTTTAAAAAATGCATATTATCACAAAGGACGACAAACTGGGGGCGTCTTGAGGAACATCTCTCATGGTGTCAAATCACTGTTTAGCGTTGCTCCCCATCACACTTCAGTTCATTCCACCCAGAATATTGCACACCATTCCATTTGCCATGGGGACAACATATGAATACCTCGACGGATGGATGAGAGAGAGGCAAATAATCTTCTTTTAGCCTACATCTGGGAGAGTTTCCATCCCATTGGATCATGATCAATCCATGTCACTATTCGTAAATATTTACTACAGGTGGGATACCAGATCCATCAGACTCAAACTTAGGGCGTCTCCTCTTGAGCCGGTCCCCTTCCATAAACACTTCTCTAGTTTCTGTCTAAGTATACTAGTTCAAAGTTGGATATGGAAACTAGTCGAGGATGTAGCCCAGCATAATAGCAAAAACAAAAAGTCGACGGTGAATCACTTCCCTATTGTACTTCCCCAGAATCAAATTGTCTAATCCGTTATCGCTCTCCCTCCAAACATTCATTACATCGGCAGTTATTAGGATTTTTGAGTTGAGCCCCTCCACCTCTTCCGCTGAAAATTGATAGGTGTCATCCTAATGGGGTTTTGAATTTACATAAGAAACTCCATTTCATTAAATTCATTACATCAATTATTATAGTTTTTGTGTTAAGCTTCCACACAAATCCCCCCCCCCTCCCCCCCCCCCCCTCACACAAACATTTTGACCGAGAAGAGAGGCTCGACTTACAATACCCTAATAACTATCGATTTAATCAATGTATCGACACTAAATTAAGTATGAGGATTTAGATGTCATTATGTCAAAAATTAAGTTTTAGCCCAAACGAACGATATGGCTTTGGGGAGCGAAAACGTAATTGATTAATTCGTTTTGGGGAAACACATACACAGTGATTCGAGGGCGCCAGTAGCTCAGTGGTATGCGTGCTTGTCTTCTGAACTCAAGGTCATGGGTTCGAATCCCAGCCGATGCCCTTACGTTTATTTTATCTGGAAGGTAAAATACATTTAAGCACGCCGTCCTGTAAGATCCTGTACGATGTCAGCTACTCGTTAAACACCCCTACCCTAGATGAATAAAAATTTAGGGTAGGTAAAATTTAGGACTTCCACAGTAGAGTCGGGCTCATGTCCACCAGAGTGACGAAAGAGCGCTCTGGTAGTAGGCGATATGTCCGCATAGTTAAAGCCCGGGCATGAGTCATAAAACTTAACCTAACCTTTGACTTATTTTTTCACTTTTGGACCAGAGGTTCGAAAAACATGAAATTCCCGTTCATACTCAACATCGAATTTCAGACACATTACATAACTTCCCGTATACATAATTCGAACATCTGGGAAAGTAAAACAGAAACGTTCGGCTCACCGGCTATGTGCATCCCCACCTCGAATCACTTGTAATAAATTAACTTTATACTCTCAATCTAAACTCTCCTTCTGACATGGTCAATTTTGATAAAAATTAAAAAAATGTGTCTTACACGAGGTGTGTTGAAAAAAATAACGGGAATTTTAGGTTTTTGAATGAATTTTATTTATTCGTCTACATCAATGTTACCTCATTCAAAATAGTCCCCATTATATATGTATATACACTTATGCAAGCGCTTCTTTCAATCCCCGAAACACTTCTGGAACTGGATCTTTGGGATAGCATTTAGCTCTCTCAGCGATGCGTTTTTAATCTCATCCATGCTTGTCAAATGACGACCCTTTAAGGTTCTTTTATAAACAAATAAATAATTACCGATCGTATCAAAACACATGTAACCTCTTTGACAGCTGACAGCAGACTAAACATCCGGTTTAGCTAACAATGAATAGATACTTTTCAGACATGTTTACCAACACAACAACGAAAAAATCGCGCGAACCGGACTAATACAACCTGCGAAATTACAAAATTCCCGTTACTTTTTGAACACACCTCGTATATGTCATGGGTAAATAGTAGTATTCTTGGCCAGTTTATAGACACACTGGCTATAAACTAACTGAAACATAAAGAACGTTAAGCATGCCGTCCTTCGGATGGGACGTTAAACCCGTTAGGCCCTGAATGTCCGGTACTCGTTATAGAACCCTACCCTAACTATACCTGGTTTGACGAAATTTAGGACTCCCACTGTGACCGCGATGTTCCGGGGTATGAGTCACAATCAACAAACTACACTATTATCAATGTAATCACAATTAAAGACAATGGATAGATAAAGAGTAGAAAGTGACGGAACAAGGAAGAAATAATCAGGTTATCAAAATATTACATTATTTTGAATAGTCATTAGGTGGCGCTATCTACAATTGGACAAAAAATGATGACAATCTTAACGATATCATTAGTACGAGTATTTAGAACTTTCCAAATGGTAAAATAACTGATCCATGAAATCCACTTACAGTCAGTAACAAAAATGTTCGGACGGTTTGATTTTTCAATAAAAAATTATAATAATTAAATGCACAAGTAATAAAAAATAATTTAAAAAAATAATTAAAGCCATTTTTCAATCAAGAATAAGAATTCAAAAGTGGGTTAGGATAAAGGAAAAACAGCTTTGATTAGAACAAATAAATATTTTAATTTAATAAATTTTATAACAAGTAATGTAGGTAACAAAAATTTTCGGACAAAAATGTAAACAACTATAAATAAATTCAATGTTTTTTTTACGATTTCACAAATTCAAAAACCATAATGTTAATTAATATTTGGTTGGGTACCCTTTTTGTGTAATAACATCTTTCATTCGATTCGGCATTGATGATGAAACTAATTTTTTGGTGAAATTTGGAGATATTTTACCCCACTCTTCTAATAACTTTTGTTTCAATTCGTTTTTTGAAGCAATGGGTGTTAATCGAATTTTCCTGTCGAGCTCACCCCATACGTGTTCAATTGGGTTGAGATCGGGCGATTGGGGGGGGGTTTCATAACTTTAGGGCAGTTATACAAAAGCCAAGTACGTACCAATTCACAGGTGTGTTTCGGATCGTTGTCTTGGTAAAAATGAGAAGTCCGTAAAATCCCAAGTTTTTCAGCACTCTTTTTCAAATTGCTCCTTAGTAATTCGGCATAAACTTTTCCAGTCATGGTGGTTTCAATGAAAACCAGTTCACCAATTCCACTAGACGCCATACACCCCCACACCATCACTGAGCCACCCCCATGTTTTACTATTGGTTTTAAATTTTTTGGATTACGCCTTCTCCAAATTTTGTCGCGACTGTCGGGACTAAATATATTAAACTTACATTCAAAAGTATTTGCTTGCAATAGAACAAACCGCAATAATAAAATATTCTTGTATCTTGTAACTCTTCACAACATAAAAAGAAATCTCAGGTCATGTAATGTCAGAAAACTAGATTTTTGTGATATGACGTTGGAAGAGAGCGACAGCAGCGCTGACCCTCGGCAGAAACCGTCCCTTCCCCCTACTCTATCCCCTCCACCTTCCCTCTAAAGAAACTAAGTACCCAATTTTTCTAATTTAAACGTTTTTTCTCCGATATTTCGACAAATAAATGTTTCCAGATCATGTCCGTTTACTTCCATGTAATATATGTATACATATACTATTACTTTACTTTTGTTTACTTCCCTATACATATAATATATGTATACATAATAATATGTACTAAAAATTTTGTAATCGTGTGAACATCAGAGATCAATTGCATGCGTGTGTTTATGTGAGAACTCAAACGCTTTGACCTGACATCGTACAGGCTCATGACCATCGCTTAACATCCCATCCGAAGGACGGAGTGCTTAAGTTTATTTTACCTCGCAGATGAATGACATTACTCCAAAAAATTTCTGAATGATTCTGGAACTCTTTTGCGAAGCTCAATCTTTTTTTATATTTTTTTCACTCACAAACGGTTTTTGGTACTCTCCCAATATATCCTGCTTCTTTTAGAATTCTTCGAACATTTTGTGGGTGAACTTTCTTTCCCGTTTCTCTGTATACCTCGGCGACGATCTGAGGTGCACTCCTCGAGGGCTTGTTTTTAATTTTCCGGACAACGCTACACCTTTCTCGGTCGTTTAATACTCTTGGACGGCCAGAGGAAGATTTCAAATCTATCCGATCCTCGTGCTTATACCTTCGAATTACATCGGCTACGGTGCTTTTACTTCGGCCTACCATACCACCGATTTTGCGGACACTTAATCCTTTTTCATAATTAAAAATTATTATCTGTTGAACTTCGAAAGATGTTCGACCCATCTTGACAGCAGGAAATACAAATAACTACTGAATGCAGTAATAGAAGGATATAAACACATTTTATTTGTTCGGTATTAGCGGTTGGTTGAGAAGGGATTAAAGATCATGATCAGAGTCGCATTTGTTTACAAAACAAACAACAGGTGTCCAGAAAATTTTGTTACGTGAATTTCTTGTCTTCAATTATTAATGCAAAATTTCCTATTAGCTGTAAATGTTTAATTAATTGTTTTACGGCGTTTTGAAATGATTGATGATCTCGAAATTTAAAACTTTGCTTGAATTAAATATTTTGCCATATAACTATGTGTAACTGCAAAAGAAAAACAAAATTATAAATTGTCCGAAAATTTTTGTTACTGATTGTAGGTTCCTCTAACCATTCTGGATATACGGACCACAAATTTAAGGCACAGCTATAACGTCAGTAAAAGATGTATTCGGTGAATCATCGATAATGTACTTCCCCAGTGAGAATTAATCAATTAATTGCGCTCCCCTTCCAAAACCAGTCGATCGATTGCGCTAATATTCAACAGATGACTTAGGGGCTCCTAAATCCTCATACTAAGTTGTGTGTAGGTATATTTATTACATCAGCAGTTTTAGGGTTTTTAAATTGAGCCCCCTCCCCTGAACCCCTTATTTCTTCAGTCGATATCGCTGAAATTTTACAGGTTATGTCCTCATTGGGTTTTGACTTTAAATATGAAATTTCATGTCGATACATTCATTACATCGGCAGTTATTGGGATTTTTGAGTTGAGCCACTTCTCATCGCTTCTCCCTTCTGCCGATTCTGCTGAAAATTAATAAGTGTCGTCCTTATGGGATTTTGAATTCACATATGAAATTAAATTTCAATACATTCATTACAACGGCAGTTATTAAATGAAGCCTCTCTCCTAATCCCGCTCCCCTTTGATCGATTTGGCTGATAATCGATAGTTGTTGTCCTAATGGGGTTTTGGTCACTCATATAAAATTTCGTGTCGATACATTCATTCTATCGGCAGTTATTAGAGTTATTATGTTAAGCCTACCCCCTAATTTCCCCTTTTTTTTCATATTTGTAATCTAAAGGTCGGAAAACATAAAATTCCGTTGAAAATTCCGCATCGAATTTTTTGGTGATTACATAACTTCCCCTATACTTCGTAAAGCTGGGGAAGTAAAAAGGTATTAGGTGAATCGTCAGCAATGTACTTCCCCAGTGGAAATCAAGTAAGTTTTCGCTCTCACTCCAAAACAAAAAGACCGTTTGGGTTAAAAATCAATAATAATTGACTTACATAGGGGCTTCTGGATCCTAAATCTAAATTTTGTATCATTTTATCGGCAGTTATCAGTTATCATCATATATATATTTTTTTAAATTCTTCTCTTATGAAAATTCCTGACGATATAAAAAACGGAATAGGGACAACCAACTGGGCCAAGTCTTGAGGAACCTCTCTCACGGTGTGAAATCAGTGTTTAGCGTTGCTTCCCATCACACTTCATTCCACCCAGAATATTGCACATAACTGCTAACCATTCCAATTCCCAATAAGTTGTATAGTAATCTTCCTGTCAATTATATCTGGTGATTATCTCTTTTTGTATGCCATTCTATTGATAAAAAGTCGTCGGTGAATCACCGGCAATGAACTTCTCCACAACGAATTAATTAATTAATTTTTCGCTCACCATCCAAAATCTATGGATTGTTTGGGCTACAAATTAATAGTTGACTTCTGAATTCTCATACTAAAATTTGTATCGTAACAGTTCTTAGATTGGTAGTTTTGGGGTTTTTCAGTAAATCTCTCCCCTCAACCCTCTTCCCTGCAGTCGATTTTGCTAAAATTTTACAGATATTGTCCTCATGGATTGAATTTAAATATGAAATTTCATGTCGATACATTCATTACATCGGCAGTTATTACGATTTCTTCCTGTCCCCCGTCCCTTTGCCCGACTTGTCGTTTTCCTTTGAGCGTTCTGGATACACATATAAAATTTCATGTCGATAAATTCATTCTATCGGAAGTTATCGTGTTCATAGACACACAGACAATTAATTTCCCTTTTTGGAATCTCCGGTCGGAAAACATGAAATTTCGTTGAAAACTCCGCGTCGAATTTCTCACCGATTACATAACTTCGACCAAGATAGAGAAATAAAAATATTCTACTTCAATATTAATTTTGATGCACAAGTAGGAAAAAAAATACACGATAATAACCGTATAAGTTATGAAAATCCTTGAAAATATGACCTTAGAGCGAATTAAAATCATGATTCTTGTATCTGAAAACGGCTGACCTTGGTTTGGCAATAAAGGCTTCCTGTAAGCGTTTTTGAATTACTACTGAATTTAGATTCATTTTCTTAATTAACATAATATATTAACAGGCTTGATAAGATCGATATAACGGAAACTATTTAGTGAAGAATTTCAACACTGATTGGCTACGAGAGGAACAAGAAGGAACGAAACTGAACAATTGGCTACTGTTATAGGTTCAAACCCGGCTGAATCCCTTAAATTTCATATGTGGAAAGTAACTAAAAATTGAGCACGCCGTCCTTCAGAGGGAACTTGAATTGCTATCCCGAGCCTGTACCATATCTATTGTTACTCGTTAAAAACCCCTAACCTAATTAAACCTGGATACTGGTTAGAAGAAAGTTTAGGTCTCTCACATTAGAGCTTACAGGAAAGGGATAAGAGAATTAGATGCTTAGGTCCTTAGGAGTACCAGCCCTACCAGTGTACCCAAGCAACAAAAATGTTTGACATAATGATTATATTAAATATGAATATTTATATACAACTTTCCCAAAGCGCAAGAACTGTTTTTTTAGTAACGGTTCAGGCTTTCGACCTGTTTGGCACCCTGGACTGACTCCTCTTCAAGGTTCGTCAGGGTAATGAGTGCTCATTTCTGTAGAAGTGGGTGTCCCTCAAGTTAGTGTCCTTGGTCCTATCCTGTATACTGTTTACACTGCTGGTCTTCCTCCCAGCCCCAACATCTTTGCGGACAGCCACCTGCCTTAATTTGCTTATTATTATTATTTTCACAATTGTAGCATTAATATCTTGTACATAAAAATAATCGTTTTTCTTTTAAAATTTTGGACGAAAACTAATTATAATAAAGTAATTCCTGGACACGCAATAGGGATGGGCGATAGTCGATAGTACTATCGAACCTATATATCCTATAGTCCAAGTGACTATCGATACTAGTTTTCCTTCATTACAGGGGATATGTTTTGAATAAAAAATAAATAAATAAAAATAAAATAAAAAAACTACGAAAAAAGAAGAAGTTTATCGAAATGTTCATATATATTTTTAAAAGAGGGTGCCGGTAGCTCAGTGGTATGCGTGCGCAAAGGAGGTACTTTTATTTATTTATATATACTTGCCCAAAATAACATTGATATAAATAATGGCCAAAATATAAAAACAAAACAAAAAAAGACTGATATTGTTTTAATTTATTAGTTTGTAAGATTTCCTTTTGCAAAATAGTTTCAATTTTTTTAAATTTCCATCTTAGTTTTTCATTTTTTAATGTAGGTTTAAGCAAATAAACTCAATATTTGTTCTCTTATTCTATGCTATTCATTTCCCTGTTAACCCAGTAAGATAATTGATACCTTTGGATTAGATTTAACATTTTTGCAAAATTTAGAAGAAATCCAAATGAAAAATTTTTTAATCGAAATTTTTTAAAATAAGTACAATTTCTTCAAAATTGCACGTCTTGAACTTTCGATATTTCTTTAGGGCCCTTTTCGGAAATTACTCTAGAAATCAAAATTTAGTAGAAGACCAGCAACAATTTCTACAGAAAATGTGGTAATTTTATTAATTTTTTTATTATTTTTGTTTTAATTATTATTAATTCAATTATTATTTATATATGTATTCTATTTTATATCATTTTTTAAAATTATCACAATACACAGCCTTGCAACAAATGAACTTTCATTTTCTGCTTATCCCCGCTCAAATTCTTTATATCGTACATACTTGCTTTCGACATGACATCAAGAGGCATACGACTATGTGACTGACGAATTGAGGGCCAAATCAAATGATATTACGTTACGTGAGGAACAACCTGTCGTTGTGTCACTGCACAAACAGTTGACTGAACAAACATCTACCATCATGTAATTTAATCATGTAATGCATTAAGCTGACTTCCTAAATATAAGGTCACCTCAAATCAATACTTTTAATCGACCAAAATTTTTCAATTAGTCATCAGTTGTGTAACTCTCATGACTAATTCACCAATAACACTCTGAATTGGTCCACGTCAGATCCTTCTTTCTTCCAAAGGTTTCATTTGTCTTCGAATCTGATTATGAATTTTAATAATGTTAACTATAGAAAATATTATGATCCTGTAAAATTCTCAGGATGATATTATGAATTGATATGTACAAATCATTTCGTTTTCGAGTGATGCCCGGGCATTAACCTCGAGGTCATATCGCCTAAGAGCGCTCTTTCGCACTCTGGTGGTCATGAGCTCCGGGACCATCGTTTAACGTCTCATCCAAAGGACGGCGTCCTCAAGGTTTTTTTCACCTCCCAGATAAAAAACCTAAGGGCCTCGGCCGAGTTTCGAACCCAAATTGTTTTGGACCATTTAGAGCTTATGTCTCGTCTCAAAAACGACGAAAAAAAGTTGAAGTAAAACAGATATCGTATACAAGAGATAGTATTCTACTACCCTATCAAAATCAAACAAAAAAATATATATATATATTTTGTGAATTACATTCCAGCACGAAGTAAGCAAAATAGTTCTCGCTCTCCCTCTAAAACCAACCTACCGATTTGGTTGACAATCTATAGATGTCTTACGAGGAATCCGGTTCCAGCATATAAACTTTTCTCATTGTCTAATTTTGTGCGAAAGATAACGACGATCTTATAGAACATACGTGAACGTATGTCATTCACTTCAAGGCAGTCATCTACTAAATAACTATTTTTTCTAATTATTTTTCTAGGATTGTTTGCCATCTGACCACGTAAAAAAAATATTTACAACAATTTTTCACACTTTCAGAATTAAAGAAACAAAATCTCGGTAGCCAGGAAATGGATTCTGCGAATATGGGCGAGTTATTAAGTTATTATTTAATTAGTTGCGTGCATGGAAGTTACCTACTCTTGTTTGCAAATTACTAGTATAAAACAGTCCGCACGAGACAGGTATAGACGGGCCCCACGCACTCCCTCAACCCTCCCCCACTCCTATTTCCCAGCCTATTGTCCAGCTGTCCAGTGAATTGGACAAAACTATTGACTTTTCAGATGTTATTGATAAATTTAGTCAAAAGAAAGCTAGGAAAGCTATGATAATTTAGGGCAGTTAGGACATGGGCAGATGCAACGAGGATTCCCTCATACCTGAGGCTGATCGCCCCCGCTCACAGGCGAAGCGCACTGAGAGTCGCATGCGCCTACCGAACAGTTTCTGGCGACGCTGCCTATGTAATTGCTGGGCTGCCCCCCATTGACCTCTTGGCACGGGAACGTACGCGACACTTCAAAAGGAAACAAGACCCGGTTCAGGTGGAAGAGGTGGTGCAGCGCTTCGACCACAGGGGAAACCGGGTCTTCTATCAGGACGCGGGGGCCAGCCCTGGTCCAGCAGAGCCAGAGAGGGCCAGGACAATTAGGGAGTGGCAGGAAGAATGGGACAAGTCCACAAAGGGACGGTGGACCCATCGGCTCATCCCTCGAGTCGAGCCTTGGCTCACCAGAAAGCATGGGGAGGTGAATTACCACCTCACCCAGGTACTCACGGGACACGGTGGGTTCCGGGGGTACCTCCACAAAATCGGGGCAGCAACAACACCAGACTGCCCCGCGTGCCTTGGTGAGACGGAGTCGGCGGAGCATGTCCTCCTCAAATGCCCCAGATTTGAGGAGGGAAGGAAAAATCTGGAGTGCAGCATGGGCGCCCCGCTGACTGCTACCAGTTACGTGGACGCTATGCTGCGCTCCCAGGAGTCGTGGGATGAAGGCTGCGATTTTGCAGCGCTCATCATGGGCGGGTTGGCCCTTCAGGAGAGGGCTGACAAGGAACAGTAGCGGTAATAAAACAGAAGAAGGGGCGTTACCAGCCACCCTTCCTCCCTTCCGCGAAGTAATGACAGACCGTCAGTTCCGCGGAAGGGAATCAGGAATCGTTCAAGGCCCCATCCGAAGGGCCTCAACCGGGTTTCACGATCTTGAGATGAAGGGAAGCACCCTACCTCCGGGCTAAGGGCTACATGCGCCCAGCTGAGATGGTCCCTTGAGAAGCGAGGCTACTTGATAGAGAGACACTACTAACATCTGTTCCACAACAGAAGACCGGTAGATCCCCTTTCTGAACAGCTGTCCCTCATATCTGAACATTCATAGCTTCTCACCCCAGTAGTTCCATTCATATCCCCCCCCTTATGTCACTTCACATATAAATAGTTCAAACGCGTTCAACAAATAACCTAACCTCCGCATTTGGCGAATAGGCCACATGTGGGGAAAAAATATCACAATCTCATGCATATATTTTTTTTTTGACTTGCAAAAGTTGGTCGCAACTGTTTCCATAACGCAACAACCAGCTACCAAGAGGATGTTATGGTTAGTGGATGCCTTGAGTGGCGTGAGAGAGGAAGGCCACCCAGCGGAGCTCCTCGTAGTTTAAGCCCGGGCATGAATCAACAATAACTAACTCTTTTTATACTCCTTGGCAATGAAATTAACTTGAAAAGAGGGATCAGAGGTGGCCTCAACTCCAAAATCCCAATATATTTTGAAGTAATGAAACGTATCTAACTGAGATGAGGGCGCCGGAAGCTCAATGGTATACGTGCTTGCCTTCTGAGCTCAAGATTGTGGGTTCGAAACCCGGCCGAGGCCCTTAGTTTATTTTATCTGGCAGGTAAAATAAACTTAAGCACGCCGTCCTTCGGATGGGACGATAAGCGATGGTCCCGAGCCTGTCAGGTTAATTAATACCCCTACCCTAGGTGAATAAAAATTTAGGGTAGGCAAAATTTAGGACTCCCACAGTAGAGTCGGGCTCATGTCCACCAGAGTGACAAAAGAGTTAAAGCCCGACATGTCATAAAACCTAACCAAACCTCTAACTAAAATTTTATATTTTTTTATATTCAAAACCCATTAAGGATGGCACCTATCAATTTTCCGTGATATCGATTAAAGGGAACCGGGGGACCAGTGAAGGGGGCTCGACTCAAATAGCCTAATAACTGCCGATGTAATGAATGTATCAACACAAAATTTAGTATGAGGATACAAGAGCCACTATGTAAGTCAACTATTGAGTTTTAGCCCAAACGGTTGATTGGCTTTAGAGGGAGAGCGAAAACGTAAATAATTAATTCGTGCTGGGGAAGTACGTAGCCAATGATTCATCGTCGACTTTCGACTAGTTATTACGTACATAATTTTATATACTGTCATAAAATGTTTTATTAAGTCTAATTACTTATAAAACTACAGCTCTTTTCCCCTCATATAAAATTTTACATTTAGTGTCGATACATTCGTTATTAGGGTTTTTGTGCTAAGCCCCCCTCCCCCCCCCCCCCCTCCAGTACCCTCCCTTTGGGCGTTTTGACTGAAAATCAATACGATACTAAGTGTATTTCAGGATACATATATACATTTTCGTGTCTATACATTCGGAGGTCGGAAAACATGAAATTCCGTTGAAAACTCAAAATCTATTTTTTTATCGGTTACATAACTTTCTTATGGTTCGTATAACTGCGGAAGTAAAAAAAAAAAAAAGCAGAGGGGAGGTTATCTAACGTGAAGTGGTTGGCTAACTGCGGCAGTAAATGAGGGTGATGAATAATTGAAGTTATTAAGAATACCAATAGGTACATCTTAAGGTATCGATCATGAATGCATATCTACCTGAGGACAATGACCTGACTCAGACGCTGTCTACAGGTAGGATGCCACTTAGCGAATACGGACATACATAGGCGGATCCCAGGAGGGTCTCGTCTTGCTACGGTGTCACAACATCCATTTGCAATCGTAGACCATTTTTCAACCCCGCAAGGATTTTATTTACTACTTACCCCTGTCATCCCAGATATATATATAATACAATTATATAATAGAATAGAATGGTTTTTATTAAAAGAAAAAAAATAACATCATTACAAGAAATATACAAAGAAAAAAACACTTAGACTATAGCCATTTAGGCCATCAGTCGGAGTTGCCATTACAGATATTTGATAATGAAAAACAAAAAAATATTAGCTTATATAAATAAATGAAGAGAATAAATAATCATCGTTAAATTCTTTTAAAAAAATATATATGTAAACATAAAACATACAAAAATAATAATGCAAATAATGGGAAAATAAAATAAAGACAAGAAACCAAATAAAATTAACTAAACATGGATAAATGGTAATAATCATAAATTACATGAAAGAAGGAGGTTTGATTGGGTCCTAGAAATTAAATTCCCGAATTAACATATTTCTATATTTAGATGCAGCCCTTGCGTAGTTATAGATCAGATTCCAGTTTTTCCCATTCAGAAAAGCGATGAGTTCCCCTTTCCCTAAGGTAGGTTTGCCCAGCCACCTCTGTCTGGCCTCTCTAAGGACGGGACATACCCCAACAAAATGGAACAGGTCCTCCACCTCCCTCAGGTTACAGAGCCAACAGAGGAATTGCTCTTCTCTCCTGCTCACGTTGAAATTCAGGTATAGCAACTGTCCCCTAAGCTTCATTATAGTACGCATCAAACATAATTTGTTTCCATCTTTAATGTAGTGATTCTCCCCCAAATCAAAATTGAGGTCCTTATACAGACCATGAAAACGTGAGCTGGATGCTTCATTAAACAAGACATTTTTAAAACCCCTTTCTACATTATATATAATACAATTATATAATATCGTATACAATATATGGCAATGGCATACATATGGCAATGGCATTGTATAATTGAGTCATTGTTTCATATCCATCTCCCCTAACGTCCGGTGAACCTGGAACCAGAGAGAGGCTTGCTTTGTGTTTCCTGGCATCCCCTTCCTGGTCTATTTTCCGGTTCTAGATGAAGCGCGATCATGAGAAGCCCTCTTCCTGCTTCCTTACAGTCATAACATTGTTTTCTTCCTCAGCTTAACGAAGTCACGGATATATTATCGGTCAAAAATTCTATGTTGAATTTTCAGCGAGAATTCCTGTTTTCTTATAAAACACTGATACAAAAATGAAAAAAAAAAAAAAAAAAAAAAACTCATGTCTGACCACTTAAAGACATCTACTAACTTTCAGTCAAATTGGTTAAAGTAAAGAAGGGCCTTAATAACTGCCCATGTAAGTAATGTATTGACAGGACATTTTTATGTTCAAAACGTAGTAAGGACGACACATATGAATTTCCGAAAGATCGGCAGAAAAGAGCAAAAAAGGCTAATTACTCGAATTTCGTATAAAATGTGACTTTTAGTCTTCTTTTTAACTTTTATTTGAAGAGCTTTTTGATTATGCCGTAAATATGAACGGTATCTTGTAAAATGCAATTTGGCCCCGAAGTAAAGTGGTCATACTTTTCGTCAGATTTCCGCCAAATCAGATCTAAGTTAGCACGTATGTCTGTCATCTTCATTTCAAATTTCAAGTTCGTAGCTACAAATCGTTTTTGAGTTACGAACGCTCACAAAGTCCCAATCACATACACACAGGCAGATACCACGAAAATGGTCAAAACGGGTTCAGGGGTCATTGAAACGTGTAATTCCCTTGAAAACTCAATCTCAGATTTTAGCACGATTACAATAATAAATTCCTAATACTAAAAGTACTTTTTTACTACTCGGAGCCTGATGAAGGTAACCTCGAAAGCCGACTAGCACAAAATAAAAAAAAACTGTGAAAAGTGAGTTGAAAAAAAGAGTTTTTTTTTTTTTTACAAATAATACAACAAGCAAATGTCCTAATAAAGAAATAATGGGAATGTCAAAATGTCATGAGGGGAGAAATCACCCAGTGGTGACACTCCCTAGTCACTGTTTTTCTCTCGTTTATAGCTGATCACTGTCACTGTCACTGCTTCTGCTCAGGAGGTCTTTAGGCCATTGACGCTTAAGCCATCGTTGGGGAAGTATGGCAGAATGGAGGGCACGGACTAGAGGATTATTGTTGGAACTAAGAAGGGAAAATAATTTTTTATACTTGGATTTAGCGACTTCAGTGATGAAAGGTATATTAAGGTAAGTGTGAAGAGTTTTGTTGGAGACGTAGTAAGGAGCATTGGCTATTGTACGAAGGATTTTGGAATTTAAATTTTACAATCTGTGAAATAATCACTTCTCACCAGATCGGTCATCTTCACATTTCTAGAAAATAAGATTCAAACAGTAGACACGTCATAACAACTATATCTGTCTTTCAAGTTTTCCCATGCAAGCAGACAGGTGGAGTATGCAGTTTTTTTTTTTTTTTAAGGACTGCAACCTTGACTGGCCCGCATACGAACCTGTCCCCCCAAGAAAACAGTTCTTTCAAATATAAAAATTTATTTTTTGTTTGTGTCATTCGCAGATCGTGACAGAAATCACCGTCCATGTACTTCCCCAGCGTGAATTAACCAAGTTATTATTCTTCTGAAACAAATTTACCGATTTTGTTGAAAATCAATGGATAAGAATCATACATAGGGATTACTGAATCCTGTTAGGAAGTTTTGTGTTGATAAACTCGTTACATGGACGGTTGCTATGGTTTCTAAGTTGAGGCCCCCTCTTTCCGGCGACAGGTGTCATCTTTATTGGGTCCTGAAACCACATATTAAATTTTCTGAATATTCATTCATTACAAAGTTATTGGTTTTTTTTTGTGTTAAGCCCCCCTCTCGTTATCCCCACCCCTTCCCTTTGGCCGATATGACTGAAAATCAATTGTTATCGTCCTTATGTATTCTGGAAGTTTTATCAGGTGTTGCTCACCAAATCACAGACCGACAACAAATGTTTGTTTCATTTTTTTGGAATTAGATCAGAAAACATGAATTTCAGACGAATATCTGACCAATGAAATAAAGTTCTTTACACTGAGGAACTAAAACAACACTTTAAACATGTATGATCTGTACCATATACAGTAGACTCTCCCTTATCCGGCGTTCTGTTAACTAACGAGCTCCCTTATCCGGCGCTCGCAAAATAATATCAAATTTATTAAACTAAAATCAACATTCAATTATTAGAATATCAATTATATGAGCCACGTGAATTTACGAGCACATAATAATTCCGTAACTCAAGAATCTTTTGTGTATTTTTATTGTACATACATAGTTGAAAATCAAACATTTATAAAAAATGTTCCTTAGAATAGAAAAACAAAAGTACCGTTGCCTTATCGGGAAATTGTTATTAACAAAATACATACGTGTTTTATTCCTTAGCTCACCTAAAAACACTTTTTTTGATGCTTTAATTGATATATTTTTTCTCATTAATTGTTGATTTCCGTTATCCGGCGTCACGTCGGTCCCGGCAACGCCGGATAAGGGAGAGTCTACAGTATTATGACTAGTTGGTTCACTCGGCGTTGCTCGGACGTAATTAACTGTTAGTTCCAACAAATCTACCAAAAAAAATCGTCTGTGAATCACTGGCTATGTACTTCCCCGCACGAATCACTTAATTACGTTTTCGCACTCCCTCTAAAGCTAATCGACAGTTTGGGCTAAAAATATTTGACACATATAGTGGCTTCTGAATCCTCTAAATAAATTTTGTGTCGATATATTCATTATATCGGCAGTTATTAAGGTATTTAAGAACGAACCTTTTTCTCTGATCCTCCTCTTCCCTTCCACCGATTTCGCGGAAAATTAATAGGTGACATCCTAATTGGGTTTTGAATTTAAATCATGTCGGTACATTCCATTACTTCGGCAGTTATTGGGGTTGTTGAGTTGAGCTTCCCCCCTAATCGCCCTTTCCTGGCTGAACCGATATGGCGGAAAACAAATAGACGTCGTCCTCCGAGGGTTCTGGACACACATATAAAATTTCGTGTAGATATATTCATTCTATCGGGAATTATCGTGTTCACAGACGTACACACTGAGTCAAGACTGTCGCCTCCTGGCGGAGAAAGAGAGCACGATGACTGCGCCGGAGACGACGGCAGACACGCCACCGCACTACAGCCAGCGAGCCCGCCTTTATCCCGAGCTCTCTCGGTGCGCTGAATAAATTAAGGTGGGCTGGGAGTGACCGCCGATTGTCGCAGATGGTACGCGGCGGTCGCTCCAAGCCGACCATTTCTTGCTTTCATTAAACTTGTTAGGCCCTCTTTTCTCCGATGATTCGGCGAACGGGTGTCGTGGCCTCCACCTGAGTTCGGCAACACCCCCCCCCCCCCCCCCCCCCCCCCCCGTTGTAAACTTAGCATCAAATTTCTGACCGATTCTATAACTTTCTCCATACATCGTATAGCTAGGAAGAAAAATCTATACGATATAGCTTCACGTGAAGTACATTCATTATCAGATAAACAGAAAGATTATAGAATCTATTCTTCTGTATTGTGCATCAAGATTGTTAATTCCATTGTAATAATAATTCATCAATAAACAGTTTCTTAGCAAATGTAAATTATATTTTATTTATAGTATGATATGATAATGAGCTGACAAACCAGTAAATCCACATATCAAAAAATCTTTATTAGTTTATTCTTATCTATCGGTTTAGATAACCGAACGGAACGATTATTACAGTTTTTAGTAGCTATCTATTATCCCAACGAACATAAAAGTCGAAAATTTCAGTTTGTGTAGAGTTATCGTGTGAGGTCGTGTTTAGTCCGCGTTGTAATGTTATGTTCAAAACGTAGTATTGTTATTGAGAAATTTTTCATAAGACTTTCTTTTGATTTATTTCATGTGAGAGGACTTAGCAGAACTTCAGATAGGTTTTATAACTGTCTTGTAGACAGACTCACATTTTTTGGTTGAGAGTCCAAATTGTCATTTCATTTTCAATCGAGCCTCCCACATTGGATCTACCATGGGACTTGTGCCTCAGGTCCCCGATATTCATTGTTCGTTCCTTAAGTCGTCATAACTTTGTTTGCAGTAAGAAACATTTTTGTTGGTAGTAACTTTTCGATGGGGCTTAGGCCAACCTCACATTAGGCAATTCCGAAGCGACGCGACTGATACTCAAGTATCTTGAGGGTATCTTAGAAGTCACTTCCTATGTTGAGTGGTGGGGAGACACAAACGACGCCACTCCCAGGAGACGCGTATCCTACCAGTCTCAAGCGACCTGCTAGGAAGGTCGCCCGTCCCTTGAGTCTCCTGCGTCGCCTCGCAATGGCTAGTGAAAACACTCTTCTGCACTCACACATTCCCGCATTTGTGTGTTCCTCTGTCCTATGGATGGAGAAACAATGCCAATCAAGTGTAGGAATGATTCTTTCGTCATTCGGTAGAATGCTACGAACTTGGAATCCGACTTTTCCATCTCTTTGGCACCAACAAATAGTTTACATTCCTTTCGATGTAAGGATGGCGCCATAATCTTCGGATTTTCCTTTTTCTATAATAATAATAAGCAACAACGACATCTTCATCACTTGAAGAATCTTCACTTGACATGGTGAACAACTCAGCTTCTCGCCACGGCTAGATGGAGACTGAAGAGATCCTAGTCGCTGCACAGTATCCTCAGTGTGAGGAGAAAAGTTGCCTACGGGTATCATACCCACAGGCAACTCAAATGGCTGATACTTGAGTATCAGTCGCGTCGCTTCGGAATTGCCTAATGTGAGGTTGGCCTAACCGTTTGCGCGTAAATCAAACAAACATTCTAAAAAATGAGCCTCAAACTGAATTTCAGGACGGTTTTCGGCATGTTTTTTCATAAACCGAGCGACCTTCAAAAGAAAATATGTATGGAAAATGTACCTTTCAGTTTTCTCCACAACTTATATTTAAACACATTTTCGATTAGGAAATAAATATAAGCTGTAACTTGTAAAATGTACTTAATGAATCTTCATTTTAAGATCAAGTTCATGCGTTTCTGCTTTAAAGCGCTCACAAATTTCCAATTACATACACAGACACATCACCGCCAGAATGTTCGTATTCAAGGGACCTTGTAAAAATCCATTGAAAACTCGATCTCGGATTTTCGCACGGTTACAATACTTCCTTTTAATAAAGATATGAAAAGAAACTGGACATCGCAACCGACAATATGAAATGAACCATATACAGAGTTGCAGATCAACATTACACATGGAAGGGTTCCATTCAGTGAAGAGTGTAGAGATGACTTTTGCCTTTTGTATGTCTAAAGACATGCTGGAAACTAGACTAGCTCTGCTAAAGATCATGCAGTACAATTAGCTTTACGTAATACTACAATTGCCCAATTCGTTTGAATATTAATTATCCCATGATAAAGTTATGACATGAATTATGAATATTATGACGTAGTAAAATTCAAAATTGGCTCCTATTTAATAGTCTTACTTATAAATGAACTAATAGACTCATTACAATAAGTAATTGCTCTTTCAATAACATTATTGATCTGGCAATTTTTAAGGCTGATTGAATAGAATAATCGAATGCGGGGCCAAACAGTACATATTGAGATTGTCCACTTGAGCTGAGTAGAAGTCAATTAAATATTTCATCAAAAACTAAGTCAAACAGAACCATTTGATTTGATTGACAGACACGCTAAAGAGAGAGAAATGAATTTAGGCAGGCTAGAAACAGTTACCTTTCAAAGCCAAGGACCCCCGGGTTCGAAACCTGTCGTCATGTCAGCCGTAACGAAATTTACAGTTTAACTTCCCAACATTTCTGTCTGTCGGTGTGTGTGTCTGTGAACACAGTAATTCCCGATGGAATGAATATATCGACACAAAATTTTATTTGTGTTTCAAGAATCCCATAATGGCGACGCCTACTCATTTTCAGCGAAATCGGTCGAAGAAAAGGGGGGGTCAGAGGAGGGGGACTGGACTCAAAAACTTTAACTACCGATGAGAGCGCGAAAACTTGAATGATTAATTCGTTCTGGGGAAAGTAAATTGCCGACTGATGGATTCTTAAATTGGGGTGATCAATCTGTAGATAGCCCATTGCTTATAACCTCAAAAGTTGAGGTTAGGTTAGGTTTTATGACTCATGTCCGGGCTTTAACTAAGAGGCCCACTCTGGTGGACATGTGCCCGACTCTACTGGGGGAGTCCTAAATGTTGCCTACCCTAAATTTTTATTCACCTTGGGCAGGGGTCTTTAACCAGACTTTTTTTTCATTATTGCAATCAGAGAGTGTCGGAAAACATTAATTTCCGTTGAAACCTCAACATCGTACTTCTGACTGATTACATACCTTCCCTTATGCTTCTCATATGGGGGAGTAATATTTGGGGAAATAACATTTCCGCTCTCAGAAACGATCCTTGGGATATACGAGGAAGCAAACTTTTACTAGTAATTGTTATGACTACTAAACATATGGATTTACTACAAAGAAAGAAAGTTAACGGTACGAGACATGCTAGAAATCGAGGTTAAGGATCGGGTAGTGAGGCCCCGCCGAGTCAGTCCCGCTACCTGTTACTTTAGTTCTGTGACTACTGTGATACGGTACACTGGACTGTTTGTTGTCAAGTGAACTGGTCAGGGGGCGCAAAATGTTCTTCCCCATATCGAATTATTTATAATCAACTATGTTTCCACTCTCCCACTGCTCTATTTTCCTCTTGACAATTTTTCTGAAACTCAACAGGTGTGGTCCTAGCTGTCTATCGGCAGTTATCGTGTTCACAGACATACACACCGGCAGAATTTTTATTTTCATTTTTGAAATCAGGGCGTCGGAATGGATTACTAGAATTTCTGACTGAATTTCATGTTTAGTCTAATAACTGCAATGTAATGAATATACTGACAAAAGCCACATAGGAACAACACCTAGTAATTTTCAGCGGGATCGGCTGAATGAAAAAAAAGAGTAATAAGTCAACTATTAATTTTTAGCCAAAACGGTCGATCGGTTTTGGATGAATCTGCGACGACTTTAGTAGCCTCTGCCTTCGGCATAACAACCACAACAGCAACAGCGACAATGGACATGAATGGAGAGTATTAAGGGTGGGGGGAGAGGAGGAGGGGGAGGGGGTAGTCGGAACCGCACATCCCGCCTCGCCTGTCTCTACCATCGTTACCGTATTTATTGATATTTCTGTAGTGACGTCGCGGATAACGTCATAACTAGGTACTTCTTATAGTAGCAGTTGCTACTATGAAAAAGTGACATTGTTAGTAAAAAATAGATAACAAAATGACTTACTTGTTACAAGATTAATGAATCATCGACTTACAGTTCTAATATTAGCAAACATTAATCTATTCAAATACACGAATATCAGAGGGCACCGGTAACCAAGAGTCGGGCTCATGTCCACCAGAGTGACGAAAGAGCGCTCTGGTAATAGGTGAAATGACCTTATAGTTAAAGGCCGAGCATGAGTCATAATAACTAACTACACGGATAGCAAAAAAAATGTTACGTACTATAAAACGGAACTTGAAGAGGTAACAGCGGCTGGATCAAAACTCACAAATTTCGTGAAAAAAAACCCGTCATTTTCTTCGAAATTAACTAAAAAAATTATTTTTACCTTATTAGACGGGATTTTTACCGTCTTTCAGGTTCGTCGATGTTAGACAGAATTTATACAACTAAAAAATAAAGGAATACGCATGTTCTTTTTTAGTATTATCTATTTCACAAAATATATAAATATATGGGATTGTTACCATCTTCAGCCCAGGCCCCCGTTGCATTATTCCCTGGGCCCCGTTGCTAAAAGTCATGATGGGTCCCCCCTCTTACTACCAAAAAAATAAATTTTGGCCTTTTTATACAATATACATTTTTTAACCTTTATTACAATTATTTTTCATCAAACACACATTTAAACTAGTTTTAAGAGTTTAGACAGTGTTTAGATTGTCATCGTAAATTTATTTTAAATACTGGTAAATACATAATTGAAAAAATGAATTCTTAAATATTTTTGTTTGCTTAATTTTAATATTCACACAGATAAAATAATAACTGTCGTAGGAAATTGGTGGTTACATTATAAACTATATGAATGAAAGCTACATTTTTCTGGCTTCGATCATTGAGAATTTTACAATTACATCACTGAAGTCAAGGCTTGATGAACGTTGCCATGTTTTCAATACGTTGCCCAGCTGACTAAATGCTCTTACTGTTCTACTTTTTTTCCCCGTCCTTGCGGGCCCCGTTGCCGTAGCAACGGTAGCACCGGGCATGTGGGGGCCCTGCTTCAGCCACAACTTAACAAATACTGAGTGTATTTTTAAGTCGTGACTGAAGTATTTGTTAAGTCGTGTACATATCAGTCGAAGGTTGAAGATGGTAGCAATACCGAAAGTACTCCCATATTTCATAATTTTTTCTTAAGACTATTTATTTTACTTTATATTTTCTATTCATCCAATTATTTTTAGCTGAGTCTCCATATCACTCTTTAACTTTGTGCTCAAACTAAGTTTTGGTTATATAACTTGAATAGATTCCAAGATATCAGTCAAATCAATCCAGTCCGCTCTGGCTCCAAACTCCTCATATATGTCTTATAGACAATATTACATGAAATGACTAGGTTTTTCGTGAAATTATTTGAGCCATATGAAAAATATAATATAGATAGATATAACAAACTACGGATGTACCTATTTTTCTAGATTTGACTTTACTTTGTTCCCAAGTTCACAAGACTTAAGGTCAAAAAACTCTAAATTTTCATGACTACTGCCTCTATGGGATACTAAAATGTCGAAATTGACGTTCGCAAAATCAGACAGTCATAAAAAGAGCTGTATTTCACATGTTTGCTGTCACTTGTTCCAGAATAGCGTTTAATTTAAAAAAAAAAATCGGAAGGACGTGCCAAAAAAGTTCAAAATCCAGAGATCTATTTTGGCTTACATTCAACACAGAACGATAGTTGATGTATCGTTGATAAAACAGAAATGACCTTTGTGTTATTTTGAGAAGAGAACCTAGACTAAAAAAGATTTGAACGAAATTTGAACCGTACATCTATGATTACCTGTTCCGATTTCTTTTTTCTAAATGAAGCTTATAATTTTATTTTTACAAATAGATTTTTACAACTGTATAAAAAATAAATACAAGCAAATGTGCAAAAATAAAGATAATGGCAATGCCAAGAGAGTAGAAATCACCCAGTGGTGACTCTCCCTAGTCACTGAGTTACTCTGATTTGTAATTAATCACTGTTACTGCTGCTGCTAAGGAGACCTCTAGGCTACTGACACTTAAGCCATCGTTGTGGAAGTGTGACAGAATGGAAGGCACGGACTAGAGGATTATTGCGGGAACTAAGAGAAGAAAATAATTTTTTATACTTGGATTTAGAAACTTCAGTGATAAAAGGTACGTTAAGGTCAGAATGAAGTTTGGTTTGAAACGTAATAAGGAACACTGGCTATTGTACGAAGGATTTTGGATTGAAAGGATTGGACGCGCTAGAGATTGGAAGCCTTGGCAGAACCCCAGAGTTCAAGTCCGTAAGTCCATATAGATATGAGTACTGCGTTGTACATGAGTCGTTTTGTTTTCAAAGTTAATTTGGATCTTTTGTCTAGTAGTCTCAGTAACCGTTTATAACGTCTGTTCATTTCTTGTCTTTTCACTCTCATGTAAGGATTCCAAGTTAGTCGTTTGTCGAGTATGAGGCCTAGATAGCGGACTTCGCATTATTAAAGAGATGAGATTGTTGGTAAGGTACACTGGAGCGTAGGTTATAATCAAGCTACTTTGTACGCTTCAACGCTTCTAACGGGAGAGCGTCGTTAGCGTGCTAGCCTACTAAGCTCAAGATCGCGGGTTCAAAAAATAAAGTCGAGCATGAGTCAAAATAACTTACTATCTCTATCGGTTTGAAATAATAGAATAGAGTTTTTCCATTCCACGATACGCGAATCTCCAAGATACCACACAATGTAGGTATTTTATAGAAAAATGATTCAAATAATAAATGTTTAGCGTTTCATTATCTTTCATATACATTAAGTACTGAACGTTTTAGTAAAATGAATTGGAGCAAAGCTACAGCGTTTTTGTGCTTCAAATGTACGTCCACCTGGGTCTTAGGTGCTTCATGTTGAGAGACTTTCCCCAGTGATTAGGTATAGTGATGAATAGCAGTAAATAGTACAGTTATGAATAACAGTGAATAAGTATCGTGATGAGTAGCAGTGAATGGTACAGTGATGAGTAGCAGTGATTAGTATAGTAATGAGTAGCAGTGACTAGTATAGCGATGAATAATTATAAATTTATTTCCGTTAAACCAATACATGGTAATAGGATACGTCAAAAGAATTTATACAATAAGATAGCTTATAAATTAGATTTATAACTACTTGAGTCTAACACATCTATGATTAGTAGTAATAAAAAAACTATTAAAAAAAGTAAAATGAAATTAATAAAAACTGAACAAATAAATACTTAAAATAATAAATAAATAGTATAGTGATAAGTAGCAATGAATGGTATAGTGATGAGTAGCAGTGACTAGTAATGTGATGATTAGTATAGTGATGAGAAGCAGTATTGAGTAGCAGTGATGTGGTGAGAGCAGTATTGAGGACGGGAAATATTTCACACTTTCTCTTCATTGCATCCGTCCATTGCCAACTTCTATGGATACCTTTCTATTTATATATTCATAAAAAAAGTTGGTGAATCACTGGCAATGTACTTCCCCAGCCCGAATTAATCCGCGCTCCCTCCAAAACCAAAAGACCGTTTGGATTAAAAATCAATAGTTGACTTATGTGGGGACTTCCTCACACTCATACTAAATATTGTGTCGATACATTCATTACATCGGTAGTTATTAGGGTTTTTAAGACGAGCCTCCTCCTCTTAACCTCCCCCTCCCCTTCGACCGATTTCGCGAAACTTTGATTTCTTACGAGGTTGAAATCACAAATTTTCGATATCTTTATTACAATGGCAGTTATTAGTTATTGCGCTAAGCATCCCAATTCCCCTTTCTCTTTGTCCAATTTGGCTCAAAATCAAGGTATCATCCTTATGGGGTTCTATACACATATAATAATCTCGTGTCAATACATACATCTGAAGAGTTCATTTCCAATCTGTTTTTTGTGTCTGTGAAAAATGATAACTCCGGATAGATTGAATATTTTGGGCACGAAATTTAAAATGTGTATCCAGAACCCCATAAAGATAGAGCTATTGAGTTAATTATGATTCATGCCCGGGCTATAACTACGAGGTCATATCGCCTATTACCAGAGCGCTCTTTCGTCGCTCTGGTGGACATGAGCCCGACTATACTGGGAGTTTTTTTTTTTTTTTTTTACTGGGAGTCCGAAGTTTTGCCTATACAGGTTTATTCACCTAGGGACTTTAAAGAGTACCTGTCATCGTAGAGGCTCGAGACAACGCCTAATGTCCCATCCGAAGGACGGCGTGCTCCAAGGTTTATGCATCTCCTAGAACTAAGGGCCTCGGCCGGGTTTCAAACCCACCTATAGATAGGACCTAGGGCTCAAATCAAAAACCCTAATAACTGTTAATTTAAATAATAAATCTGACTATTAATAACTATAACTACTATATAATAACTACTGGGGAAGTATATTGCCGGTGATTAACCTACTTTTTTTAGGGCATTTTATACTAATTATATTTTGATTTAATCAATAACATAACTATCTAATCAAGGAATTGACAATCGGGCAATGTCTGTTAACTCTAGTCCGGACTCCACGTGAAATTCTCATCATAAGACCTCATGGCAGTTGGCAGATAGAGGTGATAGCTGTCACGTGAAGATAGTTCAAGTGACCCGCATCTACTCAAATGTTTAATTCAATAAACCAGATGATAATATGACAAATAGGACTCAACTGGAATCACAGCTAACACATCAACAGATTTCCTGGTGTTCATTGGCAGGAAAAACAACATTGTTAACAGAGCGGAAATTTTCGTAAATTTCTATAGAGACCAGTTCAACATCCTGGATACTTCCCCCCTGCTATACCATGCATAGGGGAATATGTAATTGGTCAGAAATTCGATTTATATTTGTCAACTCTGTCAATACGATAACTCTCAATAGAATGAATGTATCGACACGAAATGTTATATGTGAATCCAGAATCCACAAATGGGGGCCACGGTGGCCGTTCGGGCTAGAGCGTAGGGCTTTGGTCGCATGGTCTCACCATGGTTTGCGGGTTCGAATCCCGCCCGGGAGTGAGTTTTATTTCGTGGATAGACCTCCCTCCCGGGGCCATGGATGTCGTAAATATAACTAGATTAACACATTGACATGGCTAATATGTACATAAGACCAAAAAAAAAAAATAATAATCCTCCAAGAATGACACATTTTCAGCCAAATCGGTCAAAGGGGAGGTGGGGATTAGGGAGGAGGCTTAACACAAAAACTCTGGTAACTGCCGATAGAATGAATGTATTGACACGAAATTTCATATGTAAATTCAAAGCCCCATAAGAGCGACACTTATTAATGGTGGTAAAGGTGAAAAAGTGGCCAGTTAGGTCCAAGCAATATTTATTTTCATTTACGTTTCGACCTTTTATGGGCCATTATCATCTAAAATGAAAAGAACGGACATTGATATAAATTTTTTTTAAACAGCAATTATATCTTATTTGTTTTACGTCTTAATTCTAGAAATTGTAACATTGCTTGCACCTAACTGGTCACTTTTTCACCTTTACCACCATTTAGAAAAAAGGTCCCAACCAAAAAACAATGACACTTACTAATTTCCAGCGGAATTAGCCAAAGGGGGGGGCTTGTTCGATGTAATGAACATATCGAAAAAAAAATTAGTATGAAAAAGCCTACGTCAGTTAAATAATGATTTTTAGTCCAACGGTCGATTGGTTTTTGAGGGTGAGAAAAAAAATAATTTATTATTTCTTGGTGTGGAGATACATAGCCGATGATTCACCGACGACTTTTTTATATCATCTGCGTGCTGCTGATACCACATATCTTTGTGCTGACGTCAAAAAAACATTCCGAGTTATGTAAACGTCAGCTAGTTTCATTATAGAACTGTCCCACATTCCTACAGACGCTTGTTTTTACAGCAAACGGCTCACTAGTTTTCTCTTTTGTTCAGATACGATTTCCAGTTTTGAGACAGTAACAGAGTATAATAGAACATGCAAAACTATAACGGTGATAGTATAATACATTGTGCACGAAACAAACCATTTACACGTTGTTAGTGAGGCCGGGCATGCCAGACACGCATCGGTTGATCCCAAGCCATGACTGATGAGGTTGTCTACATTCAACGATCTCATCAAACACCTGTAGCCCGGAATGTCTTCTCTGACAGCCTTGCTTTCGACAATTCGATTCCATAATAACGACAACCCCGCTCAAGCCTCTGCGCCTAGCGAATTATCCACAAAACTGCAGCGCATGTAAACTCATGTACTTCCCCAGTACGAACTAATCAATCCTTTGAAATCGATTTACCGACCAATTTGATTGTAAATTTTAGTTTAAATTGTATGCATAGGAACGAATTAAAAAATATTTTTTTATTATTGGTAGTTTTTTAAATAAAAATGATAAAAAATAAAAAGAAACTATATGTGACGTGGCCATTTTTCTTCCACCAACCTTTTGTACAGATAACTCTCTCTCCCACTCCTCTCATTTCATACTGGAATTACTGGGTATAAGAAAGTCACACTCAGAATTACCCTGCACAATGAAACAAAGAAAACTGCTGACGCCTACACACTCCTTCTATATACCTAGTAATGCCAGTCCAGTTTTTGACCTCATTACATACCTTCCCCTATACTTGCTACACTTGAGGAAGCTAAACAATGAACCAAATAGTGCATTTTTTGACGTACCTATACTTGTTAGAGCTGGGGAAGCTAAACAATGAACCAAATAGTGCATTGTTTGACGTACCTATACTTGTTAGAGCTGGGGAAGCTAAACAATGAACCAAATAGTGCATTGTTTGACGTACCTATACTTGTTAGAGCTGGGGAAGCTAAACAATGAACCAAATAGTGCATTGTTTGACGTACCTATACTTGTTAGAGCTGGGGAAGCTAAACAATGAACCAAATAGTGCATTGTTTGACGTACCTATACTTGTTAGAGCTGGGGAAGCTAAACAATGAACCAAATAGTGCATTGTTTGACGTACCTATACTTGTTAGAGCTGGGGAAGCTAAACAATGAACCAAATAGTGCATTGTTTGACAGGGGGACAGTTGACTACCTTGGATCGCACCTTCCCGAGCGAGGCCTTGGGTACGAACGTGGTCCAGTCTCAGTCCTGTATTGGTTTCTAAAGACACTTTCATAAGAGTACCTGACTATTTCATCACTTCAATAATCCACAATTTATATACACTGACTTAATATATGTACATACCTACATTTACAAGAAAAAATTACATACACAAATAGGAAAATTTTGAAGGAAATATTAAAAAAATCAGTCATGTTTTCCAACCCCTGAACCCAAAAATGTTTACATGTGTCGGTAGATACATTACATCGGCAGTTATTGTAGATTAGTTCAGAAGGAGAGTGAAAACTTCGATCACTGATTCACGCTGGGGAAGTACATTGCGGGTGATTCAACTACGATTTTTCATTTAGGTTTGTATAAGTTGAAACCCTTACATCGTGCTGTGTCTGTCTGTCTGTTCGTCTCTCTAGGGTCCAAACCAACAGAAAGTTCAACAATTATTTAATATTAAATGAAACAACAAATTGTCTTCCCAGTTTTTATTTTAAGAACTAGAACTAGTTTTGGAACACTACAGTACCATCCTCAGTGGCATCTTCACCATTTAGTGGGGCGTTCAAAGTAACACAATGAGACTAACAGTTGTTAATGCCACAGACGATGACACTCTAGTGTTGGAAAACCTGGTTCTGGTTCAGGTTCATAAAATAAACAAAGAGGTAACAATTGGTTGTTTTTTCAAATATATAACAATATCTCATTACCTCATATTGTTCAACTTGTTACTATTTGCCAAAGAATTTAGTGAGTCTACACAGACAAGACGTCTGGCCTTCAATACAGCACGAATTTGTAGTTACATAAAAGGCATTTCCTCAAAACTATTTTTAACATAAGGACCAAGGTTCCAATTCCGACGTCGGCAGTAATACATAATATTAATTATAAACGTAATTAACAGATTCATTCGGCGTTGCCCGGGAGTAACGTCGGATCTAGAAACTGAGTTGATTATTAATTTGTTTATACCTATATACATATTTGTCATTACGGTCATTCCATCTATAATTTTTTCTTATTTGAGCTATTATTCGAGTCAGTATGAAAAAAAAAATTTCTGTTCGCACAATTTTTTGATAGAATAGACTCTCAGCTACTGAAATGCTGTGAATTGATTTTTTTTTATCATTTCAGATAATTTGTAAAAGCATTTATTTAAAAAGTCTATCAATTTACATTAAAATCCATATTATTTGTTTAAAACTAAAGAGATAAATATTTCAATGTTTTTTATAGACTCAATATTGTTTTTTCATAGCAATAAGACGAAAAAAATTGTTTTCAGTGAAATTGGCGATGGTCGAGACATTTTTGGCCGATTATAGATGGAATTACCCAATTAGTAATTGTGATAAGTTGAGCAGTGTCAAGTGTGTGGCTGTACTGCTGAGGTACGTGACCGAAGAGGAGTCCAGGCTAGTTAGAGGTCCCTCCGCTATGCCCGCTTGAGACGTCGTGGCGGATTTGTGGGGAGAGTGTTTGTGGATAATTGTTGAATAAGTGATTTAGCGTGATGATGGAGTTTGTCGTAGAAATTCTGATAGCGTGTCCTGATAACAGAAGGTACAAATGGGGTGTTAAGGTCATTATGCAATGTAAGTTGGAAACGTAAAATGGCGCATCGGCAATGTGACGTAGTATAATGGACTGAAGGCGTATGTTTCATTTTTTGGGTGATCCCCATATCTCGATACCGTAAAATGGGTTTTAGTATGGTGTTGTATATGTGAAGTTTGTTTTTAAGCGATAATGCCGATCGTCGTACGATGATTAGACTTCACTTGAAGGCAAACTTACTATAACTTAGCAACTTAGATGATAAGGCGAGAGTGCCCAACACACCCCGCGCATCTTTCACCTCCACCTTCTCCTATTTGTCCATCTGTTACAACCATGAGCCGGTATCGGGAGGATAGACTAGGACGAGGCGCACCAACCGACCGTAAATGGAAGATGTTTCTAAATGCAAGTTGGATGTTTCTGTTTAATGGAGCTGTTATGAGAGCCATGCAGACCCTACGGCGAAGGCGTGCGAGGCACCCGGGCGGCCAAATCTAAGCCCATAATAGGGGCGGCCGCCAGGTCCCCCTAATTTTTCATTTCCTTATTTTAAATCTATCGCTGACAAAGCCAAATGAGAACAAAAAGAAACCGAAACCAAGGAGAAAAGCAAAATAAATTATTCTTTTTTTTTTTTTTTGTCCTTATGTACGATGCATATTAGCCATGTCACTGCGTAATTAACTAGTTATTTACGACACCCATGGCCCCGGGAGGGGGTTCTATCTATGAAATAAAACTCATTTCCGGACGGGATTCGAACCCGCAAACCATAAATTCATTTGAAGGGATAGGGAAAAAAGGGAAATATGGGTAATCAAAAGGCAGCCTGTTTTTATAGAGAGACTGACGGGCCTTTTGTTATTATCCATGGAAAGTGATCTCTTGAAAATTCTATTGACATAAAACTTGCTGTAGAAAATTTTGCTTCCAGTAATGCCAGAATACGTTGCTTACAATTTACTTTTATTTAATTTTTTTTTTTTTTTTTAGATTAAAGGCTTTAGGTTGACGCCATTAGCCATCGTTCTATAATAATAGTATTAGTCATTATTAGACTTACATTTCCAAGCATCTGAATGGCGCTCAAGCTATCAGTAAGAATCAAAACCCTAGAATAACTTACTGATTGTAAGGGCCAAGGCAGTTAGCTCAGCTGTGTAGGTTGAAGCAGAATCTGCAAGCCTGATTGATATATCTACATTGGAGAAAGGATCAAAGACAGCCGCCCCAACTCCGCTGTCCATCTTTGATCCGTCTGTAAATATGGTAAAGAAAAGAGGAAACTTGGTTCGCAGAAACTCATCAAAGTAAGAGTTGCGTTGATTCTCATGGATCAAATCAAAATTAGGAAGAGAGACAATTGATGTTTTCAAAATGACAGATTCGAAATTGGACTGAAATACAGGCAGGATCGTGCTAGAATAAACACTGCCTTGGAACATAGCACTTTTTGTGAACCCTTCAACCAGTAAGGGGGTAGGTTTAGTCTTCCAATAGGGGTGTGTGAGCACCTCCATTGAGAGAGCCATCTTTCGATAATTATATAATTAAATTTGTGATAAATGTTTCTAGTTTTATTTGAAATAAAAAAATTGACTTGTGTTCCTTAAAAACTACTTTACTAAACTAAAAGTTGTGTTCTTAAAAAAAATCTATTATGTTTTTTAATATTACCTGTATCAAAGTTTATTATATAAAGTAAATTTTATATGTATATATATGTAAATTTTATAAACTATCACTATTATGTACATAGGTAGGTAATAATTATGTTAAATAGTTCATAATATAATGTTTAATTGTGGAGGGGGTTATCGTTATTTGCACACGGGCGGCTAATACTCGTTGCACGGCCCTGGCTGTTATAACTAGTGATATATGTCATAGTGTCCGTATACCTTTGTTATGATGAGAGAAACGAAGGTGCCTACCTCGGCTAGTCATTCCTCCCAGTACCGGCTCGTCAACCCTCGTAGCATAGATTATAAATATATTTTTTTCTGTCAGTAACAATTTTACAAGATGCTTCTTTATATAGGTGAAGAAAAGTGATTGTCTTCCTGTTTAAAAATGTTAATGATATTTCACAATCGATTTCGAATTTTTGGTAACATTAATTAAAGTTATTGAAAAAATGATGAACGTACTCTTCACACCAGTTTCCTGTCACTCAGCTTCTCCATTTCTCCCTCATTTCAAACTTGTATTACTGGCAATAAGAAAGTCAAATGAAAGTTTCGGTACCAATGGGTTTCTTTGTTTCATTGTAAGTTCAGCGTAATTGTGAGAGTGACTTTATAATACCCAGTAACAGATTTCAATATATATGTATATATTTTTTAAAAATCGGAGTCGGCCCTGGACCAACAAAAATAAAGTAAAGTTCACATCATTAACGTTGTAAATATACAATCACAGATAACGAGAACGGCTCATCTCAAGACAATGAACAACTAACAATTTCACTAATGAAAGCTCTTACTAACCTTGAGTTAAAAAATTATATACAGAGGAGAGGTTCTATGAAGGGGCTCATTGTTAAACGAAGAAATCCACCGATTACAAGGCGACACTGTATTTTTGAAAAAAATAAACATATTGTGTTTGTCCATTCGATGGAAATCGTGAACCATACTGTCTCAGAGACTTGAAATTTTACGTGAAGATACATGTTCACGGTTCGTACTTGGGAAAAATAGTCTGAACCTAATATAAATAATTATTCATTAAACAGTAAATAATGAATAAAAAATAGTCTGAATCTAATATAATTAATTATTCATTTAATCAGTAAATAATAAATAAAAAATCACCGGCAATGTACTTCCCCAGCACCTTCTTCCTCTAAAACCAATCCACGGTTTTGACTAATAATCAATAGTTAGTTAATTAGTCATTGTGACTCACTCCCGGGCTTTAAACGCGAAGGACATATCGCCTACTACCAGTGAGCTCATTTGTCGCTCTGCTAGCAGTCTAGACATGAGACCGACTCTACTGTGAAAGTCCTAAATGTTGCCTACCTTGGTTTATTCACCTAGGGTGGTGGTCTTTAACGAGTAGCTGACATCGCACAGGCTCGGAGCCTCCGCTTAACGCCAATTCCGAAGGACGCGCTACCACTGGGCCACCAGAGCCCTCAAAAATCAACAGTTGACATAACACAGGGTTATTTTTTGAAATATTGTCTATTCCACTAAAGATATATATACATATATAACTACCGGTTTCGGCTTTATACCATCGTCAGGTCTAGTTATGAACTAAGTCAGTTTGCAGAGAGCGACCCTTCAAATACATCTCAGGTCAAAGGGTGCTATTAAAATTTGGGAGTCCCCCGGCTGTACCGTTAGCTAACTCATGAAATATTTCTTAACAAAACCTAGTTCTAAATTTACATAAAACAATATCACTAGACTAATACGGGGAAAATAACAAATAAATAAGTACAGATACAAGTAAATAATAAAAAATAGAAATAAAATTAATAATAATGTTAAGATTTAGATAACTTGAAACATATATGTGGAACCAAATATAAATAACAGATAATACAAACATATATTATTACAAGTTTCCACAATATGTCCGCGTTCCTCAACTTAGAAGTTGATAACACAGGGTGTAAAAATTTTCTAAATTTCATGTCCGATACATACTACTATATCAGCAGTTATTAGGATTTTTGAGTTGAGACCCCCTTCACTGAAGTGAAAAATTAGGTTGTGGACTTTCTTATACCAACCACGTTTTTAGAGATATACTGTGTATTGCTTTTTGTGATTCTTCTTCTCAAAAAACTACTACTTTTAGTAGTACAACATTCAGCAGCTGAAAGATGAATAGTTCAATTTCGATAGATTGCTGACAAAAAGATATGCAAAAAATTGAGCCCGGGCTCTACTGTAGGAGTACTCCTGCCTAGGGATCTATCGATACAAGTAAAGTATCGATACTTTGTGGTATCGATAGAACCCTACTCCTGCCCTGATTTAATTACCTGAGATCGGGATCTTTTTAACGAGTACCTGTCATGGCACAGGCTCGGGACCATCGCTTAACGTCCTTTCCGAAGGACGGCATGCCCAAGGTTTTTTTTACCTCCAATGTAAAAATCTAATGTTTCGAACCCGCGAGTTTTAGTTCAGTAGGTTAGAGGTTAGCACGCTATCTCTGAGCCACCGGCGCACTCTATATATTTATACGTAAATTATAGAATGATTACTTTGACGCATAATTAATTGTACCTTTTAATAATTTTAATTGAAATTTTAATTTTGTAATTTTAATTAAATTATCTATAAAGTAAAAAAGTAGATCAAATTATTAAATAAGTTGTGTCAATCTCCAGTTTAACTTTCACCAACCAAACCGGTTATCTGGGGACTCAAATTTGTTATGTCTGAAGAGAAGGGCACCAAGAGAAAATAGTATTCAAGAAATGAAAAATATCAGCTGGAGATGAACGAATCACTTTTCCAAAAAAAAACATTTTGACCAGGCAATATCAAAGAAAAATAGGTCAAGTAAACTGGATGGCCAGCGTAATCCGCGAATCACCGACAGTGTACCTCCCCAGTTCGAACTAATCATCAATGATTTCGCTCTCCACAGGGGCGGATTTACCATGCAGGCAGAATAGGCAGTTGCCTAGGTCGGCAAGAATTGAAGGGCGGCATATTTTGGCGGAAACTTTGAAAACTTATTATATTCGTGGTAATTGAATTTCTCGCCTATTTCTTTGGCACGCGTACCAGCATTATAAGTGAAAAATGCCCGAATCGAGAAAAGAATCGATTTATAAAAGTCTCGATATTGGCCTAATATCGAATATTCTATAAGTTTCTGTATCGAAAATCATCTTATTTTCTCCTACCTTCCATTATCGATGAGTTTGCCATCCGAAAATCGAGACGTAAAAATTTCAACCAATTTCCGAACTGCCTAGGGGCGGCAAATTTCTAAATCCGGGCCTGGCTCTCCATCTTGAACCAATTTACCGATTTTGTTGAAAATGAAGACGTGCCTTATTCAGGGATTTCTAAATCCTCTCGCACTAAACGACAAGTCTTTTAATAGGATTTTCGAGTACTGAAAATGGATAGGTCATACACACCGACGGACAGGATTTCTTTTTTAATTTAATTTTCGGAATCACGGGAATCCGAAAACATGAAATTCTAGTGACAACTCGAGATAACTTCCCCTATACTTATTGAGTGAGATATTAACTATAACTTCTCTAAAACTATGTTAAGGATTTTGATAAAATTTAATGTACGTAGAATTTCGGAGAAGCCATTATATATCACTTTTAGAATTACATAAATTATTATAGCCTTTAAGATTTACCACAGTTATTTGTACTCACAATTAGATAATATGTATTAACAAAAAAATTATGAGTATTTTTTGAGAACATGATAAGTAAAAATATAATGATAACCGTTCAGTGGTGGGCTATAATTAACACTTTCAAATAATCATTATAAATTTGAGAACTTATACCGCTTCACAATAATGAAGTTATCTAATTTACTAGAGGGCATGGTGGTATGCATGCTAGCTTGCTGAGCACGAGATCGGGGATTCGAAACCCGGCCGAAGCCATTAGTTTATTTTATCAGGGAGATAAAATAAATTTAAGTACGCCATCCTTCGGATGGAATGATAACCGAAGGTCCTGAGCCGGTAAGATGTCAGGTACTCCTTAAAGACCCCCTACCCTAGGTGAATACAAATTTAGGGTAGGCAACATTTCGGACTCCCACAATAGAGTTTAATGTGTGTAATTTTATTCTCCGAACGGAGATAATTCGAATAGGGGGTAATTCGATGGGGAGTTTTCAAGGGAATTTCATGTTTTACGACCTTCTGTGTTTGTCTGTGAACACAATAACTTCCGATTGAATGAATGTATCCACACGAAATTTTATATGTGTATCAAGAACCAAATAAGGACAACACTAATTAATTCTCAGCCAAATAGCTGAAAGGGAAGGGAGAATTATCGGGGGGTTTTAGCACAAAAACGCTAATAAAAGTCGATATAATGAAGTCTCTTTGTAAGTCAACGAATCGAATTTTAGCCCAAACGATCTTGCTTTGACGGGAGAGCGAAAACGCACTTGATAAATTCGCGCTGGGGAAATACATATTTTTTGTTTTTTGAAAAGTAGTAATTTTCACATTCAATAGTTAGTATGTGTATCGGCAAAATATCGAAATGAATTGCCAGTTCTACCAAAACATTTCTTCTTCTTAAATATGGTTTCTCTAGAGGTTTTTTTTTATCCTGGAGTACAGAGATGCATTTTTGAATAGGTAACGTTAAGTGGACAGATAGTACCGGCAGGGTTTAGGCATGTTTTAGTGAGATAGGTACCTCAGATTGAAGGGGCAGGCTACAGATGGAGTATTGATTGGGAGGCTGGCTGTGTGAGGCTGAAGTGGGCTGGCTGCATCCTGGCAGAGGTCACAATCTGCAAAGATGAGAAACACAGGACACGTGGAGCAACGGAATAGGAGACGAACTGGCAGACTACGTGGGGAAGGAAGCGTGGCCAGACGAACCTACACTTGGGGCACAACAGACAACACAGTCTGTAGGGGAGGGGGGGGCGGGGGGAGGGGGAGACTGACTGGCGGGGGGACTAGCAACCCCCACCACCTCCTGCCCAAAACATCAGTCCCGCCAAAAACAGAGCATTGGCATTGACTTTGTGTGTATGGTTGGGATCGAATTTCTGACCGATTACATAACTGCCCCTATACTTCGTATCACCGGCTAAAAATGTATAGGGGTCATCCTTATGGGGTTCTGAATCTATAGTGTATCGATGTGGTGATACATTCTTTCTATGAGAAATTATCGTACAGACGAACACACTGACCTTGGCTGTGGCTAACTGCTAAAGCCATAATGGAAAAAAAAAAAAAAACAGACAGATGGGAAATTCCCTTCTCTGCTATATGAAGTATGGAGGGAGTTATGTAAGAAACGGTCAGAAACTCGATGAGTGATTTAAAAAAATTTTAAAAAATATTCCTGTGTATTCTCGACGAAATTAGAAATGTGTATGCAAAACCCCATAAGAATGACACCTATTGATTTTAAACAAAATATGTCAAAGGGAAGGGGGGATTAATGACTGCCGATGTATCGACACGAAATTTTATATTTCGGTCCAGGATCCAAAAAGGACAACAACTATCAATTTTCAGCCGAATGGACTTAAGGGAAGGGTGGGACCTCTTGGAGAGATGTACTAAAAAAACCTAATAAATGTCTAATCATCGAATTGTTGACAGATTACATAACTTCTCCTATACATCGTATAGCCGGAGAAGTAAAAACATGGGAATTAAATATATCAGTTGACATAAACACATGTATTAGTTTTAAGAATACCCGGCCTTGTGTGGAGTGTCAGTAGTACCGTGTCCGCTGGTGTCATCTGTCGGAACACATGGGAACTACACATGCAGCTATCCTCTCAATTGGACAGAATAAACGGTTCATAAAAAGAATATTATATCAATCAGATTTATTCGTATTATATGACCATGGGATCAAAATGATAGCTCATAGTACAGAAACTAATTTCAAAAATAGATTTCGACCATATTTGGTATAAGCAACTTTTAGTCGGTTGTTGGTCAGCGATTTTCAAGCAAAACGCGCAAAGAAGTTATCTTATGTCTAATGATATAGCATATTAAATGTTAAAGTTATAGGGATGACATTTTGTGCTTATCTATAATAATATTTATGTAAAAAAGGTTTTTAGTTAGAATTTTCTTCAGTTAAAATTGCACCTTTAGTGCCATTAACAACAACAACACACTTTATTTGGACCAGAACATCTTGGTTCTTCACACAAAAATATAAAATGGAACTAATTAATAATAATGTCTTGGTATAATCTTGATTTGAGCCTTCTGTGGAGAGTAGGCTGACCAAGATTATAGTGGGCTGCTCCAGAACACAGGCCTAGTCTTCCGTGGTAGTTATCTACTAAGGACCTTAAATAGGCTCCCAGGTCCTCATGGATTTGACTGTTTCGGATAAACCATGGTGCATTCAGAAGCACACAAAGAATTTTGTTCTGAAATGTTAGTAGTACCTAGTGTTGTGAGTGAAGTACTGGCGCCATGCCATATTGGACAGGCATATGTTAACAATGGGAGAAGTAATGCTTTGTACAGGAGCAGTGTGCAAGAGTGTCTGTGGGATGTGTTGCGGTTAATGAGAGGATAGAGATGTTTTAAACGGGTGTGACTTTTGTGTTGATGTGAAGTATCCATGTGAGCCGGATGTCTAAGAATACAAGTTACCGGACATCCTGATCTTTAGGGTTCCAGGGAATGGGAAGTCCCTCAACCCGCAGCCAAGTGTCATTATATTCATACTACATATTCCTCTCTTCCCTTCGGCTGATTTTGGTGGAAATCAATAGGTGTTGTCCTATGCGGTTCTGGATACACATATGAAATTTCGTGTCGATATATTCATTCTATCGGGAGTTATCGTGTTGACAGACACACATAGTCAGACATTAGTTCTCCAGCTACACAAAGTATAGGGGAAGTTATGTAAACGACCAGAAATTTCCAACCTCCTAATTACAAAACTGAAAAAAATATATGTATATATTTCTGTGTGTGTGTGTGTCTGTGAACACGAGAACTCCCGACACAAAATGTATTATGTGTTTCCAGAACCCTCTAAGGCATATGTGGGCAACAACCGGCCCGCTGTAAGATTTGGTCCGGCCCGCGAGACATTTTGAAAAACCCAATTAAAAAAAAAAATAATATTACACTACTTACTCACACTCACTCCAAATTAGGAAGATCGAGTAGGATGGGGTTTGTCGCTTGCTCCTGCGGAATCAAGTGAGCGAGCAAGGCGAGTGAGGAAAAATTCATGTCATCGCGTGTTTATACACGCTCGTAATACCTCGAAGAAGACCATTTTCCGCAGCTTAGAAAATTCACAAGAAGATTGATTTGTGCGTTTGGTAGTACTTATAAATGCGAACAGTTCTTTTCAATGATGAAAGTTAATAAATCAAAACATCGTACAAGGCTCACTGAAGATAATTTGGAAAATTCTTTACGTCTTTGTATCAGTGGAATTAATCCAAACATCAATGGATTAGTTTCCCAAATTCAAGCTCAAGTGTCTCATTGATTTCGGTGTCGCTACTTAACTTTCGTAGTTTGTAATAATTCCAAATTTCACGATTTAATTATAATATTGTACCTATTTTTTTTCATTTCATTTTGTTATTTTAATAAATTGTATTATAATAACATTGTCTTATTATTTCATGTTTGATATCTATCGCTAAAAATTATGAACACTACTTTAAAGTCCGACGTTATTTTATTTTGAACCATCTACGCACTAAAGTTTGGCCCGCAACATGTCAAAGGTTGCCCGTACATGCTCTAAGGACCTCTACTGATTTGCCTTAGTCCTTATACAAGTCAACGATTGATAATTGATTTTGGGAGCGAAAACCTAGTTAATTAATTGATTCTGGGGAAATATATAATAATATACTGATAATTCATCGAGCACATTTTGTTTTTAATACGGTATCCATAGAACAATGGTACAGACAGATTGACAAATTTTAATTACATAGATTCACAATTTAAATACATTCATACTGTAGGAGCTTCTCAAATACTAATCAATCTAAATTTCTAATACAATAAATCTCATTTACAAGCTTAAATTTTTGCATAAAAAATATACAGAAATTACTAGAATAAACGGAGCTCTACAGGCCATAAATTATAAAGAAAACACGAATATTGTCTATTTCACAAGATATATAAAATACATGGGAGTACTTTCGGTATTGCTACTATCTTCAGCCACGACTTAACAAATACAGTATTTGTTAGTTCGTGGCTGAAAATGGTAGCAATACCGAAAGTACTCCCATATATTTTATATATCTTGTGAAATAGACAATATTAAAAACATTCGTGTTTTCTTTATAATTTATTAAGTGTTTCACAATCTCTCTGCAAAAATGTTAAATATCTACTGGCCATGTTTTTGTTTGTTGTGCTTGACAAGTGATTGTTTAAATGTGAACTCAATATCACAAACATCACATTTAAACTGTTTTTCCTCAGAATGAGTTAACATATGAGCTTTAAGACTATTTATGATAACTTTGTTACATACAGGACATTGCTTTTTTCCATCGACACCTGAATGAACTTTTTTCTTATGTTCAAATAATACTTTTTTATCAACATAAGTTTTAAAACAAATATTACATTCTATTCTTTCAGTATGAGTTGATAAGTGTCTTTTAAATTCAACGGAAGTTTTACAAACTTGAGAACATTTTGAACATGTGAATTGTTTTTCATGTATTTTTTTATAATGTCGTTTAAGATGACTTTGTTTTTTATAAGATTTGTCACATTTATCACATGAGTAAGGTTTTTCATTGGAATGACTGTCCATATGAGAGTAGAGGTCACTCTGATGTTTGAACACTTTCGAACAGACTGGACATACTTTTTGATTGATATTATGTTTCATTTTGTGTTTATCAAGGATCTCTTGTTTGGTGAATATGAGAGAACACTCAGAACAGGGATAGCGGTTCCCAGAACAACTCTTTGAATGTGCTGCCAACTCTTCTGCTGTCATGAAGCTAGCCCTACAACCGGTACACCAGTGGCTCCGATGCAGACGCATGTGAGCCTCAAGGTTGATCTTCTTGTGGAAACCTTTCCCGCACTCCGTACAATGTTCTCTATGAATCCCGGTATGTTTAATCAGGTGAACTGTTAGATCCTTCTCTCGTCGGTACACTTTTCCGCAACGATCGCACATGTACGATTTAGGATTTAATATGACAGCTTCTTCCACTTCAGCCTTTGGTTGTTCATCCCTCGGCACTCGCTCCAAAGAATCAACATCATCCAAAGGCGGTGTTTCCTGCACATTAGTCTCCTGAAACATAGAATAAACCACAATTTGCCTACATTAATGTTGCCTTCCTAGGTTTATTCACCTACGGTAAGTGTCTTAATGAGCACCTGACATCGCACAAGCTCGGTACAATCGTTTAACGTCCCTTCCGAAGGACGGCGTGCTCAAGGTTTTTTCACCTCCCAGATAAAAAAGCGAAAGGCCTCGGCCGGGTTTCGAACCCGCGATCTTGAGCTAAGTAAGCAAGCACGCACACCACTGAGCTCCCGGCGCCCTCGGCCGGGTTTCGAACTCAGTAAGGAAGCAATCACACCAATTTTATATTACTAGTATTAAGAGCAATCTAGGGGACTTAGAGAAAACTGTAAATGGATAAATACATTTAATAAAATAAAACAGCGAAAAATTGTCATTCATTGAACGATAGCGAAAACAGTGATCCTACTAAGTTGAATGGAAAAAAAAACACAATTTATTTTTTAGTCAAGACCACGGATATGAATAAATTGCGTTTACTCTATGTTTCTTTTAATTTAATTTATTGATTTATGCACTCAACACACCAGCAATACTTCTTTTCGAAGCTAGAGAACAAATGCAAGTTTTAGTGCCAAAAAATATTAAAAAGTTTAAAAAATTTAAATAACATGTTATTCGTAGGTTTATTGGTGCTCGTAGCCAATTCGTGTTCGTAGCTCCCTTAAACCCCATACAGGATCAAGTACCAATATAGATATTTAAAAAAAAGTATTTTATGCTGCGTCAATGCTAATCAATGATGAGCAAGAATAAATCGATGAATACGATATATATTCAATTTATTTGAACTTGTAGTTTATATTTTTTTTAAATAAATCATTAGTTCTATACCGTCGAAAAAAAAAAAAATTGTGATGTTGAACGTTTAAATAAATAGATCCAGTTAAAAGACTGAAGTGGAACACTCATACACGTCTCATACGTAATACAGTAAACAAACCATTAAAATGCCTTAATCCCTACTGCACAGACATACAAAATGCCTTAATCCCTACTGCACAGACATACAAAATGCCTTAATCCCTACTGCACAGACATACAAAATGCCTTAATCCCTACTGCACAGACATACAAAATGCCTTAATCCCTACTGCACAGACATACAAAATGCCTTAATCCCTACTGCACAGACATACAAAATGCCTTAATCCCTACTGCACAGACATACAAAATGCCTTAATCCCTACTGCACAGACATACAAAATTACCCTCAACACAAAAGCGTAAATGCTACACATTCCTACTCTTAAACATCTAATCTGAAACGTATCCAGGTTTTCCAATCAAAGACACTCAGAGTCATCACACATACGTAACAAAACATTACACAATGACCTCATGATAAACACAGTACAGCATCTTTACAGTCGTATCCATAGCAAATAACATTCATACATCCACTCACTTTTTTCTCCTCACAATCCTCCCAGGAGACTGAAGAGGAGACGGAACCGTAACTTCCTATAATCCCAAATTGGAGTCCTCCGTTCTTGAAACTTAACCATCATAATTCCCCCAATCATTGTTTGTATATTTCAGGGCGATATTTAAAACTATTAACTGCGCCAAACATCCTTCTAACTTATAGTGAATTCCGCCAACTGTATTTTTTTTTTGTTTATATGATTTGTATTCTATTTGCTCTCTGTTTGGGATTGGGATAAATCTAATTCGCAAAATTCTATTTTGGTTCTGACTGTTTTTATATTCTCTATTAGTGATATATTATAAAAATGTGCAATATCGAGCTAAAGCAAATGGAAATATAATTGACATATAATATCGTATATATTGAGAAATACATTTCTTTATGAACTAAATGTTTATCTATATCAGGAGAACCTGGACTGTTTCACTAAAAGTCTTCGGATACATCAACTGGATTTACAAGGAGTAAGTGGTTTCTATGCCACAATTTTGTAGTGATATCTAATATATTCTTGTAATTATAATTTATACAAACTTTGTCACTTTGTAAGGTAATATATAATATGGACGTAGGCAGTGTTAATAAAATTTGTTTCGGCGGAGTTCAATGTTTTTCAATTTATACCTATTTTGAAATAAGCGCAGTTCTATACAAGGATTATGTAGAGGTATACGATTTAGCGCAATTCAATACAGGCCATATTTCAAGAGATTCCGCTGGGTGGCTTTCCTCTCTCACACCACTCAACACCTCTATCCATCACATATGCGCCAGAGCAACAGTTGCGACAAAAAAATTAATATAAGACAATTATTCATTACTCTTGATAATCAACCATAAATAAATTTAATTTTCTCTATTTTTTCTTCTAATTGATTCAACCTATTTAAGCGTTCAACATGTGGATTACTAAGTATAGAACACTGGTTACTAGGAACAGAACTAATGCAAGTCGTAAACGAAATAAGGTCGAATTCCACAAAAATATATACTGATAGTGTATATTCACAAAAATGTAATCAGACGTAAACAAGATCAATTCTTAATGTGAAATAAGTTGAATAAATGGGTTATTTTTCGATTTATTATTAAGCACCACTTAATTCAGCAGCATAATACTAAATTATTACTTACTAAATTTCTAATTTCTAAGTTCCTGAGTGGATCATCATGTTTCTTGGACGTGACCTCCAAGCTGGTCGTATCTCGTCCCATTTTGATTCGGTCCCAGTCTTCATCTGGCGCCTCTTTACTCGATCTCGAGACAAAATCACAAATTGCTTTTTTGAAACTAACTAGTTTCACTTCCAAATTTTCAATCACATCAATTAAATTTAAACAACGTCGACATACTAGACTATTTTCAAATTTGACACAAGTTTGCATATCGACAGGGATAATTTCAATTAATTTCAACATCACAGGTGTTTGGGAAATGAACGTAAGAGGAAAGCTACTGCTCACCTGCATGAAATTTTTCCCAACATTATCACAATATGTTAGACTAGGGGACAGATTACATACGAAACATCTTAAAGTTACTTTGTCGACTGTCTCCAGTTGGACTGTCTTAAATGTATCTCCATCAATGGAAATCTGAAACATATCACACAAAGTTAATTAGGCAGTGTAACTATCGTAATCATTACATCAACAGCTATACCAAGTACAGTAGACTCTCCCTTATCCGGCGTTCTGTTAACCGGGGCGCTCCCTTATCCGGCCCTCGCAAAATAATATCAAATTTGTTAAACTAAAATTAACATTCAATTATTAGATTATCAATTACATATAGAACCACGTGTATTTATGAGCACATAATTCCGTAACTCACAAATCTTTTATGTATTTTTATTGTACATTCATACATATGTACATACATTGTATTTATAATGAAGGGAACGCTAATACAATATTTTATTACTTCACTAATATCCTATAAATAAATTATAATAAATACATAGTTGAAAATCAAACATCAAAAAATGTTTCCTAAAATAGAAAAACAAAGGTACCGTCCCGTCCGTGGCACAATATAGTCTTATCCGGAAATGAATACTAAACCAGTTCTATTTTTCTCAGTTTTCATTTGATTCTCATAGTGAAAAGAATCGGATCGTTTTTCAGACACTAAAGAAGTGGTGGGACTATGCAGCACGGAACAGTGTTGTGTTAGGGAAACAAAAGAAAATTACCGATTTTTTTAACAAATAATATTTTTAGAATTTTAGATTTTGTTTTAAATATGTATGTAATTAAAGGCAGATTTCAAAATATATTTTTAATCCTTGGATAAATATATGTATGTACATATAATAAATCAATGTTCAGTATGTACATATTTGTCAATTTAATAAATGTTATCAACAAAATACATACGTGTTTTATTCCTTAGCTCATCTAAAAACACTTTTTTTATGCTTTAATTGATATATTCTTTCTCATTAATTGATGATTTCCGTTATTCGGCGTTTTCTGTTATCCGACGTCACGTCGGTCCCGGCAACGCCGGATAACGGAGAGTCTACTGTATAGCACAAGTTATTTAATATGTCAGAAATTTTACCGGGATTTCCCCTGATTAAATAAACACTGTCAGTTAGTGTGTGTATCTGAACACGATAACTTCTGATGGAATGAATGTACATTTTATATGTGAACCCAATGTGAACGACACATATTAATTTTTAGCGGAATGGGCGAAAGAGGAAGGGAGGGGAGAGGCGATTAACACAAAAACCCTTTAGATGTAATGAATGTATCGACACGGAATCTCGTATGCACTTTTCAGATGTCCCTGAGAAAGACACCCGATTTAATTTAAACCAAATCGGTAATTAGTTTTAGACGGAGAGCGAACATGTAAATCATATGTGGGCAACAACCGGGCCGCGAGACATTTTGAAAACCCCAATTTAAAAAAAAAATAATATTACACTACTTACTCACACTCACTCCAAATTAGGAAGATCGAGTAGGATGGGGTTTGTCGCTTGCTCCTGCGGAATCAAGTGAGCGAGCAAGGCGAGTGAGGAAAAACTCATGTCATCGCGTGTTTGTTTATGGTCAATAAATTTGCGTATTTTTTTTGTGTTTTTAATGTGCGTGTTTGCGGATGCGATCGTATTCATGTGATTGATTGATTGTGTTACGACCGAACAAAATACATGCAAAAGGAACTCCTTCATATAATACAATAAATTGTATTATAATAACATTGTCTTATTATTTCATGTCTGATATCTATCGCTAAAAATTATGAACACTACTTTAAAGTCCGACGTTATTTTATTTTGAACCATCTACGCGGCCCGCGAACGTATTTGCACAATAAAATTTGGCCCGCAACATGTCAAATGTCTACATTGTAGATGATAACTTTGCGTTGGGTAAGTACACTATATTTTTCCTCTAATTGATTTAATTTATTTAAGCACACGGTACAGAACTTCGGGAAGTCGTGAATAAAATAAGACCCTCCGAAATTCATTCATAATTTAAAAATAAGCCTCTATCGGTTAACTGGAAATTCTCACTTTTTACATCCCCACGTATATGAAATATAGGGGAAATTATATAATCGGTCAGAAATTCGAAGTTTAGTGGGAGAACACGGTAACTCCCGATAGAATGAAAATATCTACACGAAATTGTGTGTCCAGAACCCCATAAGGATGACACCTATTGATTTTCAGCCAAATCGGCCAAAATTAAAGGCGGTTCAACTCATAAACCCCAATAACTGCAGATGTAATGAATATATCGCCATGAAATTTCATATTTAAAGTCAAAACCCCATGAGGACAATACCTAATGAAAGGGGGTTCAACTCAAGAACACTGATAAATACCGATGTAATGAATATATCGACACAAAATTTAGTTTGGAGATTCAGAAGCTCCTATGTTAGTCAACTATTGATTGTTAGCGTAAACAGTCGACTGATTTTGGAGTGGGGCGAAAAGTTAATTGATTAATTCGTCCTAGGGAAGTACGTTGCCGGTGATTCACCAATTTTTTAAAATTTATTTTAATCTAACAAAAGAGCAGGTGATATGCTAGTATTTAAAGTCTGGGCATGAGCCCACAATAACTAACTAAAAGCAACTGCACAAAAAAAAAAATGCTCACCTCACTTTCAGTATCTGAGTCTTCCACAATAATGTCACTATCCTCGTCACTTTCTTTGTCTTTCAGTATAGCCCCTTCTATACTGCTCACATTAATAAGCTCAGTAAACTCTGTAGAAAAGTCCCCAGATGGCATTGTGCTCGTGAATTCAGTTCCAGCCGTCACCCCAATACTATTCTCCGAGAAATTGGGTTCCGATTGGCTTTTTGAAGGGCTGCACAATTTCTCAAGACAATCAGTTTCTAAACAGACCCCAAAACTATTTCCAGTGTTGGCACTGTACTGGCTATTGAACACGGTTCCAGGATCTTGATTGAATACAGAGGAACTTTGAACGTAATTTAAAACTCTGCAATCGTTTGGATTACTTGACAATTGTTTCATACAAGATGGTACGTTAAAGTCAAACTGTTTATTCTCTGAAGAAATATCTTTCATATTCACCTCAATTGGAATGTTACTATCAGGTAACATTGGGGAAAGTTCATTTTTTTTTCCTTGCTGATCCAAAAGACAACATGCAGACGGAGAAAATTGTGTATGACTATTATAGGAGGTAAAGCTCACACTATTCCATGACGGATCGGGAAACGTAAGTGGCAATGTCCCACAATTACATTGATAAGCTTGATAATTACTATATTCCTTTTCCTGAGGAATACAATTTCCATGGTTCATTACGCTATCTGGTAAAGAAATATTATTCCAATCAGAACAACTTGTTGAAAATTCCTGACTAGAAGTTTCAGTGTCCTGCAACATATTTGGCAATAACTGATGAATATTTATACTTATATAAACAGGCAGCTACAATTAATATACGCCAAAACAGTTTCTTAATTGTAGTCCGTTATAAAAATCAATAGTTAATGACACAACAGACAGTATTTTTTAATTGATAACCTGCTTAATATGAAACAGTAACAGGTACGGCGATTTCCAGCATTGACCGACGTGCTAACCGGTTAATCCAAGAGGATTGTTTGATATAGTTTAATAAATGCTTTTTTTAGTTTCAATTAATTGCTACTTTCCAATGAGAATACTATAAATATTTCCCATGTATCAAATTCTCGATCTTTAACTGCAAATATTTGGAACTCGCCAATATACACTTCCCTCATGTGATAATTGATTATCCATGTTTCTTTCCCCACAACAAAAAACAAATATTAGCACTTTTTTACTTACCCACCCTATTAGAAGTTGTGAAAATTTAGCAATAACAACTATTATAGTAATATGTTGTTCACACATATTAATCATTAGAACTAAAATTTGCACAATCGTGCCTTGCTATAATACTATAATGTAGAAATAAAATAAAATCATTGAACGAAACGACTAAAAAATAATATAATGACAAGTATTTGTTTGGAACGTTCCTCGAGGCCTCGCCGGACTTTGAAAAGAGCTGAGACAAGCATATATTTGTTGAGATAGTATTTGCAATTAGTTAATTAGCAGGGAGCAGATATTCACAAGAACCTAACCAACATGCTTCTGCTCATTGAGCCACTATTCGTTTAATGATAAACTGGCTACCAGTTTGTCTTCTTGATACACATTGCAGTATATGAATAATTTTACAGTTTAGGTCCGTCTTTAAAATGCGTAAAGGGTCGAGGGCGATACAAACCTTATGAAAACTTATGAGAAAAGATGATATGAAAAGTAATAAAGCTCTGAGTTTTCATTATTTCACTCGTCATGTTTTTTCAATCTTAAAAAAAACTTAACTTCATGTTGTTATGTTAAAGGGAGAGGGTAAAATGTTACTAAATTGCAATTTATGGACAACGGCTTATCACCCTCGTTGCTAGAGAGAGCCCATTTTTTTTTTTTTTTTTTTTCTTACCCTGAATCCTTAATTAACTATTGAAGTGTAGGTATTATATTCAGGGATAGATTTTTTTTTTTTACGTTACACTATTCCTGTTAAATATTGAATGGTTAAATTTTGTCGTATTCTTATAATAATAAAACTATAGAATTTCACAAGTAAAACTATTTTATGATTTTTTTTTTTTTTGTTTTCCGAACTCTATACGAATTATATTCTAGGAGGATAGAAAAGTGCTAGATTAGATTATGAGCGATATATCGATACATACATAAATGCGATTTTCGTATACACTAGCGTGCTCTGACTTAATGTGCAGATTTTGAACGTGGTTTCTCCCTCTTTAAATTTAATATAAATAATAACATGAAGTTATTAACTCATAACATGTTAACTTCCAAATGCATCAAAAGTGTTACCAAAGGATATCCCTTGGGTATTGATGTAAGTTTTGAATGATTGATTATATTTAAATGAATTACAAATATTTTGATAACATTTGCACAGTAAAATCATTTCTTTTATATACAACATTTCAAGGTTAACATTTTAATTTTATTAAATGTTCTGGTAGTGTTATTTTTAGCTTTAGAATGTTAACAATTTTGAATTATGTATTTATATTTTATTCCAGGCAAAGGATATTAAAATAACAGAAAGCGATTTCAACTCTGAATTCGTAAGCCGGATAATACCGAAACTTGATTACACTGTACTGTGGAATGCTGCTGACTCAGTGAGTTTTTTTTTTTTCGAATGATTGATGTTTTTATGTAAATTTATATGTTATTGGATATGTATTTAATATAGAAAAGCGTAAATATCAGTGAATGTGTCTGTCGATTATGTTCGATCAATCAAACATCTGAATTGGATTGAACTCATTTGTACTGGGAGTACATCGTTGGTCAGATCCCGCAGGATCGCGTCAGAATGGTACCCTTCAACAGACATAAGACACTTGTTATAAGAGTTTCAATGATGATCTTCGTCCTGAGGAGTCCTAAAAAGAATAATTACATTTGTCAAAATAACCACTTATTTTAAGTAATTGGCCGTGCTCTGTAGCCTTAGCTTTGTAATTACGCATTTACGTTCCCTGGTGCTACGATCCTTGTAGACCCTGGGCTTCCGCAACGATCTGCCATTCTTCTCTATCCTCAGTCTGCCTCCACCTTCTCACATCCATCATCCTGAGGTCGTTCTCCAGCCAACAAAAGCGGGGTCTCCTTCTCTGTTCTCTCGACTCGCCTCCAGTATCCTCCTCGGTTCTCAGTAAATGAGCCAGCCATCGCAGCTGCCCTTGCTTCACGAAGGTCACCAGGCCCTCCTATTGGACCGTATTTCGCTAATTGCACATTTATATATATCTATTCCCACATTACAAATGTGTTTATGTACCATATTAATTTATTATTTAATACTAGTTGTGTTTCCTGGTGGTGCCTGGGAAATTCTCTATATTGTACGCCATTCGGAAGCCAGTTGAGTATTCATTACATTTCATTGTTTTAAATCGTAATTCGACATTTCACCGACTGAGTATTCGAACCGGCAGGAAGAGTTGTGACTTCCAGGCAGCGCTGGGTACCGTATTTTATGATATTGATAAGTGTAGTTTATTGGCTACTAACCACATTTCGATAATATAGTCTTTGCACCGTATTATCAAGGTCAAATTCAGTTCGGAATCTAGATTATTTTTTTTATCTCTCATGAAATGGTGCTTCGTCAAGTAGCCAATATATTGTCCGGTTTCGTTTTTATCGTTCTCTGAAAATTTCGTGTGTATAAGTCGAACGGTTTAGGCGTCACACTATTTATTATTTTACCTTTTCACATTTATTCCCCCCCCCCCCCCCCCCCACCCCCTCTTCCGCCAAAATAGTGGGAAATGCTACATTTTGAAAGATCGTCTTTGAAATTATATGTCATTCATAACTGCAGTAAGAAAGAAATTTCACGCCTCTTTCTCTGTGAGGGCGCCAAATAACAAACAGACAAATTTTGTATTTTATATATATTTTGTTATTGATTTCAGTTGGGACATTCTGAAGCACTGCCGCAAAGCGTAATTGAAAATTATGAAAATAATGAAGATTTCTTAAAGAAAGTCCATCATGTTCTATTGGAGGTATATATTATTTATAAGTAACTTCAATTTTCAAAAAATGTATCGTTATTTATCTTTTTAATATATTTTTTTAATTCTAAATAATTTTGACACACTAAACGTCGTCAAATATTCCAGAATATTGTCCTGTTGAAAGGAAAGACATATTGTGCTCTAAAATTACAGAAGATATAGTTGACCACTTTGTGTGTCCTTCAGAACACCATTTTGAATTAAAAGATTGTTTCTTATAGTACTCGATGAGATCTTTTCATAGGCACCTCACATGGACTAATTTCAAAAACTTTCACTTCTTTTTAAACCCTTTTTTCACGTACAATACCGACAACATATGAGTCGAATACAAATGTCAATTTTAATATTGTTGTAGTTTATAGTTTAACATAGAGACAGAGAGAACATTATGGTTCCATACCTAAAGGGTCCAAACGGAATTAATAAATTATATTATAGGTTAGGTTTTATGACTCATGCCTGGGCTGTAACTACGAGGTCATATCGCCTACTACCAGAGCGCTCTTTCGTCACTCTAGTGTCCATGAGCCCTACTCTACTATGGGAGTCCTAAATTTTGCCTACCCTAAATTTTTAATCACCTAGGGCCAGGGGTCTTTAACGAGTACCTGACATCGTGCCATCGATTAACGTCCCATCAGATGGAAGGCGTGCTTAAGTTTATTTCACATCCCAGATAAAATGAACTAAGGGCCTCGGCCGGGTTTCGAACCCTCGTTCTTGAGCTCAGAAGACAAGCACGCATACCAATGAGCTACCGGCGCCCTCTACAGAATATATATATATGATGTCCTAATTGTTGCTATGTTTCAATATAAAATTGATTTTTCCAAACAGATGGTACTTTTTTCCTGGATCGCAACACAATTATAGGAATTCACATGTTCGACCGAGTAGATCCTTTCCGCCCTGGTGTGAAATACACAGACGTTAAATCAATCCAAAATAAACGATACAACACTTTTAATAATGTCTCCATTTTTAAGTAGAAGATATTGAAATTAGGTTTTGAAACAAACCAGTAACAATAGAAGAGACTCACCAATGTTGCTAATCTAATATAATCTTTAATCTTTGTTTCAGGTGGATATCATTGAAGGTGAACTCATTTGCCCTGAAACTGGTAGAAAATTTCCCATCAATTCAGGGATTCCCAATATGCTCTTAAATGAAGACGAAGTGTGAATTGACTTGTCATTCATTTGTATACTATTGGTTGTAAATTATGGTCCAACTTCTTGTTGTATATTGTATTAAATTTTAAATATATAAGTTCCTTTTAGTTTTTATAACATTTTTATATTCTGTTGGTTGTTCAAATAAAGCTATAAAAGAAATGTAATTTGAGTATATCCTTATGTTTCCTTAAACTAGGATCGCAAGGACAGTTAGTACGATATGGCTCCTCTATGGCTTGCCACTCTTCCTCTGATTTTCAGCTACAGTAATTTTACTTTTGGGTTGTGAAAGAAGATTTTGAATTTATAACAATATATAATTTTTCACAGCTTTATTGTTCTTCCCCGGATGTAGTAAGTTTTGTAATGGTTGGCAGACTAAGATGAGCAGGACACTTGAGAAAGATGGGAGACCATGAAATCCCAAGGAAGTAATTATTAGAGGAAATCCACGGGAGCAGACTTGTTGGGAGGACGGTGTTGTGCATGTAAAAATGTTACAATCAATAAAAATAATATTTCAATTATTCAAATTATCAATATATAATAAAATTGATCACAATAAAGATCAGCAAATGAATTAGCGATAGTTAGCAGTTTTGTATATGTATAAAAAACATTATAATAGAAATAAAAGACGTTGTCTTCCCATTGTTTTATTTTACACCAGAACCGGTTTTCGACGCAACAGCGTCATCATCAGTGGTTCAATCCACCCACACAGCACAGCGGTTAGAAGACAACTGGCCAGGTTGTCTTCTAACCGCTGTGCTGTGTGGGTGGTTTGAACCACTGATGATGACGCTGTTGCGTCGAAAACCGGTTCTGGTGTAAAATAAAACAGTGGGGAGACGTCTTTTATTTCTATTAGAAATCTCGTCCCACAACATCTTACTATCACATATGAAAAAATATTATTTGATTAATTGAAATATTTTTTAATGATTGTAACATTTTTAGATATTGATGGGAATTTTTCCAGGTGTCTATTTTTCAGGTTAAGATCGAGACTAAATTAGGAGAAGAATAAATCTGTGAAAAAAAATATATTTTGAGTAATTTTACTATAATTTAAGTGATAAACATAAGCGACTCTCTGGGGATTCGAATTCTAGCTAAAAACGCATAGCTAGCACGCTATTTACTTAGTTACCATACTCACGGTATAAAAACTGATAAATTCACCATAAAACGAATTAATTTCGCTCTCCTCCAAAACCGTTTGCGCTAATATTTAATAGTTGATTTACATATAGTGGGCTTCCAAATCCTTATACTAGGTTTTGTGCAGATAAATTCATTACATCGGCAGTTATTGAGGTTTTTGAGTTGAGCCCCCTCGGATCATCTTCCTTCCGAGGAAAATTTATAACTATCGTAAATATGGGAATTTGAATTTACACAGGAAATTTTGAGTCAATACATTTATTACAACGGCAACAAATACTACAGTTTTTGTGTAAAACCTCTCCCCCTCCCCCCCACCTGCCCTTTGACCGATTTGGCTGAAAATCGATAGGTATAGTCCAGGTCTCCGTCACCCTTATAAAATTTCGTGTCGGTACATTCATTGTATCGGCGGTTTTTGGAGTTTTTATGTTAAACCTCCCTTCTAATCCCTCTCCCTTTGGCCAATTGGGCTAAACATCAATAGGACCCATTCGAGGGTTTTGGATTCATAAAGAAAATTTCGTACTGGAACATTTCTTCTGTCGGGAGTTATCCTGTTCACAGACAGACGTTTTTTCACATTTGGAATCTGGAGGAATTGGTCAAGAAATAAAGTTACTAGTACAAAATTTGGAATAAAGATAAGTGACAGGATAAGAAACAGCGAGGTTCTACGGAAGGTGAGGCTAAGAAGCATCCAGAAGAAAGCACACTTGATGAAGTGGAGATGGGCCGGTCATGTGACAAGGATGGATCCTCGACGATGGGCTAAAGTCTGCACGGAGTGGATTCCTAGAGACAGAAGAAGAGGAAAAGGAAGACGAGGACTGCGGTGGAGGGACGAGATAGTGGAGAGAATAGGGGATGGATGTTGCACAGTGGCCAGCAACAGAGAAACATGGAACAAATGTGTAACAGTATTATTTAAGAAATAACCCTCATTTTTGCTTTTGTTTTGTTCTATCTTGTTTTATTTTTAATCAAGAAGTAACAGTTATACTTAACAAATAATTTAACTTAATTTGGGAACAATCGTTGAATTCTTTTCTGATTTCTTCTGTTGAAAGAGCAGTAGACTCAAAACCTCCAAAAGGAGAGGCTTTTGTTCTAAAAGAAAGCTATTTCATTTTACTTATTTCGTTTGCTTTATTATTTTCAATAATTTGCTTCTTAATTTTAGCAAAATTTCTTTACTTTGTTTTAAGATGTCATTGTTAACAAGCATGTCACTTGACCTACATAAAATAACAGAACTGTCTAATAAAGTGAGTACATGGCTCTCTTTAGCCACCCCTCGCTGGTGACCAATGTCATAGACTTTGGAGAGACGGATTGACATGCAACTTCTACCCTTTGCTAAAGTTCTTCAACTGAGGTTGCAAAGTTGTGGGCGGCATAAACACTGGATTTTAAATGTCCCCACTAGAAATAATGTAACGGAGTTAGATCGGGTGAGCGAGGAGGCCAACAGATGGGGCTGCAGGGCCCTAACCACTTATCCCGGTAGTGCCGATTCAAAGAATTTCTGACCTGCAAATAATTGAGTGCAGGCCAGCCGTCAAGCTGGAGTATCATTTGGCGTACCAGCAGTGGAACATCTTCAAGCAGTGTTGGTAAATCATCTCGTGAGAAAATTCAGAAGCTGAGTTCTGGAGGACACTTTCCTCTCCCTAGAAACGGAATAAAGGATTTTTTGCTTTTCTGAAGTGGTTTTTGCATGGTCTTGTATATTGTCCGATTGGGCCGAATATATTTCTGACTGAAACCTGTAAGCTGCTCTACTTGCATTTGTAGCTCCTTCGGAGTAATACCTGTACAGGTAGACTAGAACGGATCTCATTCCGCTAGAGCGACGAAAGAGCGCTCTCTAGGCTAATATTAGCTTATACTTGAAGCCCGGGCATGAGTCACGAACAAAACAGAGTGTTACTTCTTAAACCATACCAGGCTCACATAACACCAAGGAATATAGTTACAAAAACTGATAGGATAAAATATATATATTTATTGAGTAAATATACAAAAATATTTCTTTAAAATAATTGATTCCATTATATTTACAATAAAATGATTCAACAATAATTAGGTATAACATTATGCCAGATGATATCTGTGAAAAAATTGCCATACACCAATAAAATAACGTAATAATTTCAGTTTCACACCGCCCCACCTGTAAAAAAAAAAAAAAAAATTAATAATACATTTATTTGAAACGTTTTTTCGAGAGAACGTAACAGATTTCTTCAAAGCTGAAGATAACATTCTGAAATGTTTTCCGTCACTTCTTCCATTGGTGTCTTCACATTTGACATATTTCGGAACAGATTCATTTTCCTACTTTGGGGGAACCAGTTCATTATGTCCAGAAATATGAGGACACCTCAGGAAGAAATGCCGGAAAAAAGTAACCAAGAATTTTAGTTACCAGAAAGTCTAAGAAACAGGACTATCTGCCAAATTTCAAGTTTCTAGGTCAAATAGTTTCCAAATTCGACCGAGCGACATGGTATTTAACAAAATTGATTACTCTGCGGGCCCTTCAGGACACCATTTTCGTTTGTTTTTTTTTTAAATAAAAAGAATTGTTTTTTAAATCGCTGAGACCTACTATAGACACCTCACATGGCTATACAAAAATTATGATTTTTTAACCCCCTTTCCAATTTATGGGAACACTCCTAAAATATGAATTGAATACAACATAATTTATTCGGAATGGTTCCTTATATATGTGTTAATTTAATATAGCAGGCTGTGAAAGTAAGAACACTAGGGTTCCATGTGGACCCTTTGGGTGATAGGGGTGATGACGCTAAGAATCCTTTCAACAACAATAATTTATAACTATAATAATTATTTTGTGTTATGAGATAATAATAGTATTTAATTCTTTGAAACATGATGAAATATTAGAACAGATAGGAAATATCTACAAGAAGATAACAAACGTATAAAGGTTGACCCAAATTATATGCCACATCCTATGTTAACCCAATTCTTATTAAAGCAAACACCACTTTTCACTATTTTTATTCTGACTTCTTGAACTCTTTGAGGGCTGTGCTCCAAATTTTCTTTTGTTTTCAGTAGTACGCTATGTTTTTCTTTTCAAATTCTGAAATTAGATTTTTGAAAAGAAAAACGGCAATAGTATTGATGATCCAAGTATTCCTGGATATATTCAGGGGTGTCCAAAAACTTATAAACATGAAACAAATACCATTTCTCAATTGTTGTCTTAATTTTAAATCGGCCATTCAACCTCTCCCCTGCGCTCTGGCCTTATTTAAACCTTCCGCCACTCGCACCGTTTAATTTTTTTAAACGTGTTCAAATTTTTCCTTTTCAGGAAAAGGGAGGCGATTTGTTGACCTGTTCAACCCCTTCTATTCTATATTTAGACTTCCCTTGACTATAAGTTGGGGGTGGGTTTTTCCTAGTTTCTTTCTTCAGAGCGTAACTGAACTTCAAAGTGAATAAGTCATATTTGTTGGAAATAATCAAACACGCGAGTATTGGCTTTATAAAATATAAGTACTTTTTATCTTTGATGTTGATACATTTCAATGTATATTAATTCTTCACTATGTTATATTTATTAGTTAAAATACAATATAATAATAAAATACATCAAAGAGGATACAGAAAGCTAACGTGCGACAATTGGTATTCAAGCATACCATTAGTGGATTACCTCCTAACTAAAAAAATAACATACATTTTGAATTACTAAGTTTTACTCTTTTTTATAATATGTCAGATAATATAATATCCTGAATAGGTTTTAGTAAAAAAAAATGAGCGAAATGATAAATTATTAAATGTTTGAAGAAATCAAACGCGCGAGTGACCAAGTTAAAAAACGGGGCGCGAGTGGAGGAAGGTTAAATGACACTCTGAATATCAAAAGAGATATTTATACCATCAATATTTTGTGTCATTTCTTTTTCAAAAGATCTAGTTTCAGAATTTGAAAAAAAAAAAAAAAAAAAAAGTTTGGGTTGGAAGCGGAGCACGCCAAGGAGTAGAAGACTCAATGATGCCTTTAGAATCAGTCTAAAGAATAGTGAAAAAAGGTACTTGTTTCATGTCTTTAACTACAAGAATCAAAGTGAAAATATGGTATCGCATTGAATTTAGGGCTTAGTAGCTTTATTGTTATTACCATAGGTTGATCTCAAAGGATGCGAGGTTCTTGTAACTTCTGAGTGTTGCAAAGAGGCCTGACGACGATCTGACGAAGGATCCTTCCATAGCACATCTTGCCATTACTTTGTACCTGTCTATCGGGTCCCCATGGCCTCGTGCTATCGACCTGATCGTGTTGATATTCCTACAAACAATAACAATGAACTTTTAACTTTAACAATATCAATAAAATGTAACTGTACATATTTTTTGTCTGGTATAAATGGGTATTTTACAAAGTGTACAAGAACAGAAGAACAATCTTATCTATATTAAATTTGTACAACGGCAAAAGCATCTTTTGATCACTCTCACTGATGTAATTCTGAAGTTCTTCCACTTGGTCTGTGAATCTGAAAATTTGTATGTAAATAGTAGGGATGTAAAACTATCGATAGTTGACGTTAACGACAGTTTCGATACAATCGGAGTTAAACTATCTAATATTGATATCATCGATAGTTTAAGGATTTTGTATTTCTGGGATCCACTGAATCTAAGGAAGTTTTTTACTGTTCTTGTAAAGTGTTTCGTTGCTTTGAACTGAAAATTTACTATTCTTATAGCGTGCTTTGTTGTTTTGAACTGAAAAATGAGTCGTAAACGGAAGTCCGATGTGTGGAGTTACTTCGATAAGAATGTGGGTCCAAAAAAACTGGCTAAATGTTGTTTGTGCAGTGCCGATTACAGAACTTCCGGGAACACTTCCTATTTGAAGGATCACTTGTTGACAAAACATCACAGCGATTACAACGGGAACGCCTTGTGCACACTTACTGATACAGAAGAGAATAGAAGTAGTGGAAGTGGAATTCGTTTTTATTTGAGCTCAACAAAAACATACGAAAGAAACTCCAAGAGATACAGGATTCTTTTAAATCGCATTGTTTCATACATAGCCATTGATTTTCAACCATTCAGCATAGTCGAAGACGAAGGTTTTCGTAATATGCTCTTCACCTTTGACGGTAAATTACACTGTCCGACATTTTGTTTATTTGGCTTCCTTAAATTACTTACATATAGTACTATCGATATTGCCATCGATAGTTTTACACCCCTTGCACATTGTAGATCCGGAGAAAAATTCGAAAAATTTAAATTGATTAAGGAAGAGTTTTCGGAGGGATAAAAACTGCTATAGTCTCCCCGTACGATTACCTCAATAATTATGATAAGAAACACCCAATAACAAGGTTGTGTAGTGGGTGTAATGAACTGTTGGCTGATTATTGTATCATTTAAGGATTTAATTAATAATAATATAATCTTCACAGATATATTCTTCTTTCATTTATTTTTTGGTTATTACAACTTAGCAAATAAAAATATTTCGGAAAGAATTCCCATCATTGGTATATATAATTTATTTATGTCCGAATATTTCTGAAATAAATTAAAACAAAAACTAGTTTAACGATTATTGTTCAATTGCACAAAGATAACGGTTTCGGTCGTCAGCATAAAGTTCAAAAGTAACATTTAAGTTTGCTAGGTTGTCATATTTATACACTCCTCAGGTTACCAACACATCCTGTCCCCAAGCGCTCATTCTTCTCTGGTGGACATGAGCCTGATTCTACTGTGGGAAGTCTACCTTTTGACTACCCAGATTTATTCACCTATGGTAGGGGGATCTTTAAGGAGTACCTGACAGCGTACAATCGCTTAACGTCCCATCCCAAGGACTACATGCTCAAGCTGCATGTTTTTTTTCACCTAGTACGTTTTGAAACACTATATGGGTGAGAAAAAGTTATTTCTATCGTGGCCATATGATCAAAATAGTATACATTGTTCTTCCGGGAGCTGTGAACTGCATATGGATGTCAAGTTTTTGAATTTGAGTGTTATATCAAGTGTTGAAGCAGGAAGGATCTTGTGTATAGACAATGTAAGGAATGGTTTATGATAATTATGCTAATGGCATTGTTCATTATGAATGTATAGTGGCGTCGTACGCTGAAGTCATCCAAGTTCGCCTAGTCCCAACTTTGATTTTCTTTTTATAAGGAAAACTATTTTAAAAATAACATTTGAAAATTCTTCAATTGGTCAAGTCAGAACAAAAACAAATTTATTGATGATTGGCTAAAAAACCGACATGGAACAAGACCGAACGGGAATACGTCTAATACGCACAATACATATTTTTAGGCAAAGAATTATACAGAGTATTTCACTTGAAATAACACCAATTGCGAATATTTCGTTAGAGGCAAAGTATAAAGAAGGGCTATCAAAAAAGCACCACGCTCCAAAAACCACGAAAGGCGTTTTCAAGATGTCAAAATATGACCAAGTTATCAAAGCCTGGTTGAATTTATTCAGAAGATGTTAGCAATACCGAAAATACTCCCACATATGTTATATATTTTGTGAAATAGACAATATTTAAAAAAAACATACGTTTTCTTTATAAAAAGAAAATTAACACCTTCCTTACAATATAGTCTTTAACTAATGCATTTCGAACGCAGAATAAATAGCCCTATACCCATATCTAGTTTGTACGGAGTGTTATAATCTCTTACAGTGCAATATTTATAGTGGAACAATTAATTTATGGAATTGTATTTATTGGTATTTAGGTGCAATGTTTCCTTCATAATTCTTACTTTATTTAAAAAATGGTTTATTGATATTCATAATAATTTTGGTACCAACTAATCGATTGTTGTTAGATTCAATTAAGAGCAGTTTTGATTCTGAACTATTGTTTACAGTTTATATGTAGCTCTGATGATGAACGCTTCTGCGTTCGAAATGCATTAGTTAATAAAGACTATTTTGTAAGGAAGGTGTTAATTTTCTTTTTATTGTTGAGGTCCGATTGTTTATGTTTTCTTTATATTTTTTTATTGTTTCACAATATCTCTGCAAAAATGTTTAAGTATCATTAACTGTATTAGGATAAATATAAACCAATTGTTCACTTCTAACTTACAATATAAAATGGACTTTGAAAACATACCGAATTACTAAAAGAATACTAGAAGGGATTTGCTTGAGGACAGCCATGATTTCGTCAAAATTTTTCCCAGCCTTTTCTGTCAGATGATCCATATCTATATCTCTCAGTTTTTTAATAAGCGTTATGTTAATACTTCTCTGAGGAATTTGTGTAAGGATCTCAACAAGCATTCTGTAGTCTGCAAATAGTCGGATGTATTAATTTTATTAATAATAAAAATTACTATTTTACAATAAATTAACATTGAAACTAATCATGGTGTCCGGGCAGAAGAAGGGCTTGAACCCTCAATTTCTTCGACAAATTTTAGCCCCAACAGCAAAATCTAGCTTTTTGGTGAAGCTGGCAAAAAAAGGCCTTAAGCAAAAATAATTTTAAAAAAAATATATATATATTTATGTTCTAGGGCGATAGTGGCCAACCTAAATGATTTTGCGGGCCACTTTGGATATACATTATAATCCCGCGAGCCGCATATAAAATAATAGATCCCCATATTAAATTTGGACCCACTACGAAACTTTTTTGGAGTGAAAATATAAAACAGAATGAATTATTATTTGTTTTTATTATTATTCATACATATAAACATAGATAATATAATAATGATAATAATAAAATGATCGAATAATATTTAATTTATTTAATTAGTGAGATATTTGTTTCTCAACTCTTTTACTTAGCTTTTGCAAGTCGATCTCAATCAAAACATATTTTGTAAAATTGTGATGAATCTCGCGGGCCGTAAAATTATCCAAGGCGGGCCGCGGGTTGGCCACTCCTATTCCAGGGGTTTTAGCCTCGGTAGAAGTTGAACAGACAATGAGCCCTACCCCTCGACTGTTTTGGCTTGGAGAAAATTAAATTTACAGAATGAATTCGGCAAAAAACACTACCCATCCCTCATTGTGGCTTAATCAACAACAGTCCCTTTATGAATTACTACTTGCCGGACCTTCACATAGTAATTAGGATTATTCTTTTTAGCATCATTCAAATTTATCAGGTTTTGTAAAGAGTTTGTGTCTAGGAAATCTAGTCTATCTCACTCTCCGAATTTTAATGGGTGAAAAACACAATACAAGATAAATAGCACTTAATCTCTTTGGGGCAAATAAAATTGAAAATAAACATTAAAAAAAATAATAATAATAAATAAATGGAGCCTAAGTGACAAAAAGCAACAGTTTCGACAGCCAGGTATAGTTCTAAAAAGGATTACAAGGAGTGAAACAAACATAGGGTTTAGCCAGATAGTAAGCAAAGAGTACATTTTTCAATTCTTAAGTAATTTCATGCTTAATTACAATACAAGAAAATAAATAATAATAAGCCAAACTTGAATGAAACGAAATAAATTTACAATAAATTTTACACATAATTCATGAAAACTATGATGGTCCTACGTTGCAAAACGACGCTATTAATAAAAAATTTTTAAGGATTGACTAACGATGTGATAGGAATGGAGAGGAGGTTTGTGGTCGCTAGAAACAACCGGCAATGAGTGTGCCTTCTTCAGGGCCAATATTGACATACTATACTCGTATACATTAGCAATAATTGTACATGCGCTACAATTAAATAGAGATAAAACAATAAAAACTAATACAACTATAAAAAAAAACTTACATCCTATGCGAATGGGGCGCCGGTAGCTCAGTGGAATGGGTGCTTGCCTTCTGAGCTCAAGAACGTGGGTTCGAAACCCGACCGAGGCTCTTAGTTTACTTTATCTGGGAGGTAAAATAAACTTAAGCACACCGTCCTTCGGATGGTCCTAAGCGATGGTCCCGAGCCTGTACGATGTCAGGTACTCGTTAAAGACCCCTGCCCTAGGGGAATAAAAATGTAGGCAAAATTTAGGACTCACACAATAGAGTCGGGCTCATGTCCACCAGAATGACAAAAGAGCGCTCTGGTAGTAGAGGATAAGACCTCGTCTTTAAGCCCGGGCATGAGCTATAATAACTAACTCATATGCGAATAAAACTTTTAAAATAAAACAATAAATAATGTTATAATATTGTTTCATTTTTAAAAAAATGTATTCTCTTATGACGTAGATTTTATTTAGTTATATTTTTTATTGTCTTGTCTCTCTTCAATTGTAGCTAATATAAGCTTATTAATGTATATATGTCAATATAGGCTAATGTATATATGTCCAATACTGACCCTGAAGAAAGCACACTCAGTTCTGAAAGCTTGCAAAACAAGTTCGTTTTTATCGACCAGAAGCCTCATCTCTTGATACAGTCTCATTACGCAATTTTTTTGTTAGATTCTTGGATCTCCCATTGGATATTTTGCCCGAAATCTTTAATTATTGCCACGGTTATTATTGTTATTAGTTTTTCCACAATATCAATACAGATCGCAAAAAATATATTTGTACATTAATTAGTTCTTATTCAACTCGCTCATAAATAATAGAGTTTACAAAACTAGTGAACAATTAATTTATATTTGCCGTCTTATTATACGACTCGTACATATATATTCTAGTTATTTTGTATTTCACCATTTTACTTTATTTTGTTCTTGTCACAAAATGTAATTTTATGAAACCTAAGTTGCGTGCGGCGATTTTAGCTGTACTGCTTCATCATTAATATGCTTTTAAAATTGGGTTTATATTTCACATTTGAGCACATCAAGTCAACAGAATTTCATTTGATATGAACGTATTTAATTTTTTTTTTGTGTTGTGTGTTTATATGTTTGTTGATTTGAGATGGATTTGTTTGTTGATTTGAGATGACAAAAGTAATAACATGCAGAGCTATTCTTCACATAGTTTCAATTTTAGCTTCTAAATTTCAATTAAGTATTCGTTAAAAAAAAATCAACAGAAAATGAGGACATGTGTGAAAGACTGGATTACTACTAATAATAATAATTAGAGATGGGGCGAGTAACACTCAATAACATTAAAAATTATAAATTAATAACGAGAAACATGCCTGAACAAAAAGCAAAACTAGGATTGCCAGGTGACTTTTCTCTTCTTTTTAAGAATTTTAACAAAATAGCAACTTTTGAGTTGTATAAATATACTTCTACAATAATATATTTTTCAGCAGCTATATTTACTCCCATTATTTTTTAAATATTATTCTCCCATCATCAGTATATAAAAACAACGTTACACAATAATTTTCATTAATTCAACCTATCAATAATATCTTAATTATTCTCAACTTAATTAAGGTGGGGCTCAACTCAAAGCCTTGATAACTCCTGATGTTAAGAATGTATCGACATGAAATTTGTATCAGGATTCAGAACCCCTTATGTAAGTCAACTATAGATTTTAGCCCAAACGGTTGATTAGTTTTGAAGAGAGCGCGAAAATTTAATTGATTAATTCGTGCTGGGGAAGTACATTGCCTGTGATTCACCGATTGAGTACAATACTCTTAAGTACGACATATGCTCATATAGCAATTAAGCTAACATTATAAGGATGTTGTAGGCATTTAAAAGTTAAAATTAAAGCGGAGGGATCAGACATGAACTTTAAGTATTTAAAGACAACTTTCCGTATGTAGTGTGCTTATTAACGTTAAATACAGCTCAAGACGAATTTATTGTTAAAAAAAAAAAAAAGTGCCATTTGGATCATTGAGTGTCTTCTAAAGGTAACTTTGAGTGTTATGATTTGACAGATGCTATCCCACACATGCATGGAACTGATATAGGTGCAATTTATAAAAACATAGTTTCAACTATAGTCTAATGTCTATAGATTAATAGAAAACGTACGCTAATTATAGACAGAGGATGACTGTAGCTGTGTGGTAGCGACCACAGCCTACTGAGCACAAGATCGCGGGTTCGACCGGCTGAGGCCCTTCAGTTTTTTCATTTGGGAGCTAACAACACATTGAGCATGTCCGTCATTCGTAGGGGACGTTAAATGGCAGTCCCAAATCTACGCCAAGTACTCGTTAAAGACCCCTACCCTATTAAACATGAAAATTAGTGTGTGATTAACCCTCAAAACGGTGAGATTAAACCAAACGATTAGGACTCCCACAGTAGAGCTAACAGAGAAGGGGGATGAGGATTGGATGCTTAGGTCCCTAGGTGTACACGCCAGCTCACCCCTCTCCCTAAGCCCACCTCTTTTTCGGGCCGAAATGGTGTAAAACATAGGGGTAGGGGTCGAAAAACATAACGTTCTTCCCCTGTACAATGCACACCTGGAGAAATCGAATGAAAAGAAAAGGTTTTTGAATTTCCTGTTCTTACTATCAAATGCTTCAGAAAATTTAAAAAAACGTTACTCAACGTTGCCATATTTTATTGAAAAGTGTATGTTTCAACTGACTGAAATTCAGATACACCAGTTGTTTTAATAGTGTGATACTAGGGACGAGAAAAATATAGTGTTTGGTGACATTGATACAGTTTAAAAAACATAATTATATATATATTTAAAAAAAGGAGCTGCAATCTACCTTGTAACAAGCATCAATTTGGGTGGAATCCTTCGGAAAATGTTGAGACACCGACTCCGCACATCCATTATTTCAAGTGTCATTTTAGCTCTTTCTTCCCGGCTCAGTTTTTTCAACGAACTACCATGTTTTTGCGGTGCGAAAAACTGTCTTACATATTCAGAGTCCTCGGCACCTCCCGAAGGGCTCGGGATGTACCGCTGCCCTAAAGCGATGCAAAACAGGCGATAATCAACCTCTGCAACACAAGTAAGAATTTAGCTGAGAAATCAACTCACTTTTTTTTTTTCTTGGTTAATAATAAAATTATTATTTAAGAGATTGTGTTTTTTTGCTTCCTTAAAACAAATTAGCAAAAATATTTACATTATTAAATATGCTTTTACACTTAAATAATCGTTTATGTCATGTAAAGTATGATAAGTTTGTACAATAGTAGAAACAACTAATATTTAACTAAAATTTTATTTTTTTTTTACTAGGTTATGTAGCCTACTATCAGAGCGCTCTTTCGTCGCCTTGGGGGACAAGAGCCCGTAGAGGTCTTTAATGAGTACCTGACATCGCACACGCTCGTGACCATCGCTTAACGTCCCATCCGATGGATGGCGTGCTCAAAGTTTTTTGACCTCCCCGATGAGGACAAATATTAAATAATAGCTAATTCCCCTTCCCATCCTCCCACTCTCTTTCTCTGTTCCTACCACCTCATTCCCCTTCCCCTCCTCGCGCGAGGCTGTGAGGAGGAAGAGACCTCCTGAGCTGTGGCGAAATGGGGAGTGGGTGCTGCACCATGACAACGCGCCTGATCATTCTGCGTTGCTCATTCGAGATTATTGCACAAAAACGCCATGACCGTCATCCCCCAGGCCCCGTACTCACCAGACCTGGCCCCTGCAGACTTTTTCCTACTTCCGAAACTCAAGAGACACTTAAAGAAAACTCACTGGAGGAGCTGAACAGCATTCCAGAAGATGAGTTCTCAAAGTCCTTCCAGCAGTGGAAGCGGATTTTTGAAAAATTAGTCGTGGAACTTTAGAAGAACCCAAAAATTAGTTTCGTTGTTCTAGAGGGTGCGAAACCATTAACTACCACGCGAGGCCGGACTCGCACCTCACCGGTCGTTTTCAATAAAACACCTAATATACTAACTAACGCTTAAGTTTAATGACTGCTCAAAAGAAGCTGGAGGTACAGAGGGTTCTGAGGCAGCAACAGACATGAAATAATCAATGAATAAGAGCATGAGACTCATGGAAGACAACAAAAGTAGACTCAAAGTTATCTTACATGTACAAGACATTCATGATCAATGTTATCGAGAGTATATGCACAAACGTTTAGCATGCAAACACGTGGAAAGCATTGTTGTAACAGTAAGAATTGCTGTGGAAAAAATGAAAATACAAGCATCAATGAGAAGCCTAGGCTAGACAAGGATTTTCTACATAACCAACACAGCATGCTAAATTTAAAAAAAACTGACCATCAACACCCAATTCTTTAGCGCATATCTTCATCATGGGATGGTCATTGAGGACCATGGACTTCCAGAGAAGTCGAAGAGCTTCTCTGACGTTGTCAGGAACCACCTCATAAAGGCCGTGATCCAGGATAACCAGCTCCACGCCTTTCACCCGATCAGACTTCCTTACCAGAACTGAAAGAGAAGACAAATATTAAGAAAACGTCTCAATATTTGTTTGCTACCTGCGTCGATAATAGAAACAAAGAACTTGTTTAACATTCATATTGTCCATTTCCACAACAATATACACATAGAGTGCACAGGTCGTCAGCAAAAAGTCAAAGGGAATATTTAACTTTCCCAGGATCGCATATTTATACAATTCTGAGATTACCTGTGTTGTGTTCGTCTTTGTCAGTACTACCGCCTCTTAAAAAATATCATTTTGCCAGTATATTTCTGTGGAATTAGACAATATAAATGTTTAAAAAGAGCTTTCATTTAAACAAAATGTAACTATATTCCTTTTTTTTATATACACAAATTGATAACGCAAATAATCATAAAGGAAATTACCATTTCCAGCATGGGGATCAGCATGAACGAATCCTGTGTGAAATATCTGTTCCGCAAAAGCTCTAAATAGTTTATAGTCCACATCTGCCAATGAAAACTTAGCCTTCGATAGAGATTCTTTATCGCTTATCTTTATGCCTTCAATGAATTCTGTTGTTAAAACTCTCTATAATTAAAATAAATAAATTAATAACATAGAAAAACACAATTAAACATTTAAATAAACCTCGAACAAAAATCTAATCGAAGAAATCCAAAAATGTCGAATTTTGATCATATAATTTAAATGTTGCTGGTTCGGGAGCTGTTTAAATATCCGAGTCGAGTAAATTTTGAACGATTGAAGAGCATTTGTAAATTATTTCATGTATGATAACAGTTTTCTTCCTCCTTATAATTTTTGTGTAGTTAATAAGTTATAAAGAATTCCAACATCGGAATATTAGCAAATATACCACAGCAGAAATTTCTAATATTGTTTTAGAAACATATTGTACGATCAAAAGTATTATTACATTTTCAACTTCACTTCCCTCTATAAAACCAATCGATCGTTTGGGCTAAACATCAATAGTTGACTTACAAATTTTCTGAATCCCCGTACAAAATATTATGTCGATACATTTAATACATCGACAGTTATTGAGATATCTCAGTTGGACCCTGGCCGATTCCGCTGAAAATGAATAAGTTTCGTCCTTATGTGGTACTGAATACACATATAAAATTTCGTGTCGATACACTACATCTATCGGGAGTTACCGTGTCACGGGGAGCGACGTTAGAGGGCTCTAGTAGTAGGACCATATGACCTCTTAGTTGAAGTCAGGTAAGTCACAAAAGTAAACATTAACTAAATCTATTTTCAAGTATATTTTGTTACAATGTACTTACGGTGCTGGTAAGATCCCAAACAATGTACTTACGGTGCTGGTAAGATCCCAAACAATGTACTTACGGTGCTGGTAAGATCCCAAACAACTTTAGGAACGTAAATAAAAGGTAGTTTTTCAAGGTCTTTGGCACATTTTTCCGAGTTTTTGCCTTCGTTATAGAAATCCAGCTCTTTCTCCAATGTTCCTCTCAGCTCCTACAAAATAGAGAGAAAAAAACACCAAATAAACCAAAGAATAAAGTACATCAATAAATATATTGTCACACGAATAAATAGTATTAAATAAATAAATATTGAAAAAATTGTTTAAAAAAAAAAACATTAAGGCGTAGTCAAGGTCACATCGTAGATTTTCCGAGAAAACATCAGGATAAAATCATAACAAGTGTTTCGTATTAATATGTAATTTCATTATCAATCTCTTTAATACAATGGTTGTTCAGAGCAGTATGATTACAGAATAGATAAAACCCAAGTTTATTGCTAAAGTAACACACGTACACCTCACAATGTATTGACTACGCCTTAATGTTTTTCATTTTCTTTTCGATGCTGCCGTAGCTCTTGCATTTGCTTGGCACTAGACTTTTTAGGTTTTTAAAATTCCTTTTGATGCGAGCTTTCCTCTGATTTGGGTTTTCTATAATTCCGCGCATATTTACGATTCTTAACTAGTAAAGCATGCACATATTTGTCAATTTAATAAATGTTATCAACAAAATGCATACGTGTTTTATTCCTTAGCTCACCTAAAAACACTTTTTTTTATGCTTTAATTGATATATTTTTTCTCATTAATTGATGATTTCCGTTATCCGGCGTTTTATTTATCATATCATGATCATGTTCCCGAGCGTGTACGATGTCAGGTACTCATTAATAGGCAAAATTTAGGACTCCCACAGTAAAGTTGGGCTCATGTCCACCAGAATGACGAAAGAGCGCTCTGGTAGTAGGCGATATGACCTCGTAGTTAAAGCCCGGACATGAGTCGTAATAACTACTTTACTAACTAAATTTCGTGTTGATACATTCATCCTATCGAGAGTTATCGAGTTCACAAATACACGGAAAGAATGTTTTTTTGGAACAGGTGGTTGGAAAACCCGCAATTTCGTTGAAAAATCTGCATCGAATTTCTTATCGATAACATAACTTCCCCTAAACTTTGTATAGCTGAGGAACTAACAGGTTATTCATACTTTTCCGTCTGCTTGTCTATCGCAGTTATCATGTTAGTCACACAGACAAATTTGTTTTTTTCACCTTTGGAATCAGAGGATCGAAAAACATAAATTTATTGCCATATACTTGTTTTAGCTGGGGAAGTATAATCCTGGTTTTGAATGCTTAAATAATAATAATCCATCTGCTGGCAAGGGAACATATGTACATATTTAGTGCATGCTTACAACAAATGTTCAACAGTTCTCACTTTGAGGACCCATGCAAAATCAAAATCTTTGTGGACGAGTGCGGCGATGGAGAGGAGGATGCGGAGGGTAGTGACGTCCCCGATGAACCTGTCCTGGAGATCGATGTACTGCACCTTGATGGCCAGGTCTTCTCCATTCTTGGATTTGGCACGAAACACCTAGTCAACAAAAATATATATGATAAATACAAGACCTAGACGATGGCCAGATATAACATATAGTCAATAAGTAGTGAGCGGATTAGGTATACCCATGACTGGAAATGTACTTTCGCTGGGCGAATTATTCAACTCAGTTTTCGCCCTCCTTTTAAAACCAATCTATCGATTTCGTTGAAAATATATACGAGGTGTGTTAAAAAAATAACGGGAAAATGAATTTCGGTTTTTGAAAATAATTATTTTTATTCGTCTACATCAATCCCCAAAACACTTCTGGAACTTGATCTTTGGGATAGCATTTAGCTCTCTCTGCGATGCGCTTTTAATCTTACCTATGCTTGTGAAACGAGGCCTTTTAAGGTTCTCTTTATTATTGGGAACAGAAAAAAGTCACACGGAGCCATGTTTGGCGAATATGGAGGCTGGGGCATCATTACAGTGTTGTTTTTGGCCAAAAATTCACGAACAAACAGTAAAGTATGAGCAGGTACATTATCGAGGTGCAAAAGCCATGAATCCGGGCGTTTTTTTTGGATTGCTTCACGCAAACGGCCTTGCACTTGTAGGTATTACTCCTAATTGATAGTTTGATCTTGTGGCAAGAACGCATGGTGACTATGCCGTTAAAATCGAAAAACACAGTGAGTATGACCTTCACATTCGACCGCACTTGTCGAGCTTTTTTCGGTCTTGGTGATCCAGCATTAACTCACCAAAAGCAATACTTAACATTTCTAAAACTTTGCTGCACTTTATTCCATTCTTATAGCAAAATATAATGCAAATTCTCCGATTCATTTTGTAAACAAATAAATAATCGCCGATCCTACCAAAACATATGTAACCTCTTTGACAGCTGATAGAAGACTAAACATCCGGTTTAGCTAACAATGAACAGATACTTTTCAGACATGTTTACCAACGCAACAACGAAAAAATCGCGCGAATCGGACTTTTATTACAAAATTCCCGTTACTTTTTGAAAACACCTCGTAGATCGAACGAGTACCTTACTCACGAGACTTCTGAATCATAATAAATTTCGTGTCAATACATCGACAGTTATTCGATTTTTTTAGTTGAGCCCCACTCTTCTAACCCGCTCCAAGGAAAAAAGGTTCGTGTCAATATATTCATTTTAACGGGAATTTTCATAACCACAGACAATCGAAACAACGTCGAATTTCTGACTGATTAAGTAACTCCCCCTATACTTCGTATAGTTTAGGAAATAAAATGTGAGTCTATAATTATGACTGTAAGTAATAGGCTAATGTAAGAAGGTATTAATAGATTTTCAATTATCAATTTAACATCTGTACATTTTTGGGTACGCTCCAAACGACCAGACGTCACCAGTAATGTAACTCCACTAGCGAATTATTTGTAATCAACGAAGTTCTTACTCTTGTTAAGTTGTTGAGTCGTAAAATGGCCAAAATGAGTTAAGTCTACTGTGATGATTTCCCAAGCCATCTGCGCACTGTAAAGAAGTTGGGAGCACAGAACTCTAATACTTTCGGAATTATAAAGATGTAGGTTTCTTGGTATCTCGTAAAATTGTGTATGTTCTCGGTTAAATCAACTTAATCTACTTCTTTGAGGAATCATTCACGAGATAACTGCATTTAACCATTTATTCACTACGGCAGACTATTCCAAGTGAAAAGGGTGTTTTCAGTTAAATCAACTTGCTCAACTTTTGAGAGGCATCATTCACGAGTATTTCAAAAAGTATGGTTAATAATTAGGTAACTAAGAGAAAATCCAAGAAAGAATTAATAATATTCATTATAATTCACTCCTATAGATTTAGAAGGTATATGGATAATAATGATGCAAATGTATTTATTCCAAAAACTGGATGTACACGATTAATGCAAAAGTTAAAAAAGTGCTGCACTGAAAAGTTACGATTTTAGACTTACCAATTTACTCCCTCTGACCGCAGAATTATTGAGGGACTTCTCAAACCTCATGCAAAATTTCGTGACTACACATTACAATGAGGATGAGGTCCTCATGGTGTTCTGGACTTACAAAGAAACTTTGGGGTCGATATATTCATTCAAGCGAAAGTTATCGTGTCCAAGACACATACATGTGTTTTTTTTTGGTTGTCTTGGTCAAGGGGGGTTGGAGAGCATTATATTCCAGTAAAAACTCAACATCGAAGTTTTTTACGATTAAATAACTTTCCCTATCCCTCGCATAACTAGAGTCTCATTTAAGTACCTGTGCAAGACTTGCGGCTGCTATCGGCTCTTCATCAAATGACTCGAATATATCTTTGATAGATTTGCCAAAATCTTCTTTAAAAATCTGATGTACTTCTTCCTTGTTTCGATTTAAACATTTGTCTTGAAGAACCTTTAAGAAAACATCAGTTAAAAAATACAACTTATTCAAAAAGTTAATATATAAAACATTGTTAGTAAAAAATAGATAACGAAATGACATTTGTTACAACATTAATGAATCATCGACTTACAGTTCTAATATTAACAAACATTAATCTGAACTGAGCTCAAGATCGCGGGTTCGAAACCCAACCGAGACCCGTAGTTTATTTTAAGTAGAGTAGGGGTCATTAACGAGTACCTGACACCGTGCTCAAAGTTTTTTCACCTACTAGATACCTTGCTATCACTGAGCTACCGGTGCCCTCTAACATAGCAATTTAAAATAATTTATAAGTTAATAGCTGTGGAGATCTATTTTCATTGATTTTTTGTTGCTTATGATCGAAATAGAAAGAATTCAATGAACCAATTTATAAATATGACCAGATTTCTTTTTGCGATGACAAGTTTATCTGACTCCGTCTGAAGAAACAGGGGATGTCTATTTATTTAGAATCGACAAAACAATTTCAAAATTTCATACATTGAAGCCCTCAATAATGAATGCACGATTTATATAATATATATACAATTTTTTGTTATATTGGCGAGGATACTGATCCATAGACTATTAGTTTCCTTTCTATAGATTTTACCGAACGGGTGGCGCAGAAACTGATATCTAACAGAAATCCAATAGAAATATAAGCGAATAAATAAAAAAAAAAAAATGTTATTATATTAACCCTCAAGGTATCGATATACTCCTTAGGTAGAATGTGGTCCATAACGACCAGACCCTGACCCAGCTTGATGTAGAGACCGCCATTCTTGAGGCAGCCACGAAGGATCCTCTCTGCAGACCTTTGGTGGATGGTAGACAGGGTCTCCACATAGGCAGGATCTGTCTCCTGGATACCCCAAGGGGTCCATAGATAGTCCAGGGTGATCGTCAACCCTATTGTTGAGGACCTGCCAACAATAACAAGGATACCAAGGTAACATTAAACTATAAACTACAATATTAAAATTTAAATACATTATGTAAGTTGATTGCATCAATTCAGACAATTTTTGTATTCGACTCAAATGTTGTCGGTACTGTACGTCAAAAAAGGGTTTAAAAAGAAATGAAAGTTTTTGAAAATAGTCATGTGAGGTGTCTATGAAAAGATCTCATCGAGTACTATAAGAAACAATCTTTTAATTCAAAATGGTGTTCTTAAGGGCACACAAAGTGGTCAATTTTGGTACCATATTTTCCCCCGATCGAATTTGGAAACTATTAAAAAACTAAAAAAAAACTAGAAACATGATCTAACTAGAAACATGAAATTTGGCAGATAAACAACTTCGAATGACCTGTGAAATACCTCTTAAATCTAAGTACTATAAATTTTTGTACAATAGCTGTTATTACGAAAACCTCTGAGCACAAGTGCAATTGGTACTTCACCAGCTTAAAAAAAAGAAGTATTCTAACTTAAATTTCAGTCAACATAGTATAACTTCTGTTAACCATCACTGAAAAATAAAACTGTAATTTACAGTTTTGTAAATTGTAACAGTCAGTCATTGAACAATCTCTTAAAAATGATCACAATACCAGTCAAAAAGGTACAATTAAGTAAATTGATCTAAGTCCAGACGACTCACACTTAATTTCTGATTGAAAATAAATGGAAACTTACCTAAAGAACCTCACGATACCTCCTACAGTTACTCGAATAAATCTTTTTTCACTTTCTGTCCTTGTCAAATAATAAGCCACACCAGCTGAGCCAAATGTAGCTCCAAGAACCCATCCAGTTCTTTTTACTGTCCATCTTTTTCTGTCACGTTTAACAATTATTTTGGATATATTTCTGCCATGTACCAAAGAATGTAGACTCTTGTATGGTTTAACAATGGAGTATTGAGTAAACAGTTTGAACATTTCCTCTAAAAATAGTGAAAGCATAGTTAAATATAGTAGTAATATTGTGTAATCATAAAACAAAAAAAAAATACTGATCTCGAGATTAAATAAAAGGAAAAAATCATAAAGAATAATACGGACGGATCTTCAGAGGCCAACAAGAGCTCAATTACTGACACAGATATGATTTATTAAGGAAAGTAAAGAGAAATCGTACCACTTCAACCATAAAATGGTTCATGCACCAAAGGAAAAAGTACCCTAGCAATCCATATAATTATAAACTACACAATTGGACAGCGTAATTACCCTAGAGCATACATAATAATAGATTGTCCATTACATTCCGAAATCACTGTAATATTTATTTATCGAAATTAAATTTTCAAAGACTAGTTATTTAGATTTGTAAAACTTATATTTAAGGTTCAATTTATTCTCCGAATGGACTTACCGGATATTCAGAAAGCCGGGTGACAGTAATATAATGTAAAAAATATTAATAATAAAACCGAAATGATGGCAACGCATTATTATAGATAAGAAAGGTACCTAAAAATATTGTTATGACCACATATCGCGTAACTACAACATTCAGCAAGTTTCGTAGTAATAATTCTACATACTTATAGTAAATATAATAATGAAAAATAACAGGATAATAATAGAAAAAGTAAATGCATACCTAGAATATTAACACTACAATAGGAAGAGTCATTTCTTGTTCAAAACGCACAATGATGCAGCAATTTACCAAATTATTAATATTCTTATCTGGTACATTATCCAAATAAAACTGACACTGTGGAGGTGGCAAAACAACCTAGCTCAGGCTACCCCATCGTAAGGTTAAGGTCAAATCTGCATGACGCCATCTTGTAGGGTGTGTTCGGAAATTAACTTCTTAAGAGCATCGCGGATCTTGAGGTTAATCTACAGTTGTTTTAAGTAATATGAATTTCCAAACTTTACTCTATGCCTACTAACAACTAAGGCAGAAAAAGTGAGCCGTCTGCAGGGTCCTCTACATTTCTTGCTCTAAAATCAACTATAATGCCATGGTATTTTTCCTAAGACTTATTTAAAAGATGAACCAACAAAGTAACGAAAGGACCCTTCAAACAGTCACCATACATTCTTCTTGGTAAGCAGTCACGGCTCGTTGAAACCGTTTTGTTTTAATGTACGCTGTCCAGTGTGTGCTGATTGCTGATCTACGCTGCGCAGTTGTTACTATCGTATTACAAGAGACAGCCAAGTATTATCGGACCCTAACAATTAAAAACTTGTGGAATTGCTGCCAAGCTTTCGGCACTGCCTTCTTCAAGGCCTGTATTGACAAATTGACATTTGTTTGCCGACAGCTTGGCGGAAATTCCACAAGTTTGTTTTCTTCGACCCCAAGCCTGATCTCTTCTTATTACATTGTTAGTCAATCCCTCCCTAATTGCTAACAATTACAGACTGTCCAGAAGCTCATCCCACCAACAACAAATTTCTATAGAAATATTGTGAAACGCTTAATAAAAATAAAGAAACGGATGTTTTTGAAAATATTGTCTATTTAACAAAAACGTATTGTTTATGTCATTAATTTGTTTATTTCACAATATTTTGTGAATGAGGCAAACATTTTAAAAACATTATTTTCTTTTTATTTTTAAGAAATTTGATGATAAATCTAAGCCAATGTTGCATTATTCTATTGAAGCGTTAATCACAGCTTTTTTAATATGCTTTGAAAAACCGTAGGGTTGCGGTTTCCATGTGGCTTATTATCATTTGGGAGTTGTAGATTGTATGTGTTAAAATGAAATGAAACTATCTGTATTCAGTTATGAGCAAAGGAAGTATTGATAACATAATGCTGAAAATCTTCTGGGATAAGCGCCCTCTTCCTGTAAATTCAAGGTCCCCCGAATGACTTGAAGCGGGCAAACTGGAAGTAAATACCAGTTACTGAGTACGGAGGGGGGGGGGGGGGGCGCTAATTAATATTATTAGAAATTTTTCTCTTCTGACTCCATTCAAAAATACAGACTTTTCCTTTAAAAAATGAATACTTCCCTATATCCTAAATATAAATAAGTTATGTCAATCGAGCAACAGGTTTTGATGGTATAAGAAAGTCCTGTTATGACCACCTGATAAGTTTTTGGTCCATAGAAATTTATTAATTTCCTCTACTTCCTCGCAAGTAAACCTACGTTCAGCTGATTATTACCGTTATTTGTATATTGTTAAGCGGAAACGTTTTTTTTTTTATCTCTAACACATTTTAACACAATAAAAATTACCCTTTCGACATAAAATTAATTGCAATTTAACTATCTTTAATTATAATAAAGTTTGTAACATTTTAAATCATCCATCTAAGATGCAAAACCGAGCTTCTATACCAAAAACCATAAAAAATTCGTTCAGTGGTTGTTTTGACATGAAACGCAAAGTTATGAAGAAAAGTTTTAAATCTAAAACCAAAAAATTCAGAAATAGTCACAAAAGGTTCCTCTATCTTTTGGATATGGGAGGAAGTAATTATTTAATAAATATATTGTGCAATTGGATAGATGGGTAAATTAAGTAGTGAGTTATGTTCAGTATAACATAGTAGATTTTAGAAGATCATGATTTGTTTCACGCCATCTAGAATAACTCCTGATCTTGTTGGTAGAATCAAACTTAAGAGAAACCCCACTTATAGCTAGCTAAAGATTGACCCAGTAAACTACAGTGGATTGTACAAACATTGGTTTGCCATCAGCTGAGTGGGACTCTAATGTATGTAGGATGGAGAGTACAGATCAGCTGATAGGGTCAATATATACAAACCCTCTGTCCCCCTCTCTCCTCTCCAGGAGTCAGCTGGGCCGTGCGGTCAATGAACTTCCTACATACACAACACTATAATCTGTAATAGTGATGGGCAAAAGCCCAGTTCCTATGTAGCTGTCACTAATCTTTTAAGTAGCAGTTATATATAACATGTTTAAAAGTATTAGTTATTTTATATAGCTGCTGGGTTCGACGTTCTGTTACATCAATATTGCTTACCTGCTTTATTTCTCTTTTACATAATATTCACCCTTCAGTGAAAATATACTTGCCGCCCTCTCGTCCTCCCAGCAATCCCTTTCTAGATCTCATACTTGACAAGCGAATGACGTGGAATGCTCAGACCAGGCTGAAAAGACAAGAAATAAACAGATGATACAAACTATTATTAAGACTATTAGACAAATGATCAAAATTGACTCTGAGAACAAGACGACTAATATACAGGGTGTCCCAGATAAACGGGCCACAATCCAAATAATTCGGAAACGATTAGTGCTAGCAAAATTTTACAAAGAATAAAAGTTGTACGTCTCAACGAGTGGTATGCAGTGGTGTGAAAAAAAAATGAAAAATTTAATGTAATAGGGCTTAAATGGACAACGGAAGGAAAGGGTTTCCTTTTAAGCCCATTAACAGTTAACACAATTTAAGGTTCAAAATCTGAAAAGTGTTAAACCGTTTTGACGTGTTACACCTTTGAAAAGAGTGAGTATTGTAACTGAAGTTAAGAATGGTTAAAGTATTTTTTTCTTTACTTTCATATAAAAATACTCAGATTGTAATAATTATAATAATAAAAGAGCATAATTTGAGCCATATTTTGAACATTTTCTGAAGATTTGGACAGTATTTTAGGTAATATGGACTTTTGAAAATGTTGGTAAAGGCATTATGGGCAGAGCTGACATAATACAAAAGCTTCCGAAAAGTGGTATCTTTGAAGGGTATAAAAGAAACAATAAACACTTTCAGAAATAAAATACCAATACTGTATGTATAAAGTAATTATTACAATTGAACAAGAGATGAAGAACTGAACTACGTTAAAAATACATATACACATGCTTACATATAGGTGATTATTGATTTACACTAAATGTTCAAAAATTGCTCCTCGATTTCTCAAACATGCATCCAATCTTCGGCTGACCGATTCGACACTCTTGGCAACACTCTCTTCCCGTATTGCTAAACATTCTTGGACAATGTCCCCTCTAAGTTGTTCATCAGACATGGACGGTGGATTGGATATAGTATGGTTGACTACCGGAAGTTTCATTGTTTGTACCTTGAAGGAAAATCATTCATGACTTCATGAAGACGTGTCGGAGTTACATAATTCAGGCTACGCCATTAACCAAATTTTGAAAAATTGCTATTATTTTTTTCTCATTCTGTACTACTGTAAATTCTATACACTTGTATACTCGTTTCCGCACCACCCATGAGGTATAGTATATGGTGCATTTCTTTATGTGGTATCCCCTTTAGGCGTATTCAACGATAAGACGCAAGTTGGAAAACAACATATGAATTAATATGAATATAAAACGGGGCGGGGCGGGCTTACGGATGTAAACAAAGCCGCTGGAGAAAAGGGATTAGTGTTGCGTTCGAATCAAAACAAAAACCAAGAACCACCATTAATTTCGTATTTTCGCGTTTCCGTTTCATCTATTCATCCGAGTTTATACAATAAATGTATCGACATGAAATGTTATATGTTTCACTTATCAATTTTCAGTCAAATCGGTCAAAGAGGCTTAACTCGAATACTCTAATAACGGCCGTTGTAATGAATATATCGACTCAACATTTCATATGTGAATTCGAAATCCCATAAGGACGAAACTTACGGGAACATCAATTTTCAGCAGAAGGAAAGGGGGACTCAACTCAATAATTCCGAAAACTGCCGATGTATTGAATGTGTCAACATAAAATTTCATATTGACACAAAATTTAGTGTGAGGATTATGAGCCCCTTTGCTAGTCAACTGTTGAATAATAGCGCAACCTGTCGACTGGTTTTGGAGAGGGAGCGAAAAGTTAATTGATTAATTCATGTTGAAGAAGTACATTGCCGGTGAATCATCGCCGACTCTTTAAATATCATACTATTTTTATAATAATAATTACTATAATAATCCCCCTACCCTTTCGCCGATTTTCCTAAATATTAATAGGTGTCGTCCTTAGAGGGGTTTGGGCACATATATAAAATTCGATTCATTCACGCACAGACAATTTCATTTTTGGAATCATGTTTAGGAAAACCTGAAATTTTGTTGAAAACCCAACATAGATTTTCTGGCCGGTTACATAACCTACAATTCGTAGCTGGGAAAGTGAAAAAAATATAACATTTTTAATTATCGATGAAATATAGAGAAACATTTATTTTAATAAAGTTTTGGAAATTTTATATGGTTTATTTATTGTTAAGTTAAAAGTACCTAATAAAATTCTCTAATTACTTTGATTTGGATATCTCAAATAGTTTACAAGATATCCATCACATTTTCAGGGTTCTATAGATCCAAACAAATTTGTGATATCTCTTCAATTCTGTTAGATTATTATTAATTACAATTATATTTTAAATTATTATAAAATAAAAAATGTGATAACATAGAATAAACGTACTAGCAGGGGTGTCGGCTGTTGCACAGTACGTACTACTGTACGCTGGCACTTGCCTCCTAGCACATACTAGGTGGAACGCTGGCACTTGCCTCCTAGCACATACTAGGTGGAACGCTGGCACCTGCCACCTAGCACATACTACATGGAACACTGGCACTTGCCTCCTAGCACATACTAGGTGGAACGCTGGCACCTGCCACCTAGCACGTACTACATGGAACACTGGCACTTGCCTCCTAGCACATACAAGATGGAACGCTGGCACCTGCCTCCTAGCACGTACTACATGGAACGCTGGCACTTGCCTCCTAGCACTTACTAAGATTCAAACTAAAAATGTTTATTTTAGAATATAAAAAGTAATTACCATAATATAAAAGACGTGATTCATATATAAAAGAGTTAATTCACACTTCACTTTCATTTTTATTTCCATGGCAGAGGTCCTCCAACGATAATCGTTTTATTGTAACTACGTTTAGTTTATTATTTTTATTATCATTAATTTTATGAGCTATTTGCTATTTACTTTATTGTTATTTGTTAATTAATTTATTTCGCTCATAGTCTATAACTGTCCCGAAATATCGTCGTTAAGAAGACAGAGATCTCTTAAAAAGAAATATAAATATTAATTAGTTCTGGGGAAGTACATTGCCGGTGATTCACCGACGATTGTTTTCATGTTTGAAATCTAGTGGTCGGAAAACATAAAATTCCGTTGAAAACTCAGAATCGATTTTATGACCGATTAGGTAACTTCCCCTATACCTCGTATACAAAAGCTGTACAAGAAGAGAGGTTCCACGATTGTTTCTCAATTTTCCTTTTTTTTTTTCAAAACTGGTCTTGAAATTTTCAAAGGATGCTTACGTTTGGAACAGAACTGGCTAAAAGAAGAAGAAGAAAAAAAACTGTAGCAGTTGTTTTATTTTTGTTTGGACGGGCCCAGAGCTCCAGAGGCCTCAGTAATAATGAGGTGCCTGTGCCTGGTCCACTCGTGGCGGCAGTTATTTATTGTTCCATATATATTTCAAAATTTTGAAGGTTAGCAATATTTTATATTGGCTGACGTTTCGTTTCGATGACAATACAGAGAGACCTCACGACGGGAGACTGTCTCAAGAGTTGAGAGCTCATGGAAAAATATGAATAATAATAAAAGTTTATTTAACAAAAAAAAATTATAACAAACTTATGAACATATAACACAATTATATATATATATATATATATATATATATATATATATATATATATATATATATATATATATATATATATATATATATATATTTTTTTTTTTTAATATTCTATTTGCAATCTATATACAATATATACATAATAAGCAAATATGTGGTCAAAAAGAAAAAGATAACAACTTCACTTGATGAGAGAAGCCAGCGCTGACACTCCCTCGAAAGTTAATTGTCATCATTCACTATCCTCCGAGAGAAGATCGCGAGGCCACCTCCTGTTCAAGCGGCGGGGAGGATTGTCAGGTTGGGAATGAGAGGAAAGGTCTCGTGCGAGAGGATTTGAATGGGAAGAAAGGTTTCTGTGGAATAATTGGAATCGGGATTTGATTAATTCATTGACATTGGGAATATTGAGATCTCTGTGTAGGACTTTATTGGTGACATAGAAAGGAGCGTTGACAATTCGTCGGAGGAGTTTGAACTGGAATGCTTGGATACAATTGAAGTTGGATTGTTTAGCTGTACCCCAAAGTTCGAGTCCGTAAGTCCAAGTTGGACGTATAATGGTCTTGTAAATCGTAAGTTTGTTGTTAGTCGTCAGTTTCGATTTTGGTCCAAGTAGTCCACGTCTAAGTAAAACCCTTGATAGCGAACTTGGTTTGAAGAGGGAATCAGGATGTTGTTAATGATGACGGGAGGACAGGATTGACGGCATATACAATTTAGTGCTGTTAGTTGGATAGTTAGGTCAACCATTATCAATTATATGAACTGTTTAGCAATGGTCGCGGTACAGTCGCTCTATTTTATAAGACCATCCATCAGAAAATATTGAGTTTTCACGACCCCTCTGTTGGTCGGTGAAATAATTTCAGATAATATCGTTTATAATTTTCATTAGCCCATAATCCAGATATATTATTTGAAAAAAAATGTAATATGGCCATTATAGGACTTTCTTATGCTAATCACTCCACCTCCCCCTTCTATAAGAAACCATTTCATACTGGCATTACCTGGGTATATGAAAATATTCAGTTGGCGTCAGCGGTTTTTCACTGTTGTCATAATTAAAATGAGTATATGTAAAATTATAATAAATAGAAATATTTGTTGTTAAATAAAACCAATAAATATAAATAGATAAATAATAATTAATAATTGAGTTATGAAATAATACAAAAAAGAATAAATAATAATAATTAAAATGAGTACCTATATGTAAAATTATAATAAATAGAAATATTTGTTGTTAAATAAAACCAATAAATATAAATAGATAAATAATAATTAATAATTGAGTTATGAAATAATACAAAAAAGAATAAATAATAATAATTAAAATTACCTTATTTCCTGTAGAAATTTTATCTCTTTTCTTTTACTAAATTTTGATTTCTACATTAGTTTTTCGCAAAGGGGCTCTAAAAAAATATCAAAAGTTCAAGACGTGCAATTTTTAAGATAGTGCACGTATTTAAAAAAAATGCAATTTACAAACTTTTCACTTGGATTTCTAAAGAGATGCCATTTTTAATAATATTAAATCTAATCCAAAGATTTTCAAATAATTTTACTGGGCCAACAGGGAAAATTTGGGAAAACAGAATTTACGAGAACAAATCTTGGGTTTATTTTTCTAAATCTACATTATTACAATTAAAAAACTAAACATTGAAACAAACAAAAATCAAACGAAAAATTTTAAAAACTAAATTCTTAAAACTAATTCAATTTTTTTTTGTTTATATTTTGGCCATTTTTTTAAAATTAAGTTATATATTTCTGGGCATATATCCTAGAGGTACATATAAAAAAATAAAAGTACCTTTTTTTTTGGATCAATTTCACCGTCAATTCACTTATATCCTCCTTATATACTCATATTAGTTCCTTATATCTTAAGCCTAAACACGACAATCTTCATGTTTCACTCAGACCGACTCCTCTCAACCAGGCCTCGACTCTCTCCACACACTAAAAAAACTGCTGATGGCCGTGTTTTGTTTTTTACTGACATTTGTTTTAAAAGAAATGGTTCCTTATTATTTATTTACTAATTCAGTTTATTTTTATAAAAAAAATAAATATAATTAATTTTTTTTTTATTATTAATAATTTAATGTGTGTGACATTCAATGTATTATTTTTATGCATCACATTGTACAGCGTAATTCTGAGAGTGACTTTCTTATACTTGGGGAGGTGGAGAGAGAGAGATTTGTAAGTGTGGTTGGTATAAGAAAGTCTTGTAATAGCCACATTATTTAATTATTTTTATTTGGATTTTACGTCACATCAACAACAACATCTTTCAGTCACAAAAACTAACTATAACTTATTGATAGGTAACACTTTCTTGAGGTTTCAAAATGGCATTCCAAAAAAAAAACTGTAGTAAAAGATTAGCGTATCAAAAGTGAAAGGTTCGCACAAGTACCCGCAGTCTGCTCAGTGGGCATCAAGAATGTTACGATTTTTCGTTTGCGTTTTGGAGGGGGAAAACGCTGCATCTACCTCAAAACATCCTGCTATAAGTTACACTTCAAAAATATGGTATAAAAAAATTAGTAATTTTTCTGAGACCTTTAAATACAGTTGACAAAATTGATAGGTGAATCATTGACAGTATACTTACACGCACGAATTAATCAACGTAGTTTTCGCGTTCCTTCTGAAAACAATTTACCGATTTGGCTGAATATCAAAAGATGTCTTACTCAACGACTTCAGAATCCTCATACTAAATTAAGTGTCGATACATCACGTTTTGGATTTACATATAAAAAAAAAATGGAATCTAATCTAATTGAGCACCAATGTTTGTAGGCCTTCTTGACAATGGGTGAAATCTTCCTATGCCTAGCAAACGTGAACTCTCCGCAGACGTAGCAGAAGTTGTCAGGAGTATTTTTGCAGGTTCTGCGATTAGGCATTTTCTAGAAGAGATACATAAACATTTGAAATTACTGCTATGAGTTGAATTGTGCATATAAAAAACAATACATAATGTACACAAACATTACTCACTACATCTAACAAAAATGCCAGGTTGATCTTAAGATTTCACTCTCTCTCTCTGTGTTAGAATCTGACTTCTAGTTTACGTCTATGGTTGAAGAGATTTCAGTAAAAGAAATATGGAAAGCTTTACAGGTGTCAGAATACCAAAAATCAAAAGAAAAATCGTAAAAACTAAATTCTTAAAACTATTTCAATCCTTTTTTTTTGTTTGTTTTATATTTTGGCCATTCTTCAAATAGTTATATATTTTTGGGCATATATTTTTTGTAATTATAAATAAATAACAGTACCTTCTTTGCGCATTAATTTTACTGTTAATTTACACCTAATTAGTTCATCACATTTTAAGCCTAAACATCTCAACCCAGACCTCTCCACAACACAACTCCTCTACACTAATTCAAAAACAGCTGATGGCCGTGTTTTGTTTTCTACTCATTTGTTTTAAAAGAAAATGCATTCATATTTATTTACTAATTCAGTTGCTCCTTGGATTTTATAGAAAAATAAATATAATTAATTTTTTTATATTAATAATTTAAATGTGTGTATTTTTTTATACATCACAGCCCATAAGGACAATACCTGTTAAATCTCAGTAAAATTGGTAAGGAGAGTTCATGGGTGAGACTCAACTCAAATAACTGCCGATTTAATGAATATATAGACAAAACATTTAGATGAGAATTTAGGCGCCCGTATGTAAGTCAACAATTGATTATTAGCGCAAATGGTCGACTGATTTTGGAGGGAGAGCGAAAACTTAATATAATAATTCGTTGTGGGGAAGTACATTGCCGGTGATTCACAGATGACTTTTTATTCTTTGTAATAATATATTTTTTTATTCCATGCTCCTCTTCCCACACATAATTTTTTCTGTTACATAGTACAGAAATTTATGTAAGTATGTATATTATTTTTATAAATTTAAAATTTAAAACTTTTATGTAGGCAGCAAATCAAAATTAATTTGTCTAACCTGAAGCCTTTTTAGACCTTGGAAATAACCCGAAGGTTATTCAAAATCTGATTTAAATATTGGATGATCGTCAAAAAAAAATACAAAAACTATTCTTACCATATCTATCTAAACATACTATAAAAAAATAACTAGTATGGCCACAATGTATATTATATTCGAATTAAAGTTGTAAGATACTGCTCATTAACGAGTACCTGACAATCGAAAATACTTACTGAAAATAGTCCATTGCGCTCACATACCTCCTAATTCCTTTGTTTTGTTAGAATTAACCATGATATGGTCTAGAAATAAATAAAAAATATAGTTATAGTCAGAGTGTCCCATATATTTTGGGTAGATTATCTTTGGAGTTTGCGTTAGCCAAAATTCCACCAAAATCTAAAAAAAAGAAATATTTGGAATTTTGCCAAAAGGTCAGATGGGGATTTTGGCAGTGTGTGACAAGGCCAAGGTATGTTGGCATCACAATGTCTGTTTCAATCAACAGTTATAAACGTTTCAGTTCAAGTGTTCCTCTTTTTTGGACATTTCAAAATTTGAATTCTATATTTAATTTTTATAAATAAAATTTTGAGGATACTTAACATTTTTTGTAGAAATATATTGAAACACTTAATAAAAGATAAAGAAACACATTAGTTTAAAAAAAAAATATTGTCTATTCTATTCCATTTGTTCTACTCCATTGACGACAGGTCCTACCTTGTGTTCCTATTGCAGACCTCCATTGACGACAGGTCCTACCTTGTGTTCCTATTGCAGACCTCCATTGACGACAGGCCCTACCTTGTGTTCCTATTGCAAAACCTCCATTGACAAGCCCTACCTTGTGTTCCTATTGCAAAACCTCCATTGATAAGCCCTACCTTGTGTTCCTATTGCAAAACCCCCATTGACGACAAGTCCTACCTTGTGTTCCTATTGCAAAACCTCCATTGACAAGCCCTACCTTGTGTTCCTATTGCAAACCCTCCATTGACGACAAGTCCTACCTTGTGTTCCTATTGCAAAATCTCCATTGACGACAAGTCCTACCTTGTGTTCCTATTGCAGACCTCCATTGACGACAGGTCCTACCTTGTGTTCCTATTGCAGACCTCCATTGACGACAGGCCCTACCTTGTGTTCCTATTGCAAAACCTCCATTGACAAGTCCTACCTTGTGTTCCTATTGCAAAACCTCCATTGATAAGCCCTACCTTGTGTTCCTATTGCAAAACCCCCATTGACGACAAGTCCTACCTTGTGTTCCTATTGCAAAACCTCCATTGACAAGCCCTACCTTGTGTTCCTATTGCAAACCCTCCATTGACGACAAGTCCTACCTTGTGTTCCTATTGCAGACCTCCATTGACGACATGTCCTACCTTGTGTTCCTATTGCAGACCTCCATTGATGACAGGCCCTACCTTGTGTTCCTATTGCAGACCTCCATTGACGACAAGTCCTACCTTGTGTTCCTATTGCAAAACCTCCATTGACAAGTCCTACCTTGTGTTCCTATTGCAAAACCTCCATTGATAAGCCCTACCTTGTGTTCCTATTGCAAAACCCCCATTGACGACAAGTCCTACCTTGTGTTCCTATTGCAAAACCTCCATTGACAAGCCCTACCTTGTGTTCCTATTGCAAACCCTCCATTGACGACAAGTCCTACCTTGTGTTCCTATTGCAAAATCTCCATTGACGACAAGTCCTACCTTGTGTTCCTATTGCCAAACCTCCCTTGACGACAAGTCCTATCTTGTGTTCCTATTGCAAAACCTCCATTGACGACAATCACCCTCCTAATAGACAACCTTCAACACACTTCTTTCTCTCTCCTGAAATACTTTTTTTATGAAGTGGCCATAACCTTGACCATGAATGTACCTTTAAAAAAAAATAATAAACTACATTTTTAAGAGAAAATGAAACGGAAAATATTAGCAAAGCTGTCCGTTTGTCTATTATATAGTTTTTTTTACTTTTGCAGCTATACAAAGTATAGGGGAAGTTATGTAATCTGTCAAAAATTCCATGTGGAGTTTTCAACGGAATTTCTTGTTTTCCGACCTCTAGTTTCCCTATATGAAAACAAATTTCTGTCTCTGTCTGTCTGTGAGGACGATAACTCCCAATAGAATGAATGTATCGACACGAAATTTTATATGTGTAATCCAAAACCCTCTAACGATGACACCTATTGTTTTCCAGCCAAAACGACCAAAGGGAAGGGGTGAATTTTGACATAAAATCGCTAATAACTGCCGATAGAATGAATGTATCGACATGACATTTTATATGTGTGACAAAACCCCATAAGGATCGATTTCAGTACAAAACTCTCTCCAAATATAAGTTATATAACTGAAAGTCAAATTTTATATAAAATATCATTTTTGGAGGTCGCCCTGTTTACGACATGCTGAAAACAGTGCTAAAATGTCGTGAGGGTCGTTTCTTAATGTTTGCTTTATTTACGCGAAAACGATTAGTCATATCGAAAATGTTGTTCTTACCAAAAATGTTCTTTAAAAAATATCCAACCATCAATACGCCCTGAGATTTGTGATATGTCATATAGTATTCTTATACTAACCACTTTTGTACATGCCTTAAATTTCGTTATATTTTCTTATTGCCAGTAATGTCAGTTTAATATGAATTTAGAAGAGGGTAGTGAGGGGGGAAGGGGGAGGGGGGGGGGTAGTGATCAGTAAAAAAATAGTAGGTATAAAATAGCTCTGTTAAGGCTAACTCATATATTTAATTTTGTAGAGGGCAGACTTGTCTGGGGCCTTTTCTTGTAGATATTTTATTTTTGTTCAAATTCCTGTACAAATTCAAAGCCCCATAAGAACGACATTTATTAATTTTCAGCGGAACCTGCAGAAAGGAAAGGAGGGTTCAAACACCCTAATAACTGCCCCTGTAATTAAGTAATGAAAGCACAATAAGTCAACTGTTGAACATTAGCGCGAACGGTCGACTGGTTTTGGAGGGGGAGCGAAAAGTTAATTGATTAATTCGTTTTGGAGAAGTACATTGCCGGTGATTCACAGACAATTTATTTATTTATTTTTTCAAAAATCAATAACAAATTTGACAAGTTTATGGGACCAATAAACTACTGAGCCGAGACACAGACAACACACAGTTGTGCTGAATCCTAGACAAATATCGACTTATTGATGTGGGTGGCCTCTTGCAGGATGTCCTATTGTGAGTAGTACCGTTGAATCAAGTTACAGTTAGTTTCGCCTCATTACTCAATATTACTCCCCGTGACTTTCAATTCCTACTCACTTCTCTCACTCACTATTTAAACATTATGTTAATTATTATTTTCATCACATTTTTACAAGCTTTAGTCAGGATAATATACGAGTTCCCGATGACGTAGAGATATGGGTATTGATAGAATTTCAAAAGAAATTAAAAATATATATGAGTTTATTTATTATGAGAGTATAAAAGAACTTTCTTATACCTACCAATTTTATACAGATCACTCCCCTTCCAGCTTAATTTCAAACTGGCACTACTGGCAATAAGAAAATATAACGAAAGTTGAGCCATGGAAAAAAGTTGTTAGTATAAGAATTTTGTGTGGTGTATCTCAAATCTGTGGGTAGGGCATTTAATAAGGAACGTTTTCGATAGAACAAATCGTCAATCAATCATCTAAGAACTTGAGAACTCTTCAAGTGGCCTAAAACAAAGGCTGGTAGCTTCACGAGGGACACCTCCATCCTCCAAATCCATGAAGACCTAAATGTTGAGCTCCTACTGGACTAAATAATAAATTTCTGTAAAAACGTTTTACTTAAGTGTGACACTAATCAAAACGTTTTGGTAAAGAAAATGGGGAAAACTCAGGGAGGGAAACACAAAATGAGATTTTAAATTACACTCACTGTTTTTGAATGTTTTATTCATTTATTTTCTATTCATTTCAGTTACTTTGTGAAATTACGTTGAAAACTCGATCTCGGATTTTCGCAAGATTACAATACTTCCTTATACTATAGGAGTAAGAAAATAAAAATTGATATATCTAATTAATACTAACTGTGGTAGCGATCGTTGGAGAGATACCGATTGCGTGAAAACAGACAGAATTGAAAATTAACTGAATCGGTGAATCACCGGCACTGTAATTGATCGATTATGTTTTTGTGACTCATGTCTGGTCTTTAACTACTAGTCATATCGCCTACTACCAGAGCATACATTCTCCAAAGTTAAACTGTAATTTAGGTAAAAAAAGGATTGCCACCGTGTTGGAGTGTTATCATTACCGCCAACGCTACCGCTACCATTTCCGTTACTACCAACGCCACCATCACCGCTACCGTTATCGTTACCGCCAACGGCAACGGTACCACTACCGTTATCATTACCGCTAACCCCACTTCTACCGTTATCTTCACGCCAACGCCACTGCTACCATTACCCTTACTACCAACGCCACTGCCACCACTACTGTTACCGCCAACGCCACCGTTACCATTAGGTACTACCAAGGCACCCATCATCGCTACCATTATCGTTACCGCTAACACCACCGTAAACGTTATCGTTACCGCCAACGCCACCGCTACCATTACCGTTACTACAAACGCCACCCTCATCACTACCGTGTTATCGTTACCGCTAACACCACTGCTAACGTTCCATTACCGCCGACGCCACCGCTACCGCTACTACCAACGACACCGTCACCGCTACCGTTATCGTTAGCACAAACCCCACTGTTACCGCCAACGCCACCGCTAACATTACCGTTACTACCAACATCACCATCACCGCTATCGTGATCGTTACCACAAACCCCACTGTTACCGTTACCGTCACATCCTGTCAATTTTTCAATATCCATATAAATTTCGTTGAACACTTCCCCTCTCCTTCTGAAAATCAATAGTTGTCGTCTTTATGGGTAAATAGTAAATAGTACTATGGACTGAGTTGAGAGATCATTTAGGAAGTGAGGCTGTAAATATTTGAGAGATAGACTAAACAGTTGTTTTCTGTTTGTTTTTGTTTTCTTTTATTTCTCCAGCTATACTTAGTATAGGAAAAATTATATAACCAATGCTGAGTTTCATCGGAGTTTCATGTTTTCCTAGACCCTGAATACAAAGGTCATGTCAGTGTGAGTGTCTGGTTGGGTGCATGTTAGTCCACGGAAAGAGCATATCGATCCGAAATTCACCGACCTTTTTTTTTTAATATTTGGATTCCATTTAGAAAATATGGAATTTTAGCGAAAACTAAACAATGAATTTTTGACCGATTACATAACTTCATCTATACGACGACTGTGAAAGTAAATTTGTTGATAGCGTTACGTAATATTTACTGCCTATTTCTTAGAATTTGATTTGTTACCAGGAATCAGATAAGGAACTGACTTCAGTTCAGTTTAAAAATTGGTGGTAATTCTCAAGAAATCCCTACTAGGGCAGAGAAGCACGGACTGATAAACATCATGTACTTGTTACAAGGGTTCTGTTTTAGGGTATTCAGCCTATAGAGAGAGAGAACCCTGAAATTTACATGAGAAGGATGATAATAAGCACTTATGACTCCTTATCAGGTACTTGATTGCACTTATCATCATCGTGTGAAGGAGAACGTGAATATTAGCAACAACTGTGAATACTGCATATTTCGACATTTTCCCTGATCCTAATCTTACGTCGTGCGAAAAGAGCTACCTAGTACTCTAGGTAATGGGCAGCCTTCAGATGATGCATTATTGCAATCCAATGAATATGTGCAATGGTTCGATGATACGTGAGGAAGTGTACACTTCCAGTGAGACTAGCTGAGTACCATGGCGTTTTCAAGTAAGTAACTTTAAGCAGATAAGATACTTAACTAAAGTAATATACGCAATAACCGTTTCCAGGGGATCAACATGAATAAATCCTGTGTGAAATATCTGTTCTAAATAGTTTGTAGTCCACATCTGCCAGTGAAAACTTAGAGATTCTTTATCGCTTATCCTTTATACCTTCAATGAACTCTGTTGTTAAAACTCTCTATAATTAAAATATATTAATTACTAACATAAAAAAATACAATTAAAAAGTTTCCTACATCAAAAGTCTGGATTAAATGGCAGATTTGGTGGCTCGGTATGACTGATAATAAGCTAAGGATCATCAAAAGCTCGAGTTTGGAACACCTCAATAAGAGAAAAAATGAAAGAAGAAGTAATTTTTACTCGGTTACGTATAGGGCAGACCAGGCTGACCCATGGATATCTGATGGCTCGGGAACCCCTCCGGGGGTCGGACTGTCTCTCAGACACATTCTTACTGAATGCATAGCATATAGCCTCATTTCAACATTGCGGTGGATATTTCCGAAATTCTATCTAATAATAGCTCCCAAATTACCCAACTATTTCATTTTTTGCACTTCACCAACCTGTGAAAAAAAAAAAAAACATTAAAAAAATATTGAAAAAATCCCAAAATGTCGAATTTTGATTATATAATTTACAAGTTTTGCGGTTCGGGAGTATGTATGGTATGGAGGATTATTGTGGGAATGAAGGAATGTAATTTCTTATATCTGAGTTTAACTACTTGTGTGATGAAAGGAACTTTGAGGTATATAAGAAGGGTTTTGTTGGAAGACATAAGCTATTTTAAGAAGGATTTTGGATTGAATAAATAATAAATGGGGGGGGGGGGGGGGGGGGGGGGGAATAAAGAATAATAAATAAAGTCATTTTTTGCCGATTTACGACTTCTTGAGTATGGTATATTGGAACGGCACTATTTGTTTAGGTGTTTAGGATATTTTAAACACTGGCTCGCCTCCAAACTATTTCAACTCTTAATATTAACTATACCATTCTACCTACACCCCGTAGATGATCTACAAATAAGTTTTCTGTATAATTTTGAGTGGTTAGTACGAAATGAAGAATTTTTTTTTAAATATCCCGCCTCCCCTCCAATGTTTCTGATGAAAAAAACTCTTCACTATTACAAAATTTAATTCTGACATTGGGGATGCAGTCTAAAAAATTCGTCATTGAATCACCTGGCAATGTACTTCCCCAGAGCGAATGAACTGTTTACATTCTCCTGAAAGGAAACTACTGATTTTTGTATCTTATGAGTAAAGACTCAAGGACTTCTGAAACCTTACACTAAATTTCGTGTTGATATATTAGTAACATTGATAGTTGTTAAGGTTTTTGAGTTAAGCCCCAATCCTTTTATCCCTTCCTTTCTTTCGAGTGATTTTGTAGAAAACCGATGAGTTCTTCTTAAAATCTCTATACTTTCTTCTTAACTCTCTCTAGACTTGCTTAACCTTATTAACCTTTGTGTCGATACCTTATTACAGTAGGCAATTATTGGAGTTTTTGTGTGCACCTACCTACTCTGGTCGAATTAAGTTCACATTATTGACGATGGGAGTATCCTTCCCCGTATATTGTTATACCTAAATTCTGCTCAACAAATGGGACCATCAGAGAATTGAGTATTTCTTACTTCGTTGCCAAAAACAGCTTTAATTTTCTTCATTGATTTTTTTTTTTAATTTTTGAGAAACTCAACTCACACGAGCAGCTTCTAACTGCTTGGAAAGAAAACTTCTGGAAGAGACGAGCGTATTTTTCATAATTGTTCCTCCCTGTCAAACACCGTCAACCATTAGCTAGTCATTCTATTGGTAGGTGAGAAGTTTCGTGCCGTCTCAGCAACCTCAATTTAGCTTTCATCCATCCTTATTTGATGAAGATATATTTATCATTTCCAGGTCTTAACACAATGAGGGAAGCAAGTTAGAAGCGTGAAAAATAAATTCGCTAAAATGAGCTTTTCGCGACATGACTGTCAGTAGGTCACCACAATCATGTCAAAAATATGTAGTTCTCTCGTGTCTTTCCCGACTCCGAGGTTATCATCGATCGGAGTTTGTTGTCCTGGTGTCCCTCTTGTTTGTTTGTTTTTGTGAGTCATATCCGGGCTTTAACTACGAGATCATATCGCCTACTACATCTTTCGTCGCTCTGGTGGACATGAGCCCGACTATACAGTGAGAGGTCTATCCCGGGTTAGTTATGGAGTACCTGACATCACACAGGCTCGGAACCATCTCAACGTCCCATCCGAAGGAAGCATACTCAAGGTTTATTTACCTCCCAGATAAAACAAAGTGCATTACGAACTCGCTATCTTGAGTAAAATATGCAAACACGCTGCCTACTTGCTACCTCTTTATAAGTGAATATATTCTCAATCTTACATTACGTAAAACCCTAATGTCGATGTAATCAATCAACATCAAATTTAGAGAGTCGGTAGCTCAGTGGTATGCGTGCTTGCCTTCTGAGCTCAAGAACGTGGGTTCGTAACCCGACCGAGGCCCTTAGTTTATTTTATCTGGGAGGTAAAATAAACTTAAGCACGCCTTCCTTCGGATGGGACGTTAAGCGATGGTCCCGAGCCTGTAGGATGTCAGGTACTCGTTAAAGACCCCTTCCCTACCCTAGGTGAATAAAAATTTAGGGTAGGCAAAATTTAGGACTCCCACAGTAGAGTCGGGGTCATGCCCACCAGAGTGACAAAAGAGCGCTCTGGTAGTAGGCGATATGACCTCGTAGTTAAAGCCCGGGCATGAGTCATAAAACCTAACCTAACCTATTCTCAATCTCAGAAAAAAATAGGAGAATATATTATATGGAGAAAAAATTCTTACCCAACAATTGATATTCAAAATGGAAGCCAGCATCATCCAGGACGAAGACGAATGGTTCTGTAGTAGAAAAGTATAAATCACAAGTAATTTAACGTTAATGCTAACTTAATCATTAAAGTAATCTCAAATTAATGAGATCAGTTAACATTTTCGTAATTAAAAAAAAATTTTGTTTTAAAAAAAATTACTAATATCACAAAGATGGTTACTATTAAAATGTTGAAAAATGTTATGCACTGATGAAATGAGTACCTACCTATATACCCAAAACGTATATAAGTAAATATATTCTGAAACAGAAGAAATAGAGAATAGTATATCTGCTTCATATATAATCTATATACACAAAAATTAGTTTTGTCTGTACATAGTTGAAAAACAGTTTCATGTTGTCGATGCTTCCACATTAGAGATCATCAGTTCGATTTCTGTCTATGTGTAATTTGTTTGAGCTTCACGGTGAATCGACCGAAAGAGTCTACAACTTGGAATATAGGCGTGGCATCTCAACATTTATAATGAGAGAAGTTGTGTGGGGGGGGGGGGGGGGGGGGGGGGGGGGGCCAAAACATAAAATATGCTCTTTAACGGTTCATAATAATTCTCAGGTAGCACCCTGTTATAGTTATTAACCAGGCAATGCTATGTAACCTCCTAGTTACTATAATAATAGTGAACTATAAAAATAAATATAATAAAAGTCTCTTAGGGATGAGTACATTTAAAAATAAATCTGAAAACTGATGATGACGAAAGAGGAGAGATATTAGATAAACAACGTCAACGTTTGACTGAGCCCCTATGAATAGTCCCTTCATAGTTAAAAAAATAAAATAAACTATGAACTAACTTTTAGACACATCTCTTTATCCACTAATTTCCTTTCATTTTTATTATAATTTATCTACATGCAGACAGCGAAGATGTTCGAACATGTTGGAAGATGGGATCCTGAACCTCAAAAGGAGCCAGCGAGCCCAGGTACCTGTTAAAGAACATGATAGACACAATTTTAGAACTCCTACCATAGTCGGGTTGATGTCCACCAGAGCGACGGAAGAGCTTTTAGGCAGTAGGCGATATGACCTAGTTAAAGCCCGGGTGTGACACAATAAGTAACTAATAATAATAATAATTTATTTCCGTTAAACCAATACATGGTAATACTTACTTACTCTTACTCCGTTGGCGACGAACCCTGAAGATCCTTAGCCGCCCACACTAGCCTTCTCCACCGCGATCTGTCGTGCGCCACCGGTCGCCAGTTCACCACGTGGTGTTCCACAGCATCCTTCTTCACCAGGTCAGCCCACCTCAGCCTTGGTCTTCCTCGTGATCTGGCTCCTTGGACCTGAGCGTCCATGATGCGTCCTATGGCTGTCTGCTGTCCGCTTCTCACCACGTGTCCAGCCCATCTTAAGCGCCGTGATTTCATATCTGCAACTACGGTCGGGTGTTGCCAGAAGATGTCCCTCAGCTCCCTGTTGGTTCTGATCCTCCACTCTTGGGTTTCTCTATCCTTGACCGGACCTGCTATCTTCCTTAGCACTTTATTTTCAAACGTCTGGAAACGTTTCTCCAGATGTGAGGTCAGGGTCCAGGTTTCACACCCATAGATCAGAACGGGCTTTACCATGGAGCTGTAGATCCTATACTTCAGGTTCCTTGACAAGGCTCTGGACCGTAGCAGCTTGATGACAGAGAAATACGCTCTTTGGGCCTGCAGAAGTCTTCTGTCCACCTCCTCCAACATCGAGTTGATGCTAGTTACCGTGGACCCGAGATACCTGAAGTTCTCAACTCTTGGGAAGGAGAAGGTCCCCACATTTAATTCCTGCTCCAGATGAATATTCTTACTGACTATAAGGTAGTCGCTCTTGTCGACATTAACTTCCAGCCCTACTCTGCAGCTGTGCTTAAGTAGTTTTCCCGCCTTACTTTTAACTTCTTCTGGGCTGTTTCCTAAGAAGGCCACGTCATCCGCATACGCCAGGACTCCGTTTTCTCCCGCTATCTGGGTGCCTTCCTCGTTCCTCATCACCTGCCTTATCACTCGCTCAAGGGCCAGGTTGAAGAGGAGAGGGGAGAGGCAGTCACCTTGCTTGAGGCCACTCATAACATCGAAGGGCTCCGAAAGTTCTCCTTGGACCATAACTCTGCTTTTTGCTTCTTCGATACACATGGTAATACATGGTAATAGGATACGTCAAATGAATTTATACATTATGATAGCTTATAGATTAGATTTATAACTACTTGAGTCTAACACATCTATGATTAGTATTAACAAAAAAAACATTAAAAAAAGTAAAATTAAATTAATAAAAACTGTACAAATAAATACATAAAAATATATGAGTATATAAAAAAAAAAAAATAATAAAAATAAAATAAAAAAATAATAATAATACAAGATACGTTCATAATAAGTAGACACATTTTTCAATTTAATAAAAATTAAGATAGGTAACTATTTTTCAAAGAAAACTCTTCGGAAGTGTCTTTATCCCCAACGATGTTTCGGGACGTTCTTACGTCCCATCATCAATGGGAAGACTTCATGAAGGGATTCCAGGGAAGGGATAATAACATTGGAAACTTAGGCCCCTAGGTGCACGTATCAGCCCACAGAAACCTGGGGGCTATTGAGGACACGGTCCACTTCCTCGGGGTCTGTCCTGTCCTGACAGAGTGGAGGCTGCGGTACCTGAGCTTCTCTCTGGAGGAGTCCTTCCAGATACTCAATAGGAAGGATTGGCACTCACTCTGTCTGTCCGTACGAGATGCTACCAAGTATAGGATATTTCTTTTAGGAGAACAATAAATTTAATTATTAATATATAGGTACGTATTAATTTTTTTTTTTTTTTTTTTTTTTGCATTGGAGGGGGAAATGCTGTGACGCACATCCAGGGAAGGTAGCCCTGGATAGTGTGGGACTCCAGACGGTTCACCATCACCATACCCACTAAAACCCCCTCCTTGCCGATCCTGATTCCCTTCCGCGGAACTGACGGTCTGTCATTACTTCGCGGAAGGGAGGAACGTATTAATTATTAATATATATTTAAATAAATATATTTAATAAAGCTCTTTACATTTACATGAATGATGTTCTTTGTTTATCTTTCTTTCTCGTGAATGTGATTAAGTTTATTTTATTACATCGTTTTTTCTTGTTTATTGCTCCATTTTATTTCTATTGTTTTTGCTATTACTATCGTTACTTCTATTTGCTACTTATCTGTCTTGTTATTATTTTTTACTTTATTTTATTTAAGATTTTTCTTTTTTCTATATGTTTTTACTTATTGTCGAAACTATTTTCATTATTTATTCTTATACTTAATGTTATTGCTTATTTAATGATTAAATTATTTTATGAAGACTGACAGATGCCCCTAGCCATTGTTAGTGTACTCGTATTTTTATATTAGATATTAGAATATCTTGTAAGACTTACAAGATATTCTAGGATCTAATATAAAAACTACTTAGTACAGTAGAGTCCCGCTAATCCGGACTAGATGGGACCAGACCCCGTTCGGATCACCGAAAGTACAGATTAAACGAAATTTGCTGTAAAATGCACATGATAAATATTTTAGCGATTTTTTTTTCTCATAAATACACCTTTTCTTTCAGCTTAATTTTATTTTCAATACTACGTAACGTAATGTATACGTAGATCTAAGTTTTCGACCTACGAACTGAGATAGGGTTAGACAAAACAAAACATCTTTGTGATTAAAACTCAAAATTAATTTATTGTTCAGTACTACTGAAAACGAAATATGTAAACTTTAAATTCTGAACAGGACTATAAAATAAAACAATGTACAGTAAGTAATAATGTCTTCTTTGTCGGCACTTTTTCAACGTGCCCTCTCTTTGAATTATTTTCGTACTTACCGCTCTCTAAATTAAACTTTTAGTTTAATAAATTTAATTAGTTTTTTAAAAATCCTGTCCGGATTAACCGGATGTCCGGATTCATTCTTTCGTATAAAATATTGACTAATATGTGAATTGTCGTATTAGATCGGAAAAACGTGCAAAATTGTACTCCTGAAAATGTCATCGGATACAAAATAAATTTACATAATCGTGACTCATTTCGAAAACTGAAGTTTTCTGTTCTACTTTCACATTTTTGAACGTCTTCCCAATAATCGACTTTGATGAAACTGAAAGGGTAAAGGACATCTATACTGTTAAAAACAAAATAAGACATGGAAAAATTCTGAGTAAATTTACCTGCTGAAATGTTAGTTTGTTTTCGCTCGTCTGCCCTCGTCACCTAGCCAAGAGTTTCACAATTTCGCTAGAAACTCCTACATCTGACCTTGTTTTATTAATATTTGACAACATTATTACCTTGAATAGATTTATTTTTAATTCAGGTATCGTCATCATTTGTCATCGAATAAAAATAAACTTTTAGCTGACTAATAAGAGAAACTAAAAGTCATTAGAGGCAGCGTAATAGCCTACTGTGCTCAAGATCGCGAGTTCGAAAAACGGCCGAGAACTTACGTTTTTTATCTGGGAGGTGCAAACAAATTTGAGCACGCCGTCTTTTGGATGAAATGTTGAGCGATGGTCCCGGGCCTGTGCGATGTCTGAAACTCATTAAAGAACCCCTAATTGAACCTGGGTATACTGTCGGGTTCATGTCCACAAGGGCGACAAAAGAGCGCTCTGGTAGTAGGCGATATGACTTCGAAGTTAAGCCCGGGCATGAGTCACAATAACTAACTAAAAGTCATCTAACAGCTAAAAGATCAAATCAACCAATGTCTAAGCCCTTGACCCCTCGGACTTCCATGATTTTATTAGCATAATGTGTACTTGTTTAGAATAAAAAAGTCATCAGTGAATCACCGGCAATGTACTGCCCCAGAACGAATTCATCAATTACCTTTCCGCACCCCTTCAAAAACCAGTCGACCACTTACGCTAATATTCAACAGCTGACTTACATAGGAGCTCCTAAATCCTTTTCATGTCGATACATTCATTACATCGGCAGTTATTGGGATTATTGCGTTGACCCTCCTCCTTTGAATCCCCCTTTTCTCCTGGCGATTTGGCTGAAAATCGATAGGTGTTGTTATGAGGTTTTGCTAAACACATATAAAATTTCGTGTCGATACATTCATTCTATCGGCAGTTATTCGAGTTTTTATGTTAAACCTCCCCCCTAATACTCCCCTTCCCTTTGGCGATTTGGCTGAAAAACAATAGGTGTCGTTAGAGAATTCTGAATACACATATAAAATTTCGTGTCGAAACATTCATTCTATCGTGTGTTATCGACTTCAAAGACAGTCATTTTTTTTTTAAATATTTTGAATCTAGAGTTCGTAAATCATGAATTTTGTGAAAACTCTACATAACATTTTTGACCGATTACATAACTTCCTCTATACTTCGTATAGCTGGGAAAGTAAAGAAAGTAAACATTTCTTTCTTTATCATTGATTTTTCGCTAAAACGGTTAATCGGTTTTAGAGGGAGGGCGAAAACTTAATTGATTAATTCGTGCTGGGGAAGTACATTGCCCGAAATGATTCATGGAGGATTTTTTTTCTATAAATGCCACACTAGAAAAAATAATAAATATTTACTTCTCTTATTTATTAATTTTTTTTTTTTTGTTTGCCTTATGTTCGATGCATATTAGCCATGTCACTGTGTTATCTAATTATTTACGACATCCATGGCCCCGGGAGGCAGTTCTATCTACGAAATAAAACTCACTCCCGGATGGGATTCGAACCCGCACAAACCATGGTGAGACCATGCGACCAAAGCCCTACGCTCTAGCCCTCACGGCCACCATGGCTCCCAAAAATTTGTTAATAGCAAAAATTCTCCAAATATGTATTTTATTTTTGTAAAAAAAAAATATGGAAAAACCAGGGCCCTGGATAAAAAACAGGTTATACAACCACCTGCAGGGCCATTGAATTATTTAGATTGTGTAATGTTTATTAAGATATCTACGGCTATGTTTTTGTTTATAATACCAATAAACTAATTGAACAAATAAATAAATAAGATTTCTCAATATGTTTACTTGGACGTTTTGTATATATTACTTATGTAGGTCAATGAAAGACATACGTAAATAAGAAAGTCACGTATTTAACATGTACTCAGGCATGGAAGATTAGTATTTATTGAAGATATATCATGAGACAATACATAAGTATACCAAGTATAGAGGAAGTTATGTAATCGTGCAGATATTCGATGCTTATTTTTCAACGGAATTTCATGTTTTCCTCCTGATTCAAAAAATTTAAAAAAACATTAAGGCGTAGTCAAGGTCCACGCCGTAGATTTTCCGTGAAAACGTCGGGATAAATCATTTTTCATTTCCTTCTCAATGCTGCCGTATTGCATTTGCTTGGCTCTAGACCTTTTGGGTTTTTTAAATTCCTTTTGATGCTAGCTTTCCTCTTATTTGCGTTTTCTATAATTCCGCGCATATTTACGATTCATATGAGACATCTTTAATTTTTTTGCAATTTTCAATGTAATACCGATTTTTACATACATTTCGGCGAATATGTTTCACTTTGAGTCCTAGTAGTGCTCCTCAAGCTCTTCACAATGACACCCGAATCAACGTCTTATCTAAACGCGTTATCACGCTACACTAATTTCTAATTTTACACAACGTTAATTCGCAACAATCATCCGCTGGCGCCCACACTAGCCCGATAACGTCACAGGCAAAACAAACACTGCACAACAAACACGTACAGACATGCTCTATCCATTTTGACCTCAACCGTTGTTATCGCATTATTAGTCAATTCGAAAATCTTAATAACTGCTAATGTTATGAATTTATCGACTAAAATTTAGTATGAGGATTTAGGTGCCCCAATAAACCGACTTTTAAAAATTTAGTAAATGAGGAATGAAATTATTAAAAGTAATAACCACAATATGTTATAATTAATATATGGACAACCCCTAAAAACAGCTTCGAATTATATATCTAGGTGATGAATGTTGTGGAAGGGTAATAAGGCCGCTAGGACAATAGAGAGAAGAGGTTGGGACGGTTGAAGGAGCCAGCCTGAGTCCGTCTATATTGAGAGCTGTGTTAGCCTAGGTCCGCGTCACACCATTGTCCCCTCGCTCCAATCAACCTAACCTAGATAGCCTGTACAATGGAGCTCTGCCTTTTAAATGACCTTTACATCCAGGCATCTCGTCCTCTTTCATACAGGCACTGCAACTGGTACTCAGATTCATGCCAGTACCTAAGTGTCTGATCCTAGCGTAAAGCCATATGATGCTAGTAAACCTCTCAAAAGACTTTACTGTATAACTTACTGATTCTGTCAATAATGTAATCGGTATATGGTAAGATATCCAAGCATCCTTACATGCATTAAAATCATTGAAAATTCAAGGCTGCACAAGTCGCCTCTGTGTCCCAGGACATGAAAGAGCAGAAGGAAATGAATTCGTGCAGCAACGAAAGACGATGTTATTGGATCTGGTATTAAAGGACCGGATAACGAATAAAGAATAATTCTTCTTGACCAACCCCGGAGGACAAGTGATGGGATCTATAGCCAAATCAGCAAAGGGAAGGGAGGGAAAGCATAATACCACAATAACTGTCGATATTGATGTTTAGCCCAAACGGTCGATTTGTCGAAAGGTTTTGGAGGGAGAGCAAATACTTAATTTATTAATCCCTGCTGGGGAAGTACATTGCCGGTGATTCACTGACGACATTTTCTTTTATTTATTCCTTCCCTGGTGGAAATAATCCTCTTCAAGTCCTGCTAGGAATTAGGGTTTGCAATCCCGGGATTTTAGCCAATTTCAATCCTAAAAAAAAAAACAGGATTAGGAACTTAGAAATCCTGGGATTTCAGGGAATCATCTTTTATTTATTTTTATTTTCTTGAACCTTCAAGTACGAGATCAAGTTTTCAACATTTCACGTTTCAAGTTCCCCTGACTGTTTCGACCATTTCATAATGATGTCTAGTGTGTATGTGATTTGAGCTCCGTGAGCGCTCGTAATTAAAAACGATACACCCTAAATAAGTTTCATGGCTATTTGTCAGGTTTATCAGAGTTAGAAAAAATGTCAGGAATTCACCTTGACAAAGAAATAAATTGAAATTGACAAAAAAAGAACGTATGCAGGCGGAATTGTAGATATGAGCAGAGAGACAGCTGCCGAAGGACAGATGTAAGTCACACCTGCATTAAGTTGGGGACCCAGAAGTTTTGTACACAACCAGACATTTGTTATAGTTTTTGGAGTCTGATCATGAGATTACTGATGCCTTTCATTTAAAGACAGAACATGGATCTACTTGAAGAACCTCAGAACAGAACCACTGGTAGATAGATCATCAAAATATTATTATAGGTACTTATCTGGACAAACGAGGTTCCAAAGGAGTTCGTTAGTTGGAGAAGAACCTGCTGTGAGACAAATTAACGAATTAAATGGTTGATTTATTCAATTATAAATAAATTTCAGAGAATCTTCACAAGGATGTGGAAAAAAAAGTCATCTCCAGTTGTCGAATAGTTCCTCCAAACTGCAGAAGGATCCAGCCAGCTTCAAGCGGAAACCAAATCATTGTTCTCAATTATACCTGAGCCCAACAAAAATGTTTCTCTCTTCTGCTAATTTCTCCACCAACACCAGCACACAGGCACATGACACTTGAAAAATGACGTGCAAGAAGATGGCCCCCCCAATATGCCAAAATCAGACCAGGCATATCCCATGATTAATGATTAATGCTAATTTGCTGCTTTATTCCTGATTTTGTTTCTCCAACCGTTCCTCGGGGAGTGTTCTTTAAACTCCATTTTTTTTTGTTAAAAGTGCTAGTATCCTCATTTGAAGAAAGCCGGATTTCCAAGTCTTCCAGGATATCCATACGTCTTTCCTCGTGCAAGAGTGCCACTCTATGAGTACCATTATGACCCTCATTTTGACAATGAATCAAATCCCTTCTTTGTATCAGTACCTTAGTTCGTATGTGTAGTTTCCTTCCCGTCTGTCCAATGTACATTGCATTGTTATCTTTAGATTGTAGACACCGGATTTGTCTTTAAGACGTCGGGAAGCTACGGTCTCTAGTAAGAGTAGGACCCATCTTGTCGGACACAATGGGATCTATAACGATACCGTTATTATATATCAAAAATGTAAAGCACGAAAACTTGACAAGACTTAATGTTTGATTTATAACTCAGCGTTGGGATTTTACAGATAGAGGCATTCAATATATATCTTCACAAGGAATAAATAATATGTATCTAGACAAGTATGTAGATAATAAAGTTATGAAGCCTGAGGAGAATAAATAATATATAGAAAGTTAAGAAATAAATAAAAAGTTGGAAAATTGAACAGGATTTTATCTTAAAATGAGAAAAAGGCAAAGTTATGTGAGGTTGAAATTCCATGATAACATATTTCCATGTTAACTCGTTCAAAATAAAGACTGTGATGGATCCCTGATATTCAAAAGCTATCTGGAAGCCTTGACTCCAGAGCTCAAACCATTTCTGCAACCCGGCAGGCAGATCAATATCTTCTCATCTTCGCTTCAGGACCATGTTGCTAAGAGGTCCTCATCACTCACACGGACTTATAACCTCTTGCGTCTACTTGTCATATAATAAATATTTCAGTTAATACATTTTTAACATTATTTTCCAATAGTGCAATTTTAATGATAAAAAAATCGTTGGTATATCACCGGCAATATTATTTCTCCAGAACGAATTAATCAATTAACGTTTCGCTCCCCCTCCAAGAACAGTAGATAGTTTAAGCTAATATTCATCAGTTGACTTACATAGGGGCTCCTTAATCCTCATATTGAATTTTGTGTCAAAAAATTCATTACATCGGAAGTTAATAGGGTTTTTAAATTGATTTTTGTTTACGAGTTGAGGCCCCTCCTATAATCCCCCTACCATTCAGCTGATTTCACTGAAAATTAATAGGTGTCTTACTTATAGGGATTTAAATTTCAAATCTGCGTTGGAGGAATACCGAATTAAAAATTGTTTGTACTCTGTCAGAAAAAAAGTTTAATTATAGTTAGTTATTATGACTCATGCCCGGGCTTTAACTACGAGGTCATATTGCCTACTATCAGAGAGCTCTTTCGTCACTTTGAAATTAGTTATGTCCTGTTTTTATTCATTTACAATTTGACCTGCGCGGGACAATTGAGGTCATTTTAATAAGATACCGTTTAGGATTCATGGAGGCTTTTAGACATGGAGAGTGTCAGCTGTTCTATAGAATGCGTTAGTGTCCAGTTGATCAATTAGTTAGTTAAAATGTTAATAGCTGTAAATAATACTATGGACTGAGTTCAGAGATCAGTTAGTATGTTGCGTTGTAAACTTTTGAGATAGTGTTGTAAACATTTGCTTTCTGAGTTTTTCTATTATTTCCTCAGATATACGAAGTGTAGGAGAAGTTATGTAATCGATCGTAAGCTTCATGTTGAGTCTTCATCCAACTTTCATGTTTTCCAATCTTCTGATTACAAAAAAAAAAAAAAAAAAAAACGTTCTTATATGTGTGTGAACACGATAACACCCGGTAGATTAAATATATCTACGTGAAATGTTGTATGTGTATCCAGAACCACATCAAAACCACCCACCTATTGATTTTCAGTCAAATCAGTTAAAAATAAGGGGGATGAGGGGGAGACTTAACACAGATAACTGGCGTTGTAATGAATGTATTAACTCGAAATTTCATATTTCAAATCAGAACCCTAAGATGACAATAACTGTTTTTTTTTTAGCGAAATCGGTTGAAGAGAAAGGACTTTCAGAGATGAGGCTCAACTCAATAACTCTAATAACTGCCGGTGTAATAAAGTTATCGACAGAAAATAAACCCAACCGAGGCCCTTAGTTTATTTTATCTGGGAGTTAAATTAACTTAAGCACGCCATCCTTCGGATGGGACATTAAGCGATGGTCCCGAGCCTGTACCATGTCAGGTACTCGTTAAAGACCCCTGCCCTAGATGAATAAAAAATTTAGGGTAAGCAAAATTTAGGACTCCCACAGTAGAGTCGGGCTCATGTCCACCAAAGTGACGAAAGAGCGCTCTGGTAGTAGACGATATGACCTCGTAGTTAAAGCCTGGGCATGAGTCATAAAACCTAACCTCGACAGAAAATGTAGTAAGATTCAAAAAGCCTTTTTGTAAGTCATCTATTGATTTTTAGTCAACATGATTGATTTGTTTTCGAGAGAGAGTGAAAATGTAATTGATTAATTCGTTCTGGGGAAGTACATAGCAAGTGATTCACCGACGACTTTTAATTTGGTTTGTTTATTTGTATTAAGTACAGCTGTGAATATTCTTTTCTCATTAAGTTTCTTCTGAACTTGCAGGGTCATTAAGCTGAAAGTATTAAATAAAAATATTCTCACTTGCAGTATAGTATGCACTGTTTAAAAACTTACAAATAAACTTAACTGCACACTCAGAAGTTGCAAGTCTGTGACAATACTTCTACTTCCACTATAATACAATAGCTTAGGGGAAGTTATATCAATGGCTCGGAAAAAAATAAATACTGTCTGTGTGTGTCTTTGAACACAACTCCCAATAAAATGAATGTATTAACATGAAATTTTATATATGTACCCAGAACCCCATAAGGACACCACCTATCGATTTTAAGCCAAATCGGCCAAAGGGAAGGGGGAGAGGCTTAACTCAAGAACTGTAATAACTGCCGAAGTTATAAATGCATCGACAAGACATGAGAAATATTGGAGCAAAGGGGGGGTTCAAGGGCTCAACTTAAAAATCCTAATAACTGCCGATGTCCCTAATGAATTTATCGACATAAAATTAACCATGAAGTTTTAGAAGCCCCTATGTAAATCAACTATTGAATATTAGCGCAAACGGTCGAATGGATTTGTAGGGGGAGGGAAAAGTTAATTGAATAATTCTGGGGAAGTACATTGCCGTTGATTCACCTACGACTTTATTTTGAAACCTCAACCTCGATTTACATAACGTCCCCTATACCTTTAGGAAGTAAAATATATTTCAGTAGAGGGAGCCGGTAGCTCAGTGGTTCGAAACCCGGCCGATTTAAGGGAGGTAAAATAAACTTAAGCACGCCGTCCTTCGGATGGGATGTTAAGCGATGGTCCCAAGCCTGTACGATATCTTCTTCTCCCTGCGGCGATACGGGTCCTGAAGGTCATCTGCCGTTCTCGGAAACAGGTCCATAAATCTTTCTAAGTACTTTCCGTTCCCACAGTAGCAGAGTCTCTTCATTTTGTTTTGTCAACTCCCAAGTTTCACCAGTGTAAGTTACAATCGGACGGACAATGGTTTTATAGACAATTAGCTTGGCCCTCCATGTTAATGTGTGGAACTTGAGTATTTTTTGGACAGCAAATAGACATATGTTCCCTGCAGCAATGCGTGCTCTTATTTCGTGGCTAACGTCATTATCTTCTGTGATCAGAGTCCCAAGATATTTGAATTCCCTGACTACTGGAAATTGGGGCTCATTGATAGACATTTCGATATCAGGTACTCATGAATAATTTAGGGTAGGCAAAATTTAGGACTCCCAGAGTTGATTCGGGCTCATGCTCACCAGAGTGACAAAAGAGCGCTCTGGTAGTAGGCAATATGACCTCGTAGTTAAAAGCCCGAGTATGAGTCATAATCATATACCTATATAAAGCTGAAAATGTCTGTGCGTTGTACCGTATTCACGAACGGCTTGATGGATTTGATTAATTTTTTTTTAAATTTGTTTGTCATCGTCTGTGGAAGGTTATAGGCGTATTAGTACCTCAATATCTGGTCCATCCCAGCATCCACCCACGCAATCTTTGTAACTCAAAAACCACTGCAATGATTAATGAGGAATCTTTTTGAATAGATAAGTTTTATCTATCGGAAGGTTAAGGTCTATTTTTTAATCAACCCCTGGTCCATCCCAGCATCCACTCACGCAATCTTTGTAACTCGAAACCCATTGCAACGATTAATGAGAAATCTTTTTGAATAAATTAGTTTTAGCTCCAAAGCTAGCGTTACTACAGTTGAAGGACTATAAGCCTTATTCCGTATGAATAATTTGAAAATTATAACATCATGAATGTACTGTCGAGGAACTGAATAGCCTTATAGGAGTATATTGGGAGAAAAGTCAAAGTTCCCCGGGCAACGCCGGGTATTACTGCTAGTAACTAACTATAATTCAGTAAAATCCTTGAACAATATTGTTTCATTGTTGGAAAAGAACTGAGAAAAACAATAAAAGAGGTAATATTTGAATTGAATGTGGGAACTGCGTACTGAGACAAGGTAATTAGATGGGACAGTGAAATGAATAGTTGATTGTCTGGTTATCTGGCTAAGAGACAGGATCCCAGACTGTTCTAGAGAGGGCTACACTTACCATCCATTGATAACACATTCCTTATCAACGCATTTTTAACACACTCGTACACATCATCTATCAAACACATTATGTAACACATTTGTTATCTTTATAATGTTCAAATTTTTTATTTTCTTTTCGATAATAAATTATAAAAAAAAAGACATAAATATATCATTTATTCCTTTCTTCACTTTTTTTTACTTCCTCGGCTATACGAAATATGGGGAAAAAATCAAAAAAAAAATCGATACATTTATTACATCGGCAGTTATTGGAGTTTTTGAGATAAGCCACTTCCCTAATCCCCCTCTCCTTTGACCGATTTGACTGAAAATTGATAGGTGTTGTCCTTATGGAATTTCGGTAACATATATAATTTCATGTCGATAAATTTATACTGTCGGCAGTTATTAGGATTTTTATGTTAAGGCTCCCTCTAATCAACCCCTTCCCTTTGGTCGATTTGACTGAAAAAGAATATATGTCGTTGTTAGAGGGTTCTGGATTCACATATCAAATTTCGTGTCGATACATTCAGTCTATCGGGAGTTATCGAGTTCCCAGACACACAGACATTTTTATTTCCTGTCAATTTACAATAGGTCAGAAATTCAATGTTAAAACAAAAAACGATATGTCCTGTCGTATACACATAAATTTTCTGAGAAATCGGCCGAAGAAAGAGGGGGATATCAGAGAGTGGAGATTCAACTCAAAAACCATAATAAACGCGGATATAATGAATATATATTTTTGAATTAAAAACCCCGTAAGAACGACATCTTTAATTTTCCGCACAATTACCACAAGGGAAGCACACTCGACTCAAAATCTCAAATAACTGTCTATATAATGAATGTATCAACTTGGAATATGAAGTCTCTGAGTTAGACATATATTTTCATCCATATTGGTGAATTGGTTTCAGAAGGAGGGGGACAATTTTGTTGATTAAGTCGTGCTGGGGAAGTACATTGCCGTTGATTCACTCACGATTTGTTCTTTTTTTGTGCAGAAACATTTGATAAATGAGGACCCCTGGAACTTTAAACAAACGATGTAATTTCTCGGGTATTTGGGCAAAAGGGCTTAAGTCAGCAAATCTGAATATTAGAAGGGGAAAAATTCCTTCAAATCGGGTAAAATACATTTATGTTACTTGAAATATTATTTCAATAAAAGTATTAAATATAAACAAAGTAAAACATTCCAACATTCAGTTACATTTGGTAAAAATATTTAAATGCATTTAAGTCCTTTGGATCACAAGACTTATTGTGACTTGAGCCCTTTTGCCCGAACACCAGAGAGATTTAATTTGAGAAAGTAAGGGACGTAAAGTTCTAGGAATTGTAGGAAGAAAACTTTTATTGTAGAACTTAGAGGGACTGTTCTTCCAAGCACCCTCCTAGAGATCCGATACCCTTGTCTCAGACCTCTTTCATTCCTGATAACGTTTCACATAGAATAATATTAGGTATGTCTTTTGGCGACCCTTTTGTGAATTTTCATTTCCATTTATTTACCCAGCTATACCAAGTATAGGAGAAGTTATGTAATCGGACTCAGAAAATCTAGTTAGCTAGTCATGCCCTGGCTTTATCTACGATGTCATATCGACTACTACCAGCGCACTCTTTCATCGCTCTGATGGACTTGAGCCCGCTGGGAGTTCTAAATTTTGCCTAGCTAAAAAAAAAAAAATTAAAAAAAATCCCAATAACTGGCTATGTAATGAATGTATCGACACGAAATTTTATTTTTTAGTTCAACATCCCATAAGGATGATACCTATCAATTTTCCGCGGAATCAGCTGAACGAGAGGGGTCTAAATTTGTGTCTGTGTGAGTTTGTGAACCCACTAGGTATCTTTTGATAGAATGAATGTATCGACACGAAATTTCATATGTGAATCCAGAGTTCTCTAATGGGCCCTCTACACTATGGGCCAGGCAGTGGCCCAATCCTGCTGGGCCACTGTGTAGAGAGGGGTTGGCTTGTGTTGGTTTTTTTTTTTTTTTTTTTTTTTTTTAAAATATTAAAGGCTTTAGCTTGACGCCATTAGCCATCGTTCTATAATAGTAGTATTAGTCTTTATTCAATATTACTCAAACACTAATTCCAATACAGCTAATATAGGTGCCAATAGCTTCAAATGTGACCGAGGGATTTGTCAGGATATCTAAATAAGTGGGAGAGGGTTTTCGCAGAAGAGAGCTTATAGTTCGCATACAGTGCCATCTTTCAGCTGCATACTTCATACAGGACATGATGATGTGTTGCGGATCGTCTCTCTGCTCACACAACTCACACACATCATCAAACCGTCTACCGATCTTATGTAGGTAAGCCCCTGACACCGCATGGTTCGTCCTTAGTCTGCACATAACTCGTATCCAATTTCTGGGGGCAGAAACGTTTCTATACCAGGGAACATGGCTAACTCCAGGATTGTGACATCTATAAAACAGGCCAACCTTACTACTTTCATAATTTTTCTGCCAATCAAATCGCAATTTTTGCTTAAAATGACAGTGTACATCGTTGTAAGGAACGAGACGACCCTGATCATAAGACCGTGTAGCACCCTTGGCAAGAAGGTCAACAATTTCGTTGTTTTTTATTCCAGAGTGACCTCTGATCCAGGCAAATTTAATGACTTTACCTATCGATCTAAGTCGAACCAGACTCTCCAAGATTGAGATAACTATATTGTTCAAACGGGAACTGAGACTTACATTCCAAGCATCTGAATGGCGCTCAAGCTATCAGTAAGAATCAAAACCCTAGAATAACTTACTGATTGTAAAAACACAAGTCAAAAATTACCATTTTTGAGGTAATTGATCATGATGAACCCAATAAGCCAATATTTTTATGTGAAAAACGACACAACTGTAGTTTTACAGTTTTGCCACCAGAGAGCAGAAGTGTCGCTTTACTATTTACCGAGATCACAATACTATTTTATAGAAAAACGTCTTATTCGAATTGTGTCGTTTTTTGTTCAAAAGGGTAAGTGCACTTTCATTAGTTTGGTTTATTATAAAACGTCACATTTCAAGATGTGTCATTTTTCTTCATAAATAATGATAAATAAACAGTCTGTGTGAATTTAAATAGCGTCACATCTCAGGATGTGCCGTTTTTCTGTATACTGTATGGATAGGTTTTTTGATTTAACAACCCCTCACATTTTGAGATGTGGCACAAATAATAAGACCCAATTAGCTTTATAACCGTTGTTCAGGGAAAAAATTAAAATACCTGAAGAAGAAGAAGAAAGGGCTATTGGGATTATTGAAACCACCACATTCCTCCCCGACATGCGGTGTTTAACCAGAACTTGTAATTAAATTAGCAGGATTAATAATGTATAAGGTTATTTTTGTATTATTTGAAATAAAATTCCGTTTCCTAATAGTATTTTTTTTTTAATTTACCAAAAATGTATATTTTTGGAACAGACATTAATGGAACAGAAAGTATCTGCTTTTATGGAAAAGTGTCACAAATATTACAAGGGACGAAATTTTCACCTTCATTAGGGTTGTAATCATCAAATTTTGGAAAAATATAGCAGCTCAAAGAATACATCGTAATGTTGTTGCAACATGAAAATAAAGTCAATTTAGTCATACTGACTATCCTAATTTAGACTTTCAAGCAACTAAAAATTTTAAAATGGCTGTACTGAAAAATTAATGATTTTTGAGTTGTGTCACATTTCTATCAACGGAACGATATGCAGTATTTTGACAATATACAGGCAATGTGTTTCTTAAACTTCTCTTTTCAATGCAAAGTTATCTACAAAATGGCTCTGCGTTTTCTGATTAAAACTCTACCTTACAATTTTTCACCATCTGAAAACATAAAACATTTTTCCACAACAATATTAATTTAAACTCACTTCCAAAATTCATTATTGTACCAATAAATTTTTTTCAGAATTAAAAACAAATAAATCTGTCTAGAGCCAAGAAATCGTTTACCTATAGTATAAACTTTATACGAATACAGAATACAAGACTTTGAATGTTGATTTTCAGTGTCAGTGACAATCCCCCGATAAACTGAACCTTTGTTGTCAGTGACTCGTTGTCATGTTGCTATCTGACATGACTCAGGAACCTGACTCCTTTCTGATTACCTCTAACCTATCCACCTCATTACTGACTGTTATCACCTCATAAAAACTAGAAAGTCGGTCAAGTAATTACATAAAGTTTTCTTTGCAAGTGAACCTATCTGTAATTAGTGTTGAGATGATTATTGCCATTGTCTGTGTTTTGTTGAACGGAAACGTTTTTGTTTTACAAATTTTGTGATAAAATGTACCCTTACGAAAATCGGCTTCGGAATCACAATATCCACATATATATATTCCATATCAATAGGAGGTAGAAAAACCTTTAGACGAAAGAGCGCTCTGGTAGTAGGCGATGAGACCTCGTAGTTGATGCCCGGGCATGAATCACAATAACTAACTTGTAGACAATAAATGTTATTTCATGTTTTCTCAGTTACCTACGAAAAAAAGTTACTTAAACAAAATGAAAGAAATATGTACTTATAACATTTTTCGATCCAGACATTTTGTTGCTAGTTAGATAGTGAGATAACATTTTCCAGCAGCGAAAGAGGTGAGAGGTAGCGCAGGAGAGGAGTGAAGTGGTTTTCGCTCACCTGATCAGTCTAATCCCCTCATTCCTACCCTTCCCTCAATCTCTGCTGTACGTTTTCACCGTTCTCTCAGTAGTAGTAAAAAATAACGAAGAATGAATGTATGTAATCACTAAGGAATTCGATAAGCTAAAAAATCCTTATGACTGGCAATGTAACGAATGTATCGATACGAATTTTTCTGTGATGATATAAATACTCATAAGAGCAACACTCATAAACTTTCAGCAGAAACAACCAAAAAAAAGGGGAGAGGGGCAGGGGGGGGGGGGGGGAGAAGGGGGAGGGGGTTCAAAAACCCTAATAACGGAGAATGATGAAACATTGATAATAGAGCTGCCATCTTTAAATGACTGTTTTCTATTCTGAACGTGATAAGTGTGCAGAAACCACCTCGACTATTGACTTCTGAGAGCGGCCTCTACTATCAGTTTAACCCCATTTCCTCCTAGACACGTCCGCTAGAACAACTGCTATCATCATTTATTTAAACTATAGTATTTCAAAATTGACATCCTCCTTCCAAGTCTCACTCAATAAGACAATGATGAACTATACAAAAAAGGATTTTCCACAAATTCAATCAACAAAAATTCCGACTTTAAAAGTATGTCAAAAAAAGTTATGAAATTGGTCAGAAATACGATGTAAAGTTTTTTAAAAAATGTCGACCTGTCAGTGTGTGAAAATTAGTTAGTTATTAGTTATTATGACTCAAGCCCGGGTTTTAACTACGAGGTCATATCGCCTACTACCAGAGCGCTCTTTCGTCACTCTGGTGGACATGAGCCCGACTCAACTATGAAAGTCCTAAATTTTGCCTACCCTAAATTTTTATTCACCTAGGGTAGGGGTCTTTAATTAGTACCTGACATCGTACAGACTCGGCATCATCGCTTAACGTCCCATCCGAAGGACGGCGTGCTTAAATTTATTTTATCTCCCAGATAAAATAAACTAATGGTCTCGGTCGGGTTTCGAACCCACGATCTTGAGCTTAGAAGGCAAGCATGCATACCACTCAGCTACCGGCGCCCTCCAGTGTGTGAAAGCGATAGAATGAATGTATCGATACGAAATTTTATATGAGTAGCCAGAACCTTCCAAGGACGAAACCGAGCAAAAACGTAATTGATTAATTCATTGTGGAGAAGTACATTCCCGGTGACTAACCGACAACTAATTTTTTAAAAATTTTATTAGGAGGTCGGAAAACGTGAAAATCCATTGAAAACTCAACATCGAATTTTTGACCTACAACATAACTTCCCCTACACTTTCTATAGCTGGGGAATACTGAATAGTGTATTAGATAACAGGTACTGATTTTTCACGGTTAAAATATCATTCATGAATCACAATAATGAACTCTAGTTGAATGCGATCATGCTCCACTCAAAGGGATTACCTTGACTGTTTTTTTTTGTTTTTTTCCAGATTTTCCAGAGGAAATGACAAAGTCAATCTATTTTTAGTTGGGGGAGACAAGTTTTGAGCGTCGTGGAATTGACGCGAAAATGGAAGACAACCATATATCCACAAGTCTTTCATGCAAAGATGATGGTTTATCGACAAGAACAGGTTCAATGTTCGTACTGTTATCATCTGCAGATGGCGTGACCGGAGCCTTCAATTATGGCGAAAATCAATACCAAAGGCTGGAAAGTTATGTCAGCTGAATACAGGACTCAGTTGAATGGCAAACTGACAGATGGCTACCGGGCTAGAAGGCGTACACCAGTGTTGCCAAAGTCTGAAAGAAAACAGGCAATGTACTTCTTCAGCAAGTATATATCAATTAAATGTTCGCTCTCCCTCTAAACCCAATCCACTATTTTAAAATAATTATTTGACTTATACAGGGACTGAAAATTCTACTCAATTTCGTGTAAATACATTCATTACATATGCAGTTATTATCCCCTTATAAGCCTCCCCCCACCCCTTATCCACCACTTCCCAATGGCCGATTTGGCTGAAAACATGAAATTCCGGTGATAACTCAACATCGAACCGATTTCATATCTCCTCCTATAGCTGAGGAAGTAAAACTCGGAATAGATAATTAAAATACACAATTTCTTTGTCAAACTTTACTATATATTCTCAAAAACTCAACTAGTCTCGCCGTGTTAAGGCATTATCAAGAGTCACTTATAAACTGTCAGAAATGGTTGACAGGGTAGAAGGTACAGTTATGGAGAGGAGTGGGGGGGGGGGGGGGGGGGGGGTGTTAGGTAGTGACGGGGAATAATAGGTTAGGTTTAGGTTAGGTTTTATGACTCATGCCCGGGCTTTAACAACGAGGTCATATCGCCTACTACCAGAGCGCTCATTCGTCACTCTGGTGGACATGAGCCCGACTCTACTGTGGGAGTCCTAAATTTTGCCTACCCTAAATTTTTATTCATCTAGGGTAGGGGTCTTTAACGAGTACCTGACATCGTACAGGCTCGGGACCATCGCTTAACGTCCCATCCGAAGGACGGCGTGCTTAAGTTTATTTAACCTCTCAGATAAAATAAACTAAGGGCCTCGGTCGGGCTACAAACCCACGATCTTGAGCTCAGAAGTCAAGCACGCATACCACTGAGCCACCGGTGCCCTCTCTAGAGTTATATAAATATAAAATAGAATTTAAAGTGAATAAAAACAAATAAATAGAATTTAAATTTTTAAATAAGGCAATTAAAACATCAAATGAATCATAGTATTCTCTAAATGTGAGTTGGCAAAACGTTCCTACAATCATCAGACTCAGAGATAGAACGGAGAGACCAAAATTTGTCTATGTGTATATGTCATAAACAGTGGAGAAGAAGCGGGGGTGAAGATTTAGGGCATTCTCAAGGTTCGGATACCCCAAATTCGTTAAAGAGATATATTCTTTCTCAATCAGGTCATGCAGTTTTGCAGAACCCTTTCTCCTTGGTAACGGAAGACACTAACGTTGTTGGTCGGCCGCAATCAACATAATAATAAATTAATTAACAAACAACATTTTCTCACTAGGTTTTAGTGGAGAATTATATACCTTTATAGTTTTGTGAGGTAATCAAGATCTCAGGTCAAGTAGTCCCTGTATATGTTTATAGCATTTGTTTATTTCTTGTATTTTCTGTCTGTGGATTCCAGGTAAGTCGTTCGTCAAGTAGGAGGCCTTGATAGCGGACTTCTCTTTCAAGGGAGTCCAAGTTTTGCACATGGATCATAATGGGGGGATGGTTTCCAGGACGATAGTTGTCCGCCCCTGGGCGGGTAGGTTTCCATCTTATCGTAACGAGTGGGATGAGAGGGAGGCTCTGAAGGATGAGAAGGTCATCCGGAGCGTTGCCCCTTAACCCCAGACTTGGATGAAGAACAGAGAAAAAGGAAAGGAAATAGTTGTAAATGGGTGTAATTTGAGATCATGTGTGGTCGACCTTGATGTCCAGTCTTGAAGAACTGGGGGTTGTAACCTCTTGTAGCCTTGGTCCGAACAGGCACCGAACACCGCTCAGCAATTCTTCTTACAGGTTGTTTTCAGACTTTTAAAATTTTCTTTTGAAAAATGGCCTACGTTTTAAATTATTCAATTAAGTATCCACTCTCCCTTCAGAACCAATTTACACAAGGGGGAGTTTTTAAGTCGTGCCTTCATCCTCTGATACCCTTCCCTTCGGCATATTCCAAAAGGGCCGGAAACCATGAAATTCTGCTGAAAACTCATCATCGAATTGCTGACCGGTTACATAACTTCCCCTATACTTATATTATAGCTGGGGAAGTAAAATACCCCCGGATAAATGGTCCTACATTTTTTACACTCTCGCAAAAAAAAAAATTAAAATTTTATGTTTACCTTCGGAGGAAGAGACAAATAAAAAAAAAAAAAAGTGATTTGGCCATCTTAGCAGTTCCTTATACCAACCACTTTTGCACTTTCTCTCCCCCTCCCCCCTCTCAAATGTCACACTGGCATTACTGAATATATGAAGGTAATGTATTGGCAACAAAAAAACATCGGTTGCTATTGAGTTACGAAATCAGAACCCCCTAGCTTGGTCGAAATTACATGAACACCTAAAAACACAAAAGATCAATTGATGTATTCCAGAAATGAAATTCGATTTCAATGATTTTTTAATCATTAGAAAATGTTTTCAATGATTTACTTTGAGTATGCAAAATTTAGGACTCCCATTGTAGAGTCGGGCTCATGTCTACCAGAATGACGAAATGGTAGTCTGATAGTAGGTGATAAGACCTCGTAGGTAAAGCCCGGGCATGAGTCACAACCAACTCCGATTTCATTGGACGGAATGAAGCTGTAGAAGACCAACAGAGTTCGTTGTACCTTCCTACACTACACTACATCGTCAACGTAACGGTTCCTTTGTTGTTTGCTGGAGGTGGGCATAAGATTCCTACATACTCCATTCAGAAACATGAAGGAACAAGCCAAAAATCCCATTACACCTCCAAGAAATTGACCCAGATTCGCTCCTGCGTATCATTTCTCGCTCAGCAATATTCCAGAATCTACAATGTAAGTGAAGTTCTACTTGAAAATAAAACAAAATAATGAACAGACATGTTTACTTCCCCAGCCAAATGTAGTATAGAGGAAGTTATGTAATCGACCAGAATTTCGAAGTTGAGTTTTCACCGGAATTTATAGCCAAATGAGTCAAAGGGAAGGAAGGGTTTAGGAAGGCGTTTAACACATAACTCCAATAATTGCCAATGATTGGTTTTAGGGAGAGAGCGATAACTGAATTAATTCGTGCTGGGGAAGTACATTGACGGTGATTCATTGAATATTTTTTTTAGAAAAAAGTGCTCTTAGAGCAGTTAAAACATTTACCTCGTTACCTATCTAAAGTTGTGTATCCATGAAAAAAATCAGGTCAGGGTGTTGCGAAGAAAATGGACCTGCCGTAATATCGGACGTCAAGGTTCGTTAAATATCGTTGAGGCTACTAACCATTCGGTAATTACACCCTAGCTCTTAGATAAAATTTATCTTTAGGGACCGATGCACAAGGGAGCACTTTAATAGCTGACGCATGCTACAACCTCTGGCTACTGCAATCGTCCAAGACACTTACTACTGCAATTGTCCAAGACACTGACTACTGCAATCGTCCAAGACACTGTTCGGCCACTAGAGTAGCGGAGTCACACTACAACCACTGACTACTGCAATCGTCCAAGCCACTGCTCGGCTACTAGACTAGCGGAGGCACGCCACAACCACTGACTACTGCAATCGTACAAGACTGACTACTGCAATCGTCCAAAGACACTGCTCGGTCACTAGAGTAGCGGAGGCACGTAACAAACACTGACTACTGCAATCGTCCAAAGACACTGCTCGGTCACTAGAGTAGCGGAGGCACGTCACAAACACTGATTACTGCAATCGTCCAAGACACTGTTCGGCCACTAGAGTAGCGGAGTCACGCCACAACCACTGACTACTGCAATCGTCCAAGTGGTCACTAGAGTAGCGGAGGCACGCCACAACCACTGACTACTGCAATCATCCAAGACACTGACTACTGCAATCGTCCGATACACTGCTCGGCCACTAGAGTAGCGGAGGCACGCCACAACCACTGACTACTGCAATCGTCCAATACTCTGCCCGGCCACTAGAGTAGCGGAGGCACGCCACAACCACTGACTACTGCAATCGTCCAAGACACTGTTCGACCACTAGAGTAGCGGAGGCACGCCAGAACCACTGACTACTGCAATCGTCCAAGACACTGCTCGGCCACTAGAGTAGCGGTAGAGAGGTTCATATGGAACTTGAATGGGATTTGATGAGTTGTTGAAAAAAAGAAACTTTGAGGTTGTTGAGATTATCAGTATTATTAGCATAAGTAAAATTATAGTTGCATTTCTGATATTTAATTTAATTGAACATTGGCCCAGTTTAACAGTATTTGTTACTTTGCCCATCATTATAAGATATAACAAAAAAAAACAATAAATAAATAATGATTAATTAGCAATGTAGGATTTAGATTATAGAGACTTTAATATGTGCCAATACTTATCTGACGTTACCTAATGAATTGTTAAATTAGCAATGTAGGATTTAGATTATAGAGACTTTAATATGTGCCAATACTTATCTGACGTTACCTAATGAATTGTTAAATTAGCAATGTAGGATTTAGATTATAGAGACTTTAATATGTGCCAATACTTATCTGACGTTACCTAATGAATTGTTAAATTAGCAATGTAGGATTTAGATTATAGAGACTTTAATATGTGCCAATACTTATCTGACGTTACCTAATGAATTGTTAAATTAGCAATGTAGGATTTAGATTATAGAGACTTTAATATGTGCCAATACTTATCTGACGTTACCTAATGAATTGTTAAATTAGCAATGTTAAATTAGCAATGTAGGATTTAGATTATAGAGACTTTAATATGTGCCAATACTTATCTGACGTTACCTAATGAATTGTTAAATTAGCAATGTTAAATAAGCAATGTAGGATTTAGATTATAGAGACTTTAATATGTGCCAATACTTATCTGACGTTACCTAATGAATTGTTAAATTAGCAATGTAGGATTTAGATTATAGAGACTTTAATATGTGCCAATACTTATCTGACGTTACCTAATGAATTGTTAAATTAGCAATGTAGGATTTAGATTATAGAGACTTTAATATGTGCCAATACTTATCTGACGTTACCTAATGAATTGTTAAATTAGCAATGTAGGATTTAGATTATAGAGACTTTAATATGTGCCAATACTTATCTGACGTTACCTAATGAATTGTTAAATTAGCAATGTAGGATTTAGATTATAGAGACTTTAATATGTGCCAATACTTATCTGACGTTACCTAATGAATTGTTAAATTAGCAATGTAGGATTTAGATTATAGAGACTTTAATATGTGCCAATACTTATCTGACGTTACCTAATGAATTGTTAAATTAGCAATGTTAAATTAGCAATGTAGGATTTAGATTATAGAGACTTTAATATGTGCCAATACTTATCTGACGTTACCTAATGAATTGTTAAATAACAGGATGAAGTTATACACTTTCCAAGTGACAACTGATTATTGGAACATAGATACTAAAATGTTGATAAATTGTGTTATTGAAATTAATAGGAGCGCTAATAAATATGGGTCAAATGTACACATGTTATATACATGAAATAAATCTGTTATATAATGTTATGTATGCATCTCTGGGGGCTAAGGGTTAATAGCGCTATTTTGTCAGCTGACTGCCAATTTTTATAATTATAATAATACGTATTTTATATCATTGAACATCAGCTTTCAAATATTTAGTTGTATTCATTACAGAAAACATACGTCTTTACACAATAAATTAGTAGGTCTGAAGACAGTAAACGAAACTCTAATAACGAGTGTTTGACCTCTGTCTGTCTGTTCTGATTTCTCGGAAAGTATTGAATCAAATTTTATTTACTAAAACTTTGAATAATGTAGAAGGTTGATATGAACCGATGGGGCAAAAATAATATAGAAAACAGGGAATATTATATATTATTATTAAGTTCTCGCTCTCTCTCAAAAACCAATTGTCAGTTAGTGCTAAGAATAAATTGTTGACTTACATTGCAATTTTGTGTCGATGCATTCGTTACGTCAGCAGTTATTAAGATTTTGGAGTTGAGTCCATCTCCTGTGATCCTCCTCTCTATGTGTTGTCGTCATGCGATTTTCAATTTACATATAAAATTTCGTCGATACATTCTTTAATATTAAAAAATATGAACATTAATTGTGTTAAAATGATTTAAATGAATATAATAATACAGATGGAAGTGTAAAAGGTGGGGGCCAGGACTTTAAAAAAAAAATTGAAATTTTGAAAGAATTCTGATAAATAATTATAAAGATCTATAATAGTTTTCACAAATATATTTATTCAAATAAGTATGGAGTAAGTTTTCTTTTATGTATTTTGCACTTCATGTCATCTTAGTTTAGTAAAACTGTGGAGTCTTGGCGAGCCCACGCAACCAAACGAACCAGGTAAGAATAAGAAGCATTATTTTACAAACAAAAACAAAGATTATTTTACGACAACAATTAATTTATAATTCATAACAACGGCAGTTATTATTATTATAATTTTTTTCTTTTGTATTAAGCCTCTCCTAGAGTGGCCATTACTGGGTTGATTTCTCCCCTCTTGACATTGCCATTATCTCTTTTTTATATTAGAAATGCCTTGAAATGCCGGTGAAAATCAACATCGAATTTCTAACCGATAATAATTTCGCCTAAATAACTGGAGAAGTAATATTAGGTGGTACTGGTTATTTAGTCTACTTAACTACAGGTGGTACGCAGAGGCCGATTTAGGTTAGATTGCGTCCTAGGCCCATTCCGAATTGGCGCCCTGCTTGTTTTGTGATGATATGTTATAATGAAAAAATATGATAATAAAAGTACCTATGAAAAATATATTTTATTCTTTGATTTTATTTACTGAAATAAAAAAAGAAACTATAAACATTATCATAATCTGTCTTGATCCATACTTGCAATCAAATAGTTTTTTGAATAATTCGTTGAGGGAATAGTTAAATAAATGCGTTAAGCAATATATATGTTAGGATAAATCTCGCAAAGATCACGTGAATGCAACGGAGGATTCAAATTTTGGCGCACTAGGCCAGGGCTTAAATCAATCACACAGTGATACGCCAAAAAATATGTTTTAGAACCGGTGATGTAGTCTATGTATGAGTGTTAAAAGGGCAGGTACTCCCGTTATCGTCCTTGACCCGACGGTCGCCTCCGACCCCAAGCTATTTCTGCAGGTCTCTTCATGTTCAAACATGTAGAACCATGAAACATGCCTCGCCGTTGTTGTCATCTACCAACAAGCTCCTCCCTTATTCAAACCAATACTGGGTGTGGGCTAAAATAAAAGAACAAATAATGAATATAATTAAATAATAAAATTAATAATATAAAAACAAATAATAACATTACCTACCACATTTCCTATAGAAATAATAGCTTGTCTTTTACTTAATTTTGATTCCTACAGTAATTTCCGAAAAGGGCCCTAAAAAATATCGGAAGTTCAAGACCTGCATTTGTTAAGAAAGTGCACATATTTAAAAAAAAATTCAATTAACAAACTTTTCATATGGATTTCTTCTAAATTTACGAAAGAAATGCCATATTGTTTTTCTAAATTTTGCAAACATGTTAAATCCAATCCAAAGGTTTATCTTACTTATTGGGTTAACAGGGAAATGTATAGCATAGAATAAGAGAACAAATATTTGGGTTTATTTACCTTAAACCTGCATTATAAATTGGTTAACTAAATACTGAAAAATGAAAAAAAAAATTAAATTATTTTTTAAAAAGAAATCTTACAAACTAATTTATAATTATTTGATATTTTGGGCATATAATATATATTATGTACATATTAGTAAATAAAAGTACCTCCTTTGCGCATCAATTTCGATGTTATTTAACACCTACTTGGTTCATCACACAATAAGCCTAAACACTTTTCTCACTCCTAGACTGTCCACCTTTACATCTCTCTATTAGAACAGCGGATGGTCGTCTTTTGTACTCCACTCATTGGTTAATTTTAAAACAAAATGCGACTTCATATAATTATTCACTAATTTAGTTGCTTCACTGTTTTTATACAAATAAATATAATTAATTTTATAATATAATATTAATAACTACAATATGTGTAATTTTATACATCACAATTCACAGTACATTACAAAAAAACACAAGTGTTATACATACTTATGTGGATCAGCAAAAACATTCAACGTAAAACTCAGTCTCATAACACAGTGCCCACCATACATACAGTCAGTAACAAAAATGTTCGGACGGTTTGATTTTTCAATAAAAAAGTATAATAATTAAATGCAAAAGTAATAAAAAATAATTAAAGCCATTTTTCAATCAAGAATAAGAATTCAAAAGTGGGTTAGGATAAAGGAAAAACAGCTTTGATTGGAACAAATAAATATTTTAATTTAATAAATTTTATAACAAGTAATGTAGGTAACAAAAATTTTCGGACAAAAATGTAAACAACTATAAATAAATTCAATGTTTTTTTTACGATTTCACAAATTCAAAAACCATAATGTTAATTAATATTTGGTTGGGTACCCTTTTTGTGTAATAACATCTTTCATTCGATTCGGCATTGATGATGAAACTAATTTTTTGGTGAAATTTGGAGATATTTTACCCCACTCTTCTAATAACTTTTGTTTCAATTCGTTTTTTGAAGCAATGGGTGTTAATCGAATTTTCCTGTCGAGCTCACCCCATACGTGTTCAATTGGGTTGAGATCGGGCGATTGGGGGGGGTTTCATAACTTTAAGGGCAGTTATACAAAAGCCAAGTACGTACCAATTCACAGGTGTGTTTCGGATCGTTGTCTTGGTAAAAATGAAAAGTCCGTAAAATCCCAAGTTTTTCTGCACTCTTTTTCAAATTGCTCCTTAGTAATTCGGCATAAACTTTTCCAGTCATGGTGGTTTCAATGAAAACCAGTTCACCAATTCCACTAGACGCCATACACCCCCACACCATCACTGAGCCACCCCCATGTTTTACTATTGGTTTTAAATTTTTTGGATTCAGCTCCTCATTACGCCTTCTCCAAATTTTGTCGCGACTGTCGGGACTAAATATATTAAACTTACATTCAAAAGTATTTGCTTGCAATAGAACAAACCGCAATAATAAAATATTCTTGTATCTTGTAACTCTTCACAACATAAAAAGAAATCTCAGGTCATGTAATGTCAGAAAACTAGATTTTTGTGATATGACGTTGGAAGAGAGCGACAGCAGCGCTGACCCTCGGCAGAAACCGTCCCTTCCCCCTACTCTATCCCCTCCACCTTCCCTCTAAAGAAACTAAGTACCCAATTTTTCTAATTTAAACGTTTTTTCTCCGATATTTCGACAAATAAATGTTTCCAGATCATGTCCGTTTACTTCCATGTAATATATGTATACATATACTATTACTTTACTTTTGTTTACTTCCCTATACATATAATATATGTATACATAATAATATGTACTAAAAATGTTGTAATCGTGTGAACATCAGAGATCAATTGCATGCGTGTGTTTATGTGAGAGCTCAAACGCTTTGACCTGACATCGTACAGGCTCATGACCATCGCTTAACATCCCATCCGAAGGACGGAGTGCTTAAGTTTATTTTACCTCGCAGATGAATGACATTACTCCAAAAAATTTCTAAATGATTCTGGAACTCTTTTGCGAAGCTCAATCTTTTTTTTCATATTTTTTTCACTCACAAACGGTTTTTGGTACTCTCCCATTATATCCTGCTTCTTTTAGAATTCTTCGAACATTTTGTGGGTGAACTTTCTTTCCCGTTTCTCTGTATACCTCGGCGACGATCTGAGGTGCACTCCTCGAGGGCTTGTTTTTAATTTTCCGGACAACGCTACACCTTTCTCGGTCGTTTAATACTCTTGGACGGCCAGAGGAAGATTTCAAATCTATCCGATCCTCGTGCTTGTACCTTCGAATTACATCGGCTACGGTGCTTTTACTTCGGCCTACCATACCACCGATTTTGCGGACACTTAATCCTTTTTCATAATTTAAAATTATTATCTGTTGAACTTCAAAAGATGTTCGACCCATCTTGACAGCAGGAAATACAAATAACTACTGAATGCAGTAATAGAAGGATATAAACACATTTTATTTGTTCGGTATTAGCGGTTGGTTGAGAAGGGATTAAAGATCATGATCAGAGTCGCATTTGTTTACAAAACAAACAACAGGTGTCCAGAAAATTTTGTTACGTGAATTTCTTGTCTTCAATTATTAATGCAAAATTTCCTATTAGCTGTAAATGTTTAATTAATTGTTTTACGGAGTTTTGAAATGATTGATGAGCTCGAAATTTAAAACTTTGCTTGAATTAAATATTTTGCCATATAACTATGTGTAACTGCAAAAGAAAAACAAAATTATAAATTGTCCGAAAATTTTTGTTACTGATTGTACATAAACAAGGGAACACTTCATAACGATCTTACGATACACACAATACCCGAAACAATACAAACTACTTACATACAGTTTTTTAGCAAACTTTACACAACCCAGATACGCTCATTATCTTCAACACATAACCTTTCAAAGAAGGGTAAGTTTTATCACTAAATTAGAATATGAAAATTCAATTAAATTTTTAATGTTTTCTATATTTTAAGACATAACTGTACAGGAGGGACAGGAAAACCCCGTGGGGACTGAAGGTTCGGATTGTAAACTGGTTGAACTTCCATTTAGTATTTGTTAAGTCATGGCTAAAGATGGAAGTACCGAAAGTTCTCCCATATTATATATATTTTGTGAAATAGACAATATTTTTTAAAAAACATACATTTTTTCTTCTCTTTTTATTAAGTGTTTCACAATATCACTGCAAAAAATGTTAAGTATCACTTTGTCATATATTGGAATGCAAACTAACAGATAAGAAATTTAGAGTATTGGGTAATTTACCGATTATACATACTCAAAATAAATAAAGAAAGAAAAAAAGAATTCTTCTAAACAATAAAACCGAGTTAGAAATTCAATTTAAAAAAACCATGATTTCTATTTACTAGTTTAATTAACTCTATAAATGGTTCAGTCTTCAGAACAATGGCAATAATAATAATAATTATTATAAAAATATTTATTTGGAATATTAAAACATATAAAAGTAAAACACGCTTAGAGAAACCAAGCACAATAAAACAGGAAGGTATTCTTCATGGAAGTTAGAATATACATAGATAATAAATAGAAAGTAAAAAAATAAAATATTATTTCATGATAACAGTTATTATAGGTACTTTCGAACTGCTACATATATTTTTTTGTCTGCTCGCCAGGAAAATCGCTGTTCCGTTGTTCGACTCATTTTATAAGACTGCATTTCAACAGTTGTAGATGTTATTAATAGCTGCTATTTAAAAATAGCAAGAACAGGTGATAGCAAGTGTACTGAAATAGTTTTTTGGCCCATCACTATAAAACTCTGAAGAATGGATCTTGTAAATTGCTTAACATTTCTAGAAAATCCGCTTCAACACATCAGACTGTTGTACTCGTTTGTTATGGATCGTTACTTCACGTGTTGGTGAGAAAAATCGATAAATCATTGAGGGGGAGCGTCTGTGTGTCTATGTGTGTGTGTGTGTGTGTGTGTGTGGGAGAGTGACAGGAACAAAACAGGAGTGAGAGGAGAATATCTGGGTGAGAGAGATGGAGATACAAAGCTGCTATTGTGTGAGAGAGACAGAGATAGAAGCTGCTGGTGCGAGAGAGAGGGAAGAACGAAGCTGGTGCGCCTGTGCTCCCAGCTGATCCACTCCCCACTCCTCAACCCTAGCTAGATCAGCTGTTCAGTGTTCCGCACAAACACAAACGGGGCACTCAGTTCCTCATAAAGTTGGTGTTCTTCACGTAGTTTGTGGTGTTTTTGACTGTTTATAGTACCTCTGTGAACTCTAAGAAACTAAACAACAAACATCTCATACATATATTATTATATACATTGGAAACTATTCAGGTAAATCATTTTAACGATTATTAGTGAATATAATTATTATTTTAATGCCGTTTAAGCATCATTTTGTATGATTTGACTTCAAACTTCCCTCTCATCACCTATTTGTTCCTGATTTTCCGAAATTAGCCGAAGCATTCATCTTAAGTTGTCTTTAGTACAAGTTCCTTTGTCTTTGTTCGTCCATAGTCGTTCGAATTACTTTCTAATATTATGGACATACTAAGACATTTTAAATTAATTATTTCTATGGAAATTCTACAGAAATGACGATCGATGTAATACTTTCAGCATCTTTGTTGTCACATTCACAACACTTAACAACAAAGATGCACCATCAAAAAATCACAGTTAGGAACCAGCTCTCTTTAAACTAAGTTTTAACCCTAAATGTTTATTTTTTTTGTTTTCTTAAATTTCTTTCATGTTTTCCAAGTCAAATACACTCTCTTTTATGTGTATGACCTTGTATACGTTCAGAATTTATCTTCATATATGTAGCTTTCAAGTGAAACAAAATATATCTTTAAGTGCATCGTCTTAAGTTTCTTGAAATGAGTAGTGTTTTCTGTTATAATTGAAGATACAACTTATATTGTTGGTGACGATTGTTACAATTTACGATCCGTAATTAATAGTGATACAATTTGTTATTACTTGTTTGCTTCTTAGTATAATATAATTTATCGTCTGTACAAAATCAAATACAGTGAAAAAATTAGGGTTATTGAGTCGAGTCCACTCACCTAATCCACTCCCCCTTCGTTTCTGTGGCCGAATTCGCGGAAAATTATTAGTTGCCGTCCTAATGGGCTTCTGTATTAACATATAAAAATTTCGTGTAGATACATTCATTCTATTGGGAGTTACACAATTTAATTTTTTTTTTCATTTTTGGAATCAGGTCAGAAAAAATGAATTTCGGGTGAAATCATCATATTATTTTTGACCGATTACATCACTTGCTCTATACTTCATGTTTAGCTGGGGAAGTAATAAATAATAATGAAGGTTTTGCTTGAAGAGAACGAAGAGAGAGAGCCATCTTATTGTTTGAAGGTCAGTGTGTAATGAAGTAGCCAGCAGTTCTCTTCAAGAGATATACAAAGTATAGAGTTCGAAACCCGGCCGAGGCCCTTAGTTTATTTTATCTGGGAGGTGAAATAAACTTAAGTATTTTACCCCCCAGATAAAATAAACTTAAGCACGCCGTCCTTCGGATGTGACGTTAAGCGGTGGTCCCGAGCCTGTACGATGTCAGGTACTCGTTAAAGACCCTTGTCCTAGGTGAATAAAAATTTAGGGTAGGCAAAATTTAGGACTCCCACAGTAGAGTCGGGCTCATGTCCACCAGAGTGAAGAAAGAGCGCTCTGGTAGTAGGCGATATGACCTCGTAGTTAAAGCCCGGGCATGAGTCATAATAACTATCTACAAAGTATACAGGAAGTTATTTAATTGGTCAGAAATATGTTGATTTACCAACGGTATTTCATGTTATTCGATCCACTGTTATGAAAAAAAAAATGTCTGAAATTTTCTTAACTAATTGTATCGTAAGTTCCAAAAGAATAAATACATCAATACGAAAGTTTTATATATGTATCCAGAACCCTATTAGGACGATACTTTGATTATCGATTCATTGATTCTCTGCCGAATCGACTTGGGAGGGGGCGGATAAGAGGGGGTTTTTCAAATCAAAAACCGCAATAACAGACGGTGGTAATGAGTGTATCGACACAAAATTTGGTACAAGGATTAAGAAGTCCTTGAGGAAGACTACTCAGGATTTTCAAAGAAATCGGTAGAGTTTAGTAGGGCGAAAACCTACTGTTAGGTAGATTACGTAACTTACCTCACACTTTATATAGCTGAACAAGTTCTATTTAGTAACCTTTGATATTCATCGATTCACTCATTTTTTCATTTCATAATCTATTTATTCATAGATTAAGTTTACCCATTTGTTTATTTCCTTTCAAGTACGCGTTTCGTCGTTTTGTACCTAAAATTATTTTTTTTTAGATTTTAAAGTTATTATTCATGTGAAAGATTGTTTTAGATGAAGTTATCATTTGTAGGCTTTCGAAATACTATAATCACCAGTCAGTTGTTCAATGGGCTAAGTTTGTGTTTAGTTGAACACTTAGTGAGATGTTGCTTTTAGCGTTTATTTGAGCCAGTTACCTAGTATTTGTTTATGAATTAACTTTTATTTGTATACGGGAAGTTATTTAATCGGTCAAAAATTCGTCCTGAGCCTGTACGACTTCAGGTATTCGTTAAAGACCCCTTACCCATAATGAAAATTTAGGACTCCCATAGCAGAGTCGGGCTCATGTCCACCAGAGTGACGATGGAGCGCTCTGGTTGTAGGCGATATGACCTCATAGTTGAAGCCCGGACATGAGTCTTAATAAACTAACTGTATTTGGTCAGAAATTCGGAGTTGTTTTTATCGGAATTTCATATTTTCCGACCACTTGATTCCAAAACCATCAAACGACGACACCTATTGTTTTTCAGCTAAATCGAATGAAAGGGAAGGTGGGGGGGGGGGGGGGGGGATTAGGAGGATGCTCAGCATAAAAACTAATAACTATCGACAGAATGAATGTATCGACACGAAATTTTATATGTATACACCCATCAATTTTCCACTAAATCGGTCAAAAGAGGTAGGATCAGGGGAGAGGCTTAACTCAATTACTCCAATAACGGCCGTTGTAATGAATATATCGACGCGATATTTCATATGTGCAATCGAAATCCTATAAGGACGAAAATTGTCAATTTTCAGCAGAATCGGCAGAAGGAAAGGGAGGGCTCAACACAAAAATCCCAATAACTGCCGATCTAACATAAAATTTCATATTGGAAGTTAAAACCCAATGATGACATATTCTGTCAAATTTCAGCGATATCGGCTGCAGGGAAGGGGTCTCAATTTTAAAACCCTAATAACTGCCGATGTAATAAATTTATCGTTACAAAATTTAATATGAGGATTAAAGGAGCCCTTGCGTAAGTCAACTGTTGAATATTAGCGCAAACTGTCGACTGCTTTTGGAGGGGGAGCGGACAAATTGATTAATTTGTTCTGGGGAAGTACATTACCGATGATTCACCGACAACTTTTTTTTCGTATTGCACTTTAATAAATAATGATTTAAAAAAAAATGAAAATAAAGAAATAGAAATGTAAAAAGTAAATAATATAAAGTTGAACCGGTTGAAGGCCATGTTTTCAGCTGTTCAATTCATGACCGACCTCTCTAGGAACACTGCCAATTTTTTATTTAGACATTGTATTTTTAATGTTTTGCAACATCATTTCAATGTTAACTTATATAGCTCATTTCAACTGAGAAATGTCTTCAGTGAATCTATTCACCAATTTATTCCCCCAACAAGAGTCAATTATGTTTCCGCTCTCCCTCCAAAACCAATTCATCCTTTAGACTAAAAAGCAAGTCCTCGTACTAAATGTTCTTTCGATACATTATATCGGCAGTCTTTATGGTATTGTCGAGACCCGCTTCTGAAGTTACCCCGTTACCTTCGACCGATTTCGCGCAACATTTATAGGTACCATTCTTATGGGTTTTTGAATTTAAATATAAAATTTCATATTGGTACATTCATTACATCGACAATTTCTGTGTTAAGCCTCCCCTAATCCTGCCCTTTCCTTTGGCCGATTTAACTAAAAATCAAGTGTCTCAAAGGTCGTCCTTTGAGTGTTCTGTAATCACATCTGAAACTTTGTGTCAATACATTCATTACAACAAATACAAAAAAAACTTTATTTTCTATTTTTCTTATGGAATATTGTCTATTTCACCAAATATTTTGTAAAATTATTTTGTTTAAAAAATTGTTTTTTAAAAACATAGGCAAAAAGCATTTCAGGACTAGCCTCATTATTAAGGAGGATCGATCCTAGACGCAAAACAATGAAAATACAAAATGAACACATTACGTACAAACAGAAAATCGGATCGAAGGACTGTCAACAATTTCTTCATTATTTGAGCTTAACGTCAACACGAAACGACCTATAGACTCTATTCCCAATAATCTTAATGGACGGAGCTTTTTAATTTTCTGAAATGAAAAGGTCGGAAAATATGAAATCGCGTTGAAAACTCCGCCTCGAATTTCTTACGAATTTCTTCGTACAGCAGGAAAAAATGATGTGTAAAGTAAGAGAATAAACATGATGGGTTTGTAAGCAATGTACAACGTACTTGTATATTGTTAATAAATATTAGGTTTGACAATAGTTGTGAATGTTACATCAGCCATGGCACGTGAAAAACAGGTACGTAGAAGAGATGCGTGACGCAGAGACAGCTATGTTATCTCCGTTGTATCCAGGATAAACGGGAAACTCCTCTTTTGTCCAGTTTCCACATCAGAAGAATAACAAATTTTTTTTTTAACTTCTCCAGATATACGAAGTATAGGGGCAATTTGTATTTTTTCATTAATTCGAAGTTGCGTTTTCACCGGAATTTCATGTTTTCCGATGCACTATTCCTTTTTTTTTTTTTTTTTTTTAGAAATTCCGTTGATAAATCAACATCGAATTTCTGATCAATTACATAACTTTTCCTATACCTTTTCCTATACCTGGTATATCACCGCAAGAGATGGACTACTTCATTAGGTCCCTCTACGTTCTCTTCCAGCAAAAGGTTTATAATATATTATATTACTCCCCCACCTATACAAGAAGTAAAGAGGGAGTTATGTAATCGTACAGAAATTCGAAGTTAAGTTTTCACCGGAATTTCATGTTTTTCGACCTCCTTATTCCTAATTTAAAAAAAAAAAGTATTATGTCTGTGAGCACTATGACTCCCGATAGATTATTGTGGGACGAGATTTCTCAATGTGAAATTATTTCAAAACAAATTTTAGATTTTAGAAATGATAACCCCCAAGTGACTGAAGAGACAAGAAATTAAAATACAAACTGTTACTAACACTACTAGACAAAATATCTAAATTAATTTTGTAAATAAAACAACTTGTGTACAATGCAGTGATGAAACCGATGTGGACCTACGGACTTGAACTCTAGGGATCTGCCAAGGTTTCCAATCTGCAGCGCATCCAATCCCCTCAATCCAAAACCCTTCGTACCCACAGAGATTTTCACATCATATATTTTCTACTGCCTTTTGGTGGAATATTATTCAAACCAGAACTGATTTTCAAAGCAAACTGAGTCATCTTCAGTTCCACATCTCACCCGCACAGTCTAATGAAACACTCAGGATTTCTTTGGGGATGGCATTATTGTTGAGGTGTGCTGGAGAACAAATTTTAAAGTATACTTTTTTTTATTTTTTTTTTTACAAATATCACTTTTTATAATACGGACAGCCATCTCTATAAGTTTTTATTTTTAAAGTTATTATTTTTCAACTTTTAATTATTAATTAGTATTATTTTTATTTTTGTGTATTTAATATGCAAATCATGAGTTTCTGTCATGTCAATTTAATATGCAGAATTTATAATTTCCCTTGAGGCCGAGTATTGACGTCTTGAAGAATTGACCAGTGTAAAGTATGCCAACTGGGAACTGGGTTTCAGAGAGGGCAAACAGGAAGCGAATACACGACAGAGGCCGGAAGTTGGGCGAAAAATGTACCCATCCCCCTTCTCCAAATGTAGGTTAAATGATTTATGTATTATGTTTTGGAAACCTAAAGGGGCGGATGAAACTGGACACAAATAAATTATTTTTAACCTGACGCTGGGGGTGGTGGGGGGGGGGGGGGGGGTAGCTACCCCCTCCCCATGGCTTCATGACAAAGAATAATATATTTATGACTAAATTTGGCTGGGAACTTGGGTTTTTTGTCTGGAAGCAACAAAACATTGAGCACGACGTCCTTCGGAACGTTTAATGACGATATCACTTACTCGTTAAAAGATGACAAGCCTAGTGAAACTAAAAAAAACTTGAGCAACATCTAGGATTCTTACAGTGAAGAGCGTAGGATGCTTAGGTCCCTAGGTGTCAACACTAGTTCACCGTCTCTATACCTAACTGTAGTTAGATGAGTTTAGGATTCAATGATTTTATTACAGAGAGTTCTTGTTTATCCCAACTTTTTTTTTTAGATAAATGCTTGAAAGTAAGCAACTTTTTAAAGCAACATAGCAGATAATCATTCAGCGCCAACTCGATACGAAATGTACTTCCCCAATGCGAATTAATCTACTAAGTTTTCGGTCTCCCTCTGAAATCAATTCACCGAACGGTGTCCTATTTAAATACTTTTAAATCCTCTTACTAAATTTTGTCCTCTGATCCTTCCACCGATTTCGCTAGGTGTCTTCCTTATGGGGTTTTGAATTTAAATAAAAATTTCGTTTCGATACATTCATTCTATCGGGAGTCTAGGCTCTGTACCTTATATGAAAAGGACGACCTCATACACTTCTTGTTCTATTGTCCCTCCTTGTGTATCCCCAGGCAAACATTTCTCCACAATTATCTCACCAATAGAACAGAATATTATTCAGAAACATTTGTGCATATTTTAAATAATTTTGAAGTTAGAAAAATTAACAATTTATTTTTATTTTTTACTGTTGTTTCGAAAATAAAGAATAATTTAATTTAATTTGTTGCATGTAAGATGGATATATATATATATTTTTTTTTTTTATTTTTTATTTATTTATTCATGTTCATGTCATATCCTGTTTTATATAATGTTTGAATTGTTTCTTTTATCCTGGTTCACTATTCATATTCATATTTAAAGAGCATGTCCATTTTTACTACATATTTCAGTATTATTGGTATATTTTTATTTAGTTGTTATATTGATTATTATGTACAATTCTTTGTATAGATATTTTTCTTTCATTTTATTTTATGAACTTAAATATAAAAATATTTATTTTGTAAAAATAAAAAAAATTAAAAAAAAAAACCACTCATTGCCATAGAGGTTGTAATCTTTTGTGCAATAAAAGTTTATCTATCTATCTATCGGGAGTTACAATTATCGTGTTGACATACATAAACTTTTTTTTTTTTTCATTTTGAAATCATGGATTAGAAAATATAAAATTCTGGTAAAAACATAAAATTTCTGTCAGAACACATAATTTCCCTTATAGCTGTGGAAGTAGAACTCGACTGACTATCGACTGGCTATCGACTTGTTGACCTTCCGTTCCTGTTTCTCGAAATGTGTTTATTTTGCACTCATTGCTGACTTGGCCTATATTCGAGCACTTTCAAGGTTTCTTGAAAACATCGAAAGTAGCTTTTCTATAATTTATGTTATATATAATTTATTTTATATTATCATCTACCAGGGTACGCGGCGTGGTTTTGTTAGTAACTTTAACCAGGTTATTACAGATATCTGCCCGGTTAGAAACTAAGTCGTGTTTAAATCGTTGTAACGCTTGGTAACGAATTTTAAAATAGGTTTTTATTATTGGTAGTTTTTTTTATTAAAAAGGATTCGAAATAAAGAAAAAAATAAAATAAATGACCCTATTTGACCTATTAACCATTAATAATTTGCAAAAGTTCAATAGTTGAGCGGAGCTCATTCTGGAGTGAAACGGAAGAATGAGCGTAGCTCAATCTTTAGACGACTCGTGTGTTTCGTTTGTGCCCCTCCTGCATTGAAACTGTTTATCTGATCCTGATCAATTTTTGCATATTGATGGATATCAGTCACGTGAAGGTTGTTAAAAAATAATTTCGAAAATCGGACGTACCACGGAGGAATAATCACCGAAAATATGTTCATTCATAGACTTCAATGCGAAACGTTCAAATTCTTCTCAATCGACAATGGCATGAAGCGCGCGCATGAAATTGAGGTCATAGGTCGAGGTCAAGAGTAAGATTTGTTTAAAAAAATAATATATAATATAATAATAAAAAAATAATCAATGAGGAAATAATTATATAAAATCGAAGTAGCATCGAGGAATAATCACTGAAAAAAACAATGAAACTGAGACCATTGTTGGAAGACATTGTTGCGGTGCTGCGCGTGAATTAAAAGTTCTCGGCGAAGCCCTTGACAAATTTTTCGGGAGAAAAAATTATTTTGGACCATATTTTTTCATAAATAAAGTATATTCCTTGACGATAACCACGTTTTCTCGCATGGAGGGAGCTCGCGGCGTAAGCTAAGCGAGTGACCGCTAATGAAATTAAAGTTCAAGGTATAGGCAATTTGAGTCACGGCTCCGCTCAATATTTGCAATTAGCAGAATGCATTGCATACCTAGTATTTATATATATTTACTATTAAATCTTTAAAACTAAAAAAATGTCTGCAGGTCTGAAATGCAGATTTCCTTGTTCCTTTTATTGAGTTCTGTTCTCTTTATTTCATTGCAGTCAGTAGACAACTTTTAGTTTAAAAATGTAATACTCTTTTAATTCCCACCAGCTTGTCATACTTGCTTTCTTTTAATTTCCACAGCATGTCAAACTTGCTTTCTTTTAATTCCCACCAGCTTTTCATACTTGCTTTCTTTTAATTTCCACAGCTTGTCATACTTGCTTTCTTTTAATTTCCACCAGCTTGTCATACTTGCTTTCTTTTAATTTCCACCAGCTTGTCATACTTGCTTTCTTTTAATTTCCACCAGCTTGTCATACTTGCTTTCTTTTAATTTCCACCAGCTTGTCATACTTGCTTTCTTTTAATTTCCACCAGCTTGTCATACTTGCTTTCTTTTAATTTCCACCAGCTTGTCATACTTGCTTTCTTTTAATTTCCACCAGCTTGTCATACTTGCTTTCTTTTAATTTTTCTCCAGAATGGACTTTTCATTTATTTATTATTGTTATTTTATTACTTTATAAGTTGCTTTTATATAAGTCTTATTGTTTATTTCTTCATTTTGTAAATATTTTTCTCTATCAATTTTTCGTTTTTAAGCAAACCATTTTCATTTAATCTCGTTCAATTTACTAACAGGATCTTTGTCACCCTTAACTAGATTATTTTCTTTTGTTTTTCTTCTATTTATTTTATTCTTACTTGAGCACCATTAGAGAACTTTTTATTTATTTATGTATCTATTCATCTCTTCACATGTATATATTTATTTCCTGTATTTTTTTAAAATATTCTTTATTCTTCTAATTTCCAGTATCATGTATTATGCCAACCTCCATCTGTAATATACTACCTAATGTATAAAAACAGATGTAAAAAAAAAATAATAAAAATAAATATTGGTAGCTTTTTATTAAAAAGGTTTCGAAATAAAAAAATAAATAAAATGAATGAGATGTGGGAGAGGAGAGAGAGGACATAGACTTTGAACCAACCATGTTTTTACAGATTCCCCCTCTCTCTAGCCCCCACTCTACTCCCTCCTGGGGCCATGGATGTTGTATAAATAACCAATAACAGCGTTATAGAGACATAGATAATATTCATCGTACACGAGAGGAAAAAAGATCGTCCAGCTAAGTATTTCCCCAGTACGAATTAATCAATTGTTCCAGAAAAATCAGCATGTGTGTTCACCGCTGCTTAGTGAATCTTGTTTTGTAAGAAAGTCTCGTTTTGTAAGAATATGCTAGCAATACCAATGAGAGCACTGGTCGCTCAGAAGTAGCATTCTTGCCTATTCAGCTCAAAATCGCTGGTTCGAAACCAGAGGCGGGCTCTTGTCTAGCAGAGTGATATGACATAGTGAAAGCCCCCGGGCATGAGTCTCATAACAAAACAACAATAAAGCTAAAGATGTGATTCCTGTTGGGCGGTATTTAAATTCATTCCTCATCTATTACAGCTACTGGCTGCGTTAATTATATTCTAGTCTTTGATTCGAAGCCAAGATAGAGGAAATATTGACAAGATAAGTACTAGCTTGCCTGCTTTGGATGAGGTGACCTATCTTCTTTCAGTCTGATATGTGAAAAGCTCCTTAATATTGGACCTGTAGTGGAATAATCGGAAAGACAATGAGCCACTTGGAGACTACCAGTGGAGAGGAACAGGCTCACCTTGATCTATAAGGTGATGTGGCACCACCCACCGCAGACCAAGTGGCAGAGTTGGAGTGATCTTGAGCCTCTTGGAGACTACTAGTGGAGAGGAACAGGCTCACCTTGATCTATAAGGTGATGTGGCACCACCCACCGCAGACCAAGTGGCAGAGTTGGAGTGATCTTGAGCCACTTGGAGACTACCAGTGGAGAAGAACAGGCTCACCTTGATCTATAAGGTGATGTGGCACCACCCACCGTAGGCCAAGTGGCAGAGTTGGAGTGATCTTGAGCCACTTGGAGACTACCAGTGGAAAAGAACAGGCTCACCTTGATCTATAAGGTGATGTGGCACCACCCACCGTAGGCCAAGTGGCAGAGTTGCAGTGGTCTTGAGCCACTTGGAGACTACCAGTGGAAAAGAACAGGCTCACCTTGATCTATAAGGTGATGTGGCACCACCCACCGTAGGCCAAGTGGCAGAGTTGGAGTGGTCTTGAGCCACTTGGAGACTACCAGTGGAGAGGAACAGGCTGATCTTGATCTATAAGGTGATGTGGCACCACCCATCGTAGGCCAAGTGGCAGAGTTGGAGTGGTCTTGAGCCACTTGGAGATTACCAGTGGAGAAGAACAGGCTCACCTTGATATATAAGGTGATGTGGCACCACCCACCGTAGGCCAAGTGGCAGAGTTGGAGTGGTCTTGAGCCACTTGGAGACTACCAGTGGAGAGGGACAGGCTCATCTTGATCTATAAGGTGATGTGGCACCACCCATCGTAGGCCAAGTGGCAGAGTTGGAGTGGTCTTGAGCCACTTGGAGATTACCAGTGGAGAAGAACAGGCTCACCTTGATCTATAAGGTGATGTGGCACCACCCACCGCAGACCAAGTGGCAGAGTTGGAGTGATCTTGAGCCACTTGGAGACTACCAGTGGAGAGGAACAGGCTGATCTTGATCTATAAGGTGATGTGGCACCACCCATCGTAGGCCAAGTGGCAGAGTTGGAATGATCTTGAGCCACTTGGAGACTACCAGTGGAGAGGAACAGGCTCACCCTGATCTATAAGGTGATGTGGCACCACCCACCGTAGGCCAAGTGGCAGAGTTGGAGTGGTCTTGAGCCACTTGGAGACTACCAGTGGAGAGGAACAGGCTGATCTTGATCTATAAGGTGATGTGGCACCACCCATCGTAGGCCAAGTGGCAGAGTTGGAGTGGTCTTGAGCCACTTGGAGATTACCAGTGGAGAAGAACAGGCTCACCTTGATATATAAGGTGATGTGGCACCACCCACCGTAGGCCAAGTGGCAGAGTTGGAGTGGTCTTGAGCCACTTGGAGACTACCAGTGGAGAGGGACAGGCTCATCTTGATCTATAAGGTGATGTGGCACCACCCATCGTAGGCCAAGTGGCAGAGTTGGAGTGGTCTTGAGCCACTTGGAGATTACCAGTGGAGAAGAACAGGCTCACCTTGATCTATAAGGTGATGTGGCACCACCCACCGCAGACCAAGTGGCAGAGTTGGAGTGATCTTGAGCCACTTGGAGACTACCAGTGGAGAGGAACAGGCTGATCTTGATCTATAAGGTGATGTGGCACCACCCATCGTAGGCCAAGTGGCAGAGTTGGAATGATCTTGAGCCACTTGGAGACTACCAGTGGAGAGGAACAGGCTCACCCTGATCTATAAGGTGAAGTGGCACTACCCACCGTAGGCCAAGTGTCAGTGTTGGAGTGCCCTTGAGCCACTTGGCGACCACTAGTGGAAAGGAACAGGCTCACCTTGATCTATAAGGTGAAGTGGCACCACCCACCGTAGGCCAAGTGTCACTGTTGGAGTGCCCTTGAGACTACTAGTGGTGAGGAACAAAGATTCACTTCACTGTCTGTAAGACACAACCCTGGAGGATAAAGGAAAAAAAATATATAGAAAAGTGTCTTCCGTGAATCGGTAGCACTGCACTTCTTGAGAGACTCCCCAGCTGTGCGAGGTATTCGAGAAGTTATGTAATTAGTCTGCAAGTTTATTGCCGGGGACTTTTTCTGTAATGTTTTGATCTAAGGTATACTTTGGTCATTATCCAACGAATGAAGCATTAGTATGAGTATAGGGCGGACAGACAACGTAGCGTAGAGTCTAATTGCCTTAGAAGAAACAGATAATATAGAATATGCTTGTTGTTATAAAAATGTCTCTCTTCGCATTACATATATCTTAATTGGGGGTTTTCCTCATCGTTAGAATTACTGAAAAGGAAACTCCTCGTCACTGAGAAAGAAACTCCTCGTCACTGAGAAAGAAACTCCATGTCACTGAGAAAGAAACTCATCGTCACTGAGAAAGAAACTCCTCGTCACTGAGAAAGAGAATCCTCGTCACTGAGAAAGAGACTCCTCGTCACTGAGAAAGAAACTCGTCACTGAGATAGAAACTCTTCGTCACTGAGATAGAAACTCCTCGTCACTGAGAAAGAAACTCGTCACTGAGATAGAAACTCTTCGTCACTGAGATAGAAACTCCTCGTCACTGAGAAAGAAACATGGGACATGACATATTTTACTTTCCAGCTGTACGAAGGAAGTTATGTAATCAGTTGGAAACTCGATGTTCTTCGTTCAATAGAGCTTTTCATGTTTTCCGACCCTGATACCAAAAAAAAAGTTTGTTTATGTGCTTGAACACGATAACTCCTGATAGATGTGTGAAGGAACGACACAGAATTTCTATGTTTATCCAGAACGTCATAAGAACGACGGGAGGATTAGGGGGGGGGGGGGGGGGGGGGCTTTAAACTCTATTAATTCCCGTTGTTATGAATGCATTGTCACACAATTTAAAAGAAAATTATATATATAAAATTTGAATATTTCCCAAAGAAATCTGCTAACTTGACGCAGCTTCTGCAACCATGGAGTCCTTATTTTCATTTAACCTGTGACCTACAAAATGAAAGGAACGTATATGCAAATTTTCAGATTTATAGGCCTGGAAATGCCTTAGAAATAGATCAGTGAATGTGTAGATGACTTTTGACTTATCAAGATTAAGATATCTTTTGAAACTTCTTTCAAGTCAACCTTGATTTTTTTTTCATCTTACTTGTATCAGAAACCCACGCTTCTCTAATAATTATAGGTTTCCATTTTTTAAAATTAGGTTGCTATAATAAATTGTATACAAGCGTTAAAATGGCTACTATTTTGCCGATTATGACGCACCATTCAAAAAAAATATGACATTTTAGAATTCTTACATTGATAGTCTCTTAAACGACAGAAGAATTTGGGGGAAAGAAGGAAATAGGTATATAGAATGAAACAAGAACTTGTCTTCCCACTGTTTATTTGGTGTGCATGTACCACTGAGGATGTCACATTAGTGTCGAGATCCTGTTTTCTTTTATAAAATAAACTGAGAGAAGACAACTTCTTACTTCATTCTACGTAGATATTAGGAATGATGTGTTTCGGAGGAAAGTCTACGAGCTTTAGGAAATTTCATAATTTTCAGGTAATGGTTAGTTATTGTCCTTAACTACTGCCAGGGCGCTCTTTCGTCGCTCTGGTGGACATGAGTTCGACTCAATCGTGAGAGTTCTAAATTTTGCCTACCCAGGTTTAGTTGTAGGATAGGGTGGGGGTCGTTAACGAGTACCTGTCATCGTACCATAGCTTAACATCCCATCCGAAGGATGGCGTGCTACATTTTTTTTTTTTAGTTTGTCAGGTAATATATTTTATCACATAACGTAGTGTTGTTTTAAAGATGTGAAAAATGATAATTCAGGGAACTGGGGAGGGGCTCACCTTGTCTGCATCAAGGAACTCTGTATAAGGAATGAACTTTTTTGAATGGTTTATTTATTTAGAATATTAATATTAGTTTATTAAAAATCAGTCTCATGACAGGGTCTCGACAAGGTCGGTTTGGTCGGTTTTGTAACGTTAGTTCACAAAGAAAAGGAAAATATATCTACATTATAATGTAAATTAATATGTGAACTTGTATCATACATACAATACTTCTAATATGAAGATAGCTGATGTAGTGAGAAGTGATTATTTCACAGGATGTCAAATATAAGATAGTCTGACCTCTCACAGATTTTTATTGGTAGTAATAGCTAGCCGGCTTTCGAGGTTTCCCTCATCTTCAGGCAGTCTGATAAAATATAAGTATAATTTGTTTAAATTTTTTATCAGACTGCCTGATGATGAGGGAAACCTCGAAAGCCGGCTAGCTATTACTACCAATAAAAATCTGTGAGAGGTCAGATTATCTTATATTTGACATTCTGTGATACAACACTTCTAGTCACTAGGAATCCATTATACTATGCCACATTCGCGCCATTTTACGTTTCCAATTCTCACATTGCACAATGACCTTAACATACCGCGTTTGTAACCTCTGTTATTAGAACATGCTATCAGAATATTCGCGACAAACTCCATCAGATATATCCATAGACTAATGCACCAGAACGTCTTAAGCGGGCATGGCAGAGAGACCTGCTCCAGGACTAACCTGATCTTCTTCTCTTCTTCGGTCATGTACCTCAGCAGTACTGCCATTCACCCGACACTCCTCTACTAAGTTGCAATATAAAAATGTAGTCTGACAGATTTCTTAATTGTAATATGCTAACTGGCTTTCGAGGTTGCCCTCATCATCAGACAGTCTAGAAAAACCCACCATTCAATAAAAAAAAAAACAGACAAATACGTCCCGTTCCCCACCTGAGTCACAACTGGCAGAACGAAATGTGTGAGGGCGGACAAGTTTATCCCCTCTCTCGAATTGAGGATGGGAGAATTTTTTTTTTTTTTTTCCAATTTCATCTCTATACATTCAATAATATCCATCTTTCCATTTTTTAATTTATATTCATATATTGGGTAATAATAAGGAAAAGTGTGGGAAAAAAATCAGAGTCTCACCTCCTCAAATGTTCCCCCACTCTTTTTTCATCTTTACATTAACAATATATGTCGTTGTAAATATATAAATATATGTGTACTAATACATACATTTATGGACCGGTAAGGGTATAATCTCAACGCCCCACAAGGGATGCCAGGAAACTTTTGCTTTGACTCAGAACCAACAATTATTTGATTTGTATTCCTTCCTTTGTTTTTCTAATATCTCTTTTGCCTACACAGATAAGAGGAAAAACTGATACTAACAAAGTTAAATAGAGTAGTAAATAAAAACAATTCCAAAAGATAATAAGATAATTTAAGAAAAAAAAAAAAAAAAAAAGAGAACAAAGAAACATTAAATTCCCATTTGGAAATAGAGAACAATAAGTTATTAACACTTTCCAGTCTAATAAATAAAATAATGACATGAAAAACAATTATATATACGTACTCATTTATACTCCATTGTGTCCAGATGTTATGGGGCTGGGGCTATTTACTGAGTGAGGGGGGAGAAAAACTAAAATCTTTATCTGATATGGTTTCCGTGAAGCTCTGTTGTGTACACTAATTATAATGAACAGTCATATGTTATGCAAGAGAAGTCAGAGGAAAATAAACTTGTCATTTACAACCACTTCGTGATTTCTGGGAAATTATACATCAAAGCGATACTTGGGATTCTACTAAATGTTTCTTAATTATAAAAAAAAAATGTGTTACACAGATATGATCCTCATTAGGGATAGGTTTTATTTTATTTTTTCTGGGTTTCATATGAACATTTAGGTTAGGTTACGTTTAGGTTTTATGACTCATGCCCGGGCTTTAACTACAAGGTCATATCGTCTACTACCAGAGCGCTCTTTCGTCACTCTGGTGGACATGAGCCCGACTCTACTGTGGGAGTCCTAAATTTTGCCTACCCTAAATTTTTACTCACTTAGGGTAGGGGTCTTTAACGAGTACCTGACATCGTACAGGCTCGGGACCATCGCTTAACGTCCCATCCGAAGGACGGCGTGCTTAAGTTTATTTCACCTCCCAGATAAAATAAACTAAGGGCCTCGGTCGGGTTTCGAACCCACGATCTTGAGCTCAGAAGTCAAGCACGCATACCACTGAGCTACCGGCGCCCTCTATGAACATTTATTTGTAGTAATCGATCAGTAATTGAGTTTTCACCGGAATTTCATGTTTTCTGACCACTATAAAACCAAAAATGTAAAAATAAATTTCATGTGTGTCTGTGAACACGATAACTCCCAATAGAATGAATGTATCGACATGAAATTTTATGTGTGAATCCAGAACACCTTAAGAAGGACACATATTAATTTTCAGTCAAATTGGTCAAAGGGAAGATGGAGATTAGAGGGAAGGCGTAACACAAAAACTCCAATAACTGCCGATACGAAGAATCTATCGACACGAAATATTATATTTAAATCCAAAACCTCATAAGGACGACATTTATTAATTTTCGGTAAAATCGGCCGAAGAGAAGGAGGGATCAGAGCAGGGGGCTCAACTCAAAAATCTTAATAACTGCCGATGTAATGATTATGAACCATTCAATATGAGAATTCAGAAATTTAAGTGAACTATTGATTTTTAGCCCAAACGGTCGTATGGTTTTGGAGACAGAGCGAAAACACAATTAAGTTGTGCTTGGGATGTATATTGATTCACTCCGACGACGTTTTTGCTGTATTTTTATCGAAAGTAAATTCTCATATAAGTAGATTTTTTTTTTTTTTTGGGGGGGGGGACTAATTTCACCGTGGCCAAGGTAAGCCTATTGTATGCCCTATTTGTTGGTCCCTAGAGCAGCCCTGGGATTCTGCTGCAGGTTCCCTCCATTACCTGCTTTGGTTCCGTTATGGCGGCAGACCCAAAGCAGTAAAACCAATTGCTTTCTAGAGTTTTACACATTTCCTACACAGAGCGCGCTTCTAGCGATGCCCATATTGTGCAGGTGTTTCTTTTTATTATGTATAAGGTTCATGCGATGTAACTGCATAAATAATCCAATGTTTTTCTTATACGAAGTCTACAACAATAATTAATAATAATTGTCGTTTCTTACTACAATAATTAATAATAATTCCTAATATTTCAGAGTGAGGAGGCAAATAGACAGAATAAAGGTCCACAGGAAAGTCACATCATCAGACATAAGGTAGGTCTTTTATAAAATCAGAATTTTAAATTCATTTAAAATTTTATTTCAAATTACAATCACTCTCCTTTTATCGAAATACGGTTCCAAATAAAAACTTCGGTGTATAGAAATGTGATTTTTCCTCATTATTATTTGTAGCATAACTCGTCTCCAAAAATGAAAAACAAAATGTAGTGTGTGACACGAAAGTTTTTATGTGTATATAGAACTCTTTAAGGACGAGACCTATTAATTTTCAGCCACATCTGATTAATTGATCAATTTGTGCTGGGGAAGTATACATCCTGGATTCACTGATGACTTTTTCTGTTGAAATTTTGCGGGACTCTAAAAAAAACTTTAATATATGGACAATTTCGATATATCGAAGTTTGATATATATGGGACATCCAACTCTACTTTTGTAGTCGAAATCCTATAGAAGTGTACAAAAAAAAATATGTTTACGAATTTTTTGGGGTAAGTCAAACTAGTTGGGACCTCTTTTGGCAGATCTCCACATACTTAAAATAGATATTCCAGTGAGATGAAATCATGCTCAGCTTAAAGAATACGTGACAAAATGTCGTGACTCACTGGCTATGTACTTCCCCGGCTCAATACTTAATCACAGGAAACCCTTCTAAATCCTTTTCAGGGACTTTCAATTTAAAATGTCGTGTCGATACATTACTCGGTATAGCGCTGTTAATAGCGTTTTTTTCCTGTGTTCCCCTTGGCTGATTCAGCAGAAGATTGATTGGTGTCATTCTTATGAGGTTTTGAATACACGTATAAAATTTCGTGTCGATTCGTTCATTCTGTCGGGAGTTTTCATGTATTTTTGGAATCAGGGAATTAGAAAACTTGAAATTTCAGTAAAAAAACATTGAATTTCTCACCGCTTACATAACTTCCCCTCTACAATGTAGATCTATGGGAATATGAGTGGGGAAAGAAGAGAGATGCGGAGATAGTGTTGGTAGGGTCAGTTTTATTTATCTCTATATTTTTTTTAACAACCTACTGTTGGCATTCTTTCATATCTTTAGACACATTTACAGAACAATCTTCTCTTGTTCCGGGTTCACATTTTAAAAAACATAACTGCGTCAAATGAAATTCTTCCTTGTTTTTCTTATTTTTTTTTTCAGACCAAAACTAAAAGTTGAAACTACGTGTTTCATAGGTTCCTCACAGCCTATTTAACTACTAGTAGAACTGAGACTTCAAACTACCATAACGTTCTTTCGTCGCTCTGGTAGACACGGCTCCTAAATTTGTGCTTACCTAGGTTTAATTAGGGTAGGGGTCACCGCCATTTAACGTCCTCTCCGAAGGATGGCATGCTCCCTGTTAAAAAAAAAAAAACTTAAGGAGCTAAAACTCATTTTATGTGTGGATTTAAATTTTGAGACGTATGGTCTGTTAGTTATTGTTATTCATGCCCGGGCTTTTAACTTCGATGGTCATATCGCCTACTACCAGAGCGCTCTGGTGGACATGAGCCCGACTCTACAGGGGAGTCCTACATTTTACACTAAATTTTTATTCATCTAGAGGGGTCTTTAACGAGTACCTGACATTATACAGGCTAGGGACCATCACTTGACGTCCCATGTGCTCAAGGTTTTTTTCATCTTCCAGTTAAAAAACATAAGGGTCTTGGCTGGGTTTCGAACCCGAGATTTTGATTTCAGTAAGCAAGCACGCATACCACTGAGCTATCGAGGCCCTCAGTACATGTTAAGGATGTACTTATTTCATACCTTTGCCCCTGCTCCATTCGAAATTTTTACTTGCCACATGCCCCTGGCTTTATAAGAATGCCAATTGTGAAAATTCATGAAAATTCAATTAACCGTTAGACAGAAATCACTCATTCTATGCTCCCTGCCTCTCCTTGTATAGAACTAGCACTCATTTTGTTTTGGCCCCACGAAATAGCTCCACTAAATACATATCCCAGCTCCCTGATGATGAGTAGCAATTTTCCTATTGTGATCATCACAGTGATGCCTGGCCTTAATCAGTTAGTTCATCATCTATGCAAAATAGCAGCAATGATACAAGCAATTTAGTAGAGTGCACGTGCCAAGGATGAACTGCTGTTAGGTGTATCAGGATGTGTAGTGTCCTGAGGACTATAGGGACGAGGCCACTCGAGACTCCTAATAGCAGACACACCTCGGGTAAAATGGTGGGACACAAGCGAAGATGTACGATATACGATGACACTCCCAGTTTATTCCCATTATTCGTTATTATGATCTGGGTTGATTATTATAATCCTCATTTTTATTTTCTTATACCTATATATATACTATAGTATAAAAAAATATTGTCATTGTGCGAAAATCTGAGATCGAGGTTTCCTCGGATTTTCACGTCATTACAAATGTGTAGATGATTTCCAAAAACAGCCATTTTTCATGTTGAGTGCCAAAAGTAGCTATTAGAAAACTTAAATAAAAAATAGCAAATTTTCTAGCCACAATATATTTGGCAACGTTTGCACGATGTGAGATAAAGTTATTACCCATCCATGAAAAAAAAATCGATACTTCAACTTAAAACGGTTAATTTTTATCAGTTTTTGGTGATTATCCCAAAAGTAGTTTACGGACAAATGGCTGGTTTTGGAAATCACCTACTCAAATGTAATGACCACATCGCCAATGTTACTGCGCCACTAACAATTAAAAATACATTTCCATAGGAATTATTTAATTTACACCAGAAATTCATGTCAGCGTAAAAACACTGACTACTAATCCCACTCTGCCCAGTATAAGGGATAGCTAGAAATTGTGAAAGTGTCGGATATGATAGCAATCCTACTTGAACGGAATTGACGGCCAATGATGACCAGGATACGTTCCACCGAACTGCTCAATGCGCCCCGCGGAAGGATTTGCAAATGTGAAAATCTACCCCTTTACTAGAAAAATCGTCGGTGAATCACCCGCAGTGTACTTCTAATTAAATGTTCGCTCTCCCTCCAAAGCCAATGGACCATTTGGGCTAAAACTCAACTTAAAATTAGTGGCTTCTGAAATCTCTTACTCAATTTTGTGTCGATGCATTCATTACATCGGTACTTATTAGGTTTTTCTCTGGTTCCCCACCCTAATTTCCTAAGAATGATTTCGCTGAAAATCAATTTGTGTCGTCCTTATGGTGTCCTGAATACATTGGAGTTATCGTGGTCACAGATACATACAGAGAACAATTTTGCTTTTTTTCGTCTATTTGAATTAAAGGGTCGGAAAACATGGAATTCCAGTGGAAAATCAACATCAAATTTCTGCCCGATTACATAACTTCCCATTTAGCTGGGGAAGTAGAAACGAAAATTAACAATTTCCCTAAGGAATGTATGTAGAAGAACTGCATATAAAGGCCCTCGGAAGAGTTGAGTTGCCGTTCCTCCTTCAACCCCATCCTTCACTTCCTCTCATGGTCAGCTGTGGTGTCAGAAGTGAAGACATATTTTTGATATACTCATAATTCCCATTCTTTAATGCTAATGTGACCTGTGGAGTGTGAAGGCCAACATCTTACTCCGGCCAGATATTACCTAACACCTATTCATCATCATCATCAGGCCAATGCTAAATATTAATAAATGAAGAATATGAATTTATTTTTGCTTCCCCAACTATAAAAAGTATACAGGAAGTTATGTAATCGGTCAAAAATTTGATGCGGAGTTTTCAACGAAATTTCATGTTTTCCGACCTCTAGATTACAAATATGAAAAAAAAGTATATTTGTGAATACGATAACTCCCGATAGAATGAGTGTATCAACACGAAATTTTATGTGTGAATCCAGAATCTCATAAGGACAACATAAATAGATTTTTAGCCAAATCGGCCGAGGGGAGGGAGGGATTAGGGGAGGCGCTTAACTCAAAAACTCTAAATTGCCGTTGTAACGTATTATGTGATCTCAAAATCCCATCAGGACGATAGTTATTAGTGAACACGATAACTCCCGATAGAATGATTGTTTCGACACGCAATGTTATTTGTAAATTCACAACCCCTTAAGGACGACACTTGTTAATTTTCAGCGGAATCAGCCAAGAAAGGCGGGGATCAGAGGGGGCTCAACTCAAAAACTTCAATGACTGCCGATGTAATGAATGTATCGACATGAAATTTCATATTTAAAATGCAATGAGGACCTAATCCGTAAAATGCGAGTGATATCGGCTGAAGGAAAGGGGAGGTTCAGGGGAGGGGGCTCAACTCAAAAACCCCAATGTCTGCTGATGTAATGAATTCATTGCCCCAAAATTTAGTGAGTGGATTTAGGAGCCCCTATGAAAGTCAACTGTTGAATAATAGCGCTAACGTTCGACTGGTTTTGGAGGGGGAGCGAAAAGTTAATTGATTCGTTCTGGGGAAGTGCATTGTCTGTGATTCTCTGACGACTTGTTTCTTACTTCCATGAAGAGTTAGATTTAACTCTTGGTCATAAATCACATTGATTGATGTCAATGAAACGATTCATCATTAAAATAAAAACAAAAAAAAAGAAAAAAAAAAAAAAAAAAAAGACGTTAGCTTCAGTCTTCGAGTGAACCCTTCAAAAAAATAGAAGGAAACATCAGGGTAGAAACGTGTAGGAACGAAGGACAAAAAAGAGTACAGTCAAGGAACAGACCGACGACCACCCGATCTACCCTCTGGGACTTTGGTTGTCCATATAAGGTTTCTTTCCTTTGTCTGTCTACTGCTATGTCCACAAAACTTTAGAAATAATATCTAAAGCGTTTCAAATCTACATCGTGCTATTTCCTTACTTGAAAAAAAGAATGAATGTCATTGAACATCGAATGAAAATCGACACTTGTAGTCCTTAGGGAGTTGTGGAGTTACAAAGAAAATTTTGTATCGATACATTCATTAAATCGACTATTTAATAACAAATAATAATAATAATGTTTTTTTGTGTTAACTTCCCCCCTCTTCACTTTGACTGATTTGACTGAAAATCAATAGATGTCCTTATGGGGTTCTGGATACATACAATTTCGTAGGTTATAACATCGAACTTCTGACCGATTGCATAAGAAGTTATGGAGAATTTCTATACTTCATTCAGGGGGGAGTAGGGGGGAAAGTAAGATCTAATGAATGTTGATAGTAATCCCCCTCCCCCCCTTCCCCCAGCTTCCGTTCGGCCGAATTCACTGAACATTCATAGGTGTGGGGGTTTGAATTTACATCGGAACTTTTAGGCCTATACATTCATTACAACGGAAATTATGTGTTAAGCCTTCTCTCCTAATCCCTTCTTCCCTTTGACGATTTGGCTGAAAATCAGTAGGTTTCGTCATTACATGGTTACTTAGCGCTCTTTCGCCACTCTGGTGGACATGAGCCCGACTCTGCTCTGGGAGTCCTAAATTTTTCCTACCCTAAATTTTTATTGATGCTAAGGGTCTTTGACATCGTACAGACTCGGGATTATCGTTTATCCGAAGGACGGCATGCTCAAGGTTTTTTCATCACCCATATAAAAAACCTAAGGGCCTCAGCCGGGTTTCGAACAAGCGATTTTGAGCTCAGTAAGCAAGCACGCATACCACTGAGCTACAGGCATTCTCACCTTATAGGGTTTTCTAGATACACATATAACATGAAATATATATTATATTCATTCTATCAGGAGTTATAGAATATCGACATAAAATTTTTTATATGTATTCAGAACCCCATAAGGACGATACTTGTTAATATTCAGTCAAATTGACCAAAAGCCCTTCTTTACAGATACTCAGCCCAATGTATCGATACGAAATTACATAATATGTAAATTCAAAACCCCATACTAGATGTTAATATAACGAATGTATCGATACAAATCGATTTGCGCAGGTAAGTACATTGTCGGGGATTTGCGGACGACTTTTTTTTCATTTGATCAAGGATAAAAAAGATAAGGTCAATGTCAAGGCAACAATAATAACAACATTTTCTGTACTAATTCTCGGGCGATGATAACCATGGCAGTTTTTCGCCCTAAAACCACAATAAATAATAATAATGTACTAATTCAAATATATTATTATTATTATTGTTATTATTATTATTATTATTACGTCCCCAGTTATACCAGTATAGTGGAAGTTATGTAATTGGTCAGTTTTCATCGTACTCGTACTCCCTTCTTACAAAAATGAAGAAAAAAAAATTTCAGTCTGTGTGTCTGTCCGTCTCGACACGAAATTTTATATGTGTATTCAGAACCCCTTAAGGATGACACCATTAAATTTTCAGTCAAATCGACTAAAGCAAAGGTGATTAGGAGGGGGGGCATAAATAACCGCCGATGTAAGAATGAGGATTATTGGACTTAGTCAACTATTGATTTTTAGCCCAAATTGATTTTGAAGGGAGAGCGAAAACTTCATAGATTAATTCTTACCGGGGAAGTTAATCATGGATGATTCACCATTTTTTATTTCAACACTGGCTCACATAAGTAGGTCATTTGATAATAATTAACTACATGACTTTGCATTCAACCATCCAGAGTACGTTCATGTAGCAAAAGAGAAATAGTGGTTGAGATTTCTCCTTTTTGAATGTAGTACATGAAAATAAAATACATTTCATGTATATCTTTGAGCAATCCCTTTACTTGGGGTAAATTGTATTTTAGTTTTCCAGCTGTATTTTGTATAGGGGAAGTTATTTAATTTTAAAAAAAATTCTAAGTTGTTAGTTATTATGACTCATGCCCGGCCTACGAGGTCATATCTCCTACTATCAGAGCGCTCCTTTGTGTGATGCATGAGCCCGACTCTACTATGGGAGTCTTAAATTTTGCCTACCTACGTTAATTCGCCTATGGTAGGGGTCTTTAAAGAGTACCTGACATCGTACAGACTCGGGACTATCCCTTAACGTCCCATCCGAAGGACGGTGTGCTTAAGTTTATTTTACCTCCCAGATAAAAGCTCCCTCCATTCTAAGTTGTGTTTTGACTCTGGAAAAAGTACATAACTTCCCCTACACACCATATTAATAAGAGGGCTCCCGGTAGCTCAGTGGTATGCGTGCTTGCCTTCTGAGCTCAAGGTCGTGGGTTCGAAACCCGGCCGAGGCAAAATAAACTTAAGCACGCCGTCCTTCGGATGGGACGTTAAGCGATGGTCCCGAGTCTGTACGATGTCAGGTACTCGTTAAAGACCCCTGCCCTAGGTGAATAAACATTTAGGGTAGGGAAAATTTAAGACTCCCACAGCAGAGTCGAGCGGGTCGGGCTCATATTCACCAGAGTGACGAAAGAGCTCTCTGGTAGTAGGCGATATGACCTCGTAGTTAAAGCCCGGGCATGAGTCATAATAACTAACCATATTAATAATTCCCCTAAATGCTGAAATTATTTTCAAAATGCCGTTTATTTTTCCAAGATTGTGTTTTTATTATTTCCTCAGTTATACGAAGTATAGGAAAAGTTATGTAAACGGTTCGAAATTCGATATAGATTTTTCACCGGAATTTAATGTTTTCCTACACCCTAATTCCAAAACAAGGTAGTAATTCGCACTGGGGAAGTACATTGACATGTACCTTTGTTGTACGTCAATTGAAGAACAAAAGTATAGAAATACAAATAGAATAACAAATGATGCCACATCAGAGATCGTGTGTTGCGTAGTTCGGATCTTTTGGATGCGTAGTGTTTATCAATTGTCTGCTATGATTTGAACACCTAAATAAACATAGTAAATATCCCTAAAAAACATATCAGTTCTAATATTTGTTTCTGAGTTTTATCGTTTAACTACAAGGTCATATCGCCTACTACCAGAGTGCTCTTTCGTCGCTCTGGTGGACATGAGCCAGACTCCACGATAGGAGGCCTACCCAGGTTTCTAAGGCTCGGGACCATGGCTTAACGTTCCATTCGAAGGGCAAGCGAGGTTTTTTAAATTTGACTACAGAAAGAAAGCTAATAGTTATTCTGCAAATCTCGTATGGTACCCTAAAAATGTTATATCTATTTGTATATAACACTCTTCAAATATATAAGGTCTGGGGGCCTCTTCCATGACTACTAACTATTCCATGAAGTATCAACATTGGATGGACTAATATATAACTAGGTGAGGTTCAATAGTGTGTGTCTGCCTATCGATTATCTACACGAGGAGGGGAGGGACCTAGTTCAACTTTTGACAGATATTTATAGGACAGTTGCATAATAAATGCAGACAAGTGCACCAACTAAAATATGTCGTCAGTGACGTCAGCCATGAACCTTCCGAGCACGAATTAATCAATAAGTTTTTCGGTCTCCCTCCAATATCAATCGGCCGTTTTCGGCTAAAAAATCAATAGTTGACTTGCATAGGGGCTTTTGAAAACTCATATTAAATTTAGAGTTGATACAAATTAATAGGTGTATGGGATTTTGAATTTAAATGTAATATTTCTTGTCGATGCATTGATTCTATTGAGTGAGGAGGGGTTTTTGAGTTGAGCCCTCCTCTGATCCCCCTCTTACCTTCGCCCGATTCCGCTGAAAATTAATAGGTGTCATCCTTTAGCAGAGCGACAAATCTTCGATTTAAGGAGCTATCCCCTTAAAGTCCTGCGCGACTGATTTTGTCTGATTTGCATTGTGGGAGCGGTTTTATGCGGGAGGTAACAGGTGAAGGTAAAGTGAACGTAATGACGTAGTGTGCAAAAACTCAAGGCATCCCCCTCCCCCAGTTTGCCCTTCACTACAGCCCATTGCATAATCCACCACATCCCTCCAGTTGCATATGTAGCCTCCAAGGATGTGTGACCCGACCTGCACTTACAACACACTGTCTCTCAAGGGCGGAATCTCTTCCTGGCGTTTAATTCAAAACTTGTGTAGTGTGTTAGTATTTTGAATTATTTTATCTAGCAACAATATCGATAGCTATATTGCTTAGGAAAATAATAAACTCTACATCGATTAAGATATATTAAGGCTGGTTTACAGGGTGACAGTGATCCGATGGTAACTGTGCTCGGTATCCCGCTCTCATACTGTTTGTCAGCAACTCCAACGAAATCAGGGTTCCCAATCTTCCCAGATTTTAAGGGATAGTTTTTTAATTTGAGGATTTGTCCCGCACTTACCCATTGCTTCGGGGCGCTGTTTTTCCCGTATTTGACACGCGAGCTAAACAATGATTGTAGTAGTCTCCCCTCGAGGTAAGGGGTGGATGAGAGGGGCAAGGAGGGGTGGATGAGAGGGGCAGGGAGGGGTGGATGAGTGGGGCAGGGAGGGGTGGATGAGACCTGGGGGAGGGGAAGGGAGGTTTAAAAACCGTACTCACTACTCATGTAATGAATATATCGATCCAATAATTGTAATGATGGTTCCCTTTATAACTAGCCGTGGAAGCCGAGAACAGACATCAAAAACACTTGAGGGCGGAAATTCCAGTTACTGGACAAAAACCCTCGTGAAAATAAACCTATATTTCCGATTAGGAAAAGTCTGGAGTCCAGATGATCGCCACTTCTGCTGGGAAAGGGGTGGTAGAGAGAAAATAAGAAAAAGAGTTATAGAAGAAAAACGTGGAAATATAATCTTCGTAATAAACTCAAAAATCACTTCAAAATAACTAATAGACTGGTGAAATATCTAATACAAAGGATCCCCTCTAAAGAATAATATATATATATAATAATTTCAAATATACTTCATTTACAATATACAGCACCTGGTATGTTCGCTCTCTGCGGAGGCAAGTTGGTCTCTCTCTAGCTCGACTAGGAATTGAATGTGTCTCTAAGTTGATTGATGGCTTACCTAGAAGGTGAGCGCTCCCGGTGTACAACCGTTCAATCAACATAGGTACATTTCCGAACGACTATCGATAAATGAGATGGGGTGAGTTCCATATGTGAACCATATATGTAACTTCGTTACATATTACCCCCCTCTTCCTCCTCGAAGAGAGGCAGGAAAACAAATCCGGTGGCATTACTCAAATATACCAGCTCATGTATTCACCCGTCGCAAGGATAGTCTAGCCATATACTATGGGGTGGGGTGGGGGACCCTCCCTGAAAAGCAAGGGGGATTGTCCCTCCTATCGTCACCAAACATCCTGTGCTGGGACGGCAGGCAGAGACTTAAACCGAGCTAAGCGGCCTTGCTACTCCTAGGTTGCGCACAAGCTCGCCTCAGCTGGTGGAAAAATTCCCCCACCCCCTCAAAAATGCCGGGGTTCCCAGATGACTGGTTGCGTAAACCGACAACCCATAAAGAAAAAAAAATATCAAAGGAAAAAATTTTCCAGTCACCTAAACTAGAAACTAGACTCACGATGAGTGGGTAACCTCTAAGTTTAGGCTGCGGGTGAGTACAATGATAAACCCATGGCTGGTCAGTAGTCATAATAAGTAACCAAAACAAATATACATCATATGTACAAATTGCCACCGGTTTTGTCCAAAAATACTAATAACGACCATTGGTCTTTTCAAAATAAAAAAAATACTTGCCCTCCAAAAACAAAAAATTTTTTCCCACATTATGGATACTTCCTATTAAAATTTATACAATAATTTCAATTTAACTCGAGAGTCAGCAGGCCTTGGTTATTTTACCATAAAATGCTCAGACTATTTCTGTTCTTCGCATTATCAGGAAAAAAGTAACCACAAACGCAAGTGTGATGGTGAACACAAATTTAATTGCGAAGGCAATTTGAGATCCTATGATCCCCAAAAGAAATGATTCCATCTCACTGTAAGGCGTTTGTAACCACATAAAAAAACCTGTAAGCTGATCTCGGTTCTATCCTTGAATTTAAAACACAAGTATAATTCAAGTATCCATTTATCTAACAATTAACTACAATTTCTTCCTAAGTCCGATATCATAATATACAAAAATTGACTTTCTTGGTTCAAAAGAGAAAAATTATTAAGACCCCATAATCCTAACAATCTTTTCCTAATTTACCAGTCTTCAAAAGTACAATATAGTAAAGAAAAAAATGATATGACAATGACAATATCTACAAAAATTCTTCGGTGTCCCTTATCAAAAATTTACACAATTCAAAACAAATTACATAGGGAACACATTTTCATTTTTCATTGAAGTTCATATAGGAAGGTTTTCAAATGCATACTCATATTTCAATAATTATATGAAACAAAAAACAACATTGTAATGACAAATATTCAATATAAAATTATGTTCACTATCCGTGATAAACCTTCTCATAACATCATCAAAATACATAATATTATATGGCCAATATATATATGTTATAAACCTGATATGCATATTTCCCAGAAAAACTCATATGAACATAAAGATTGAGGATAGACAACACTCACAATAGGAAAAACATATACAGAATAAGGATATAGGTACCAATGCACATATAAACACATCAAAATATTGCGCAAATACAAATATAATAATAATCAAACAAATTTTTGTTCATCAAATACAAAATAAACCATCAAATATTATTATTTGGCCGTGGTATACCGTTTCAACTGTGAAACTTAAGCCTTCTTAGTCTAACGGGTGATCAGTCCGTCGAAAACAATAATAGACAGGCGACGTAAAATCTTACGCACGTCGTGCGCGCGAAGAATATTACTTAAGTATCCCTTTATGTGCACACTATCATAATCAAATATCATTATTTACTAATAATTGTAAACTATTTACCTTGGTATACTACGTATTTACCGCTATGCGCGACTTTGATCCATTTGTCTCTCAGATATCAAGGTTGGATCTGCGATCTACGCAGAATTCCAAACCTGGGAAATCTCGGCTGCTGTAATGGTTCCAGGGTGAAAGATCGTGACAGGACCTCGGCTATGTAGTTCCTCTGACCTGAAACGTCTCGCACCTCATACCAAAATGACATGAGATTTCAAGAAACCATACGAGGCAACCTTCCAGACAATTAGTCTGACTTCGTCAACGCACTCAAATCAGAATGATCATAATACCAAAACAATAAAAAGGTCTGTGCTCACAGAACCTTAAATCGCAACTACAAATTGCGTAAAAAAACCAAAATATATATCATAACCAATTACGTTATTATCAATATAAACCATATAACAATCATATCTCTCGGTGCACATAATAAAAAAACCACATAGTAGGCCATAAGTAATCGAGTAGAAAACAATATATACATCTACAAAATTCACTTTGTTTAATCAAAACTCATTAATATAATCACAATTATCGTTAAAAAACCATAAACATACCTTATCAAAGCAAAATCGTAAATCCAAATCAATAATTAGGCCATATTCATTTATAATTAAACACTTTTATCAATTAAAACACTTTTGGATTTCTTTTTCCTACTCGTTTTGCCATTAGAATTCGAATTACACTTGTTATTATTCATAATACATTCCTTAATAAGTCCTTTCAAAGTATCTGCACTTAAAGTAAATAATTGACTATTGTTTTTCGAAGGAGAGGTTACTTTATCATTGGTTACATATCGACCTGCCTTGGCCGAAAATTGATTACCTTTGTAAACATAACTTTCAGAATTTCTATTTCCATAACCACCATTATCTCGCTTTCTGTAATAATTACCTTGTGAATTTCTATTCACATTGCCATTAGAAAAATTACCATTAAATCTATTGCGATTGTAACCATTATATCTAAAAAATCTCATATGATTACCTTGCGATTTACTCCGATCAAAATGTTGATCATTAATCTGACCTTTACGCAACAACCTTTCCGTATAATTGGTTTCGAAATTAGAACCATTATAATTTTCGGAACTTTCAATCAAACACCATTTGTCTACCTCTTCTATCAAATTGTATAACTCCTTAAGATTGGTAGGCCTATTTTGAAAATTACAGAAACCTCTTGTTTTAGAGTTTATACCCTCTAAAACTATTACGACAATATCATATTCACTATTTCTATCAAGTATTTTGCAAAATTTCACCACACTATCAGCAAAATCACGAAAACTTTCGTCGACCTTTTGTACTCGATGAATATACTTAAATTCATATAATAGACGTACCTTGGGAGTGGTCAGTTCCCTAATAAATTTATCTCGGATTTCATTGAAATCGCACATATTCAATTCTACTAATTTCTTCAAAATTCTATTCGACGGGTCCTTATAAGACAATCTCTTAATTATGTCACTCATATATTGCTTCTCTATCAAATAACAATCAAATAAATTTTCCAAAAATACAATTACACTAGTAGGGTCATTAACGATTAACCTAGGAAATGATTCGATTCTCCTCTCAATATAATTAGGAATCTTAATTTTATTAAAAGTACATTCACTAACCTTTGAATCCATGCTTAGGAATGCGCTATTCAAACCTTGATCAGATTTTTCGGGAACTTCCGTTTTTCTGGATTTCCCAAATTCGGCTGATAACTGGTTGAGGTTTTCCCGATCTGCTTGCACGGCAGTCGATAAATTATTCAACCCCAATTGGATAGCGGCCATTATTCGTTTATTTTCAGCCCTTTCTCCGACCAAACTATTTACTTTGTCGGATAAAGAATTAATAGTGTCTATTAATTTTTCCATCATAGAAGGACTAACTGTTTCAGTCGCCATCTTAAGATTGCTAAGAAAACTAAAGAAAACAAATTAACAAACAAGATCCTACCTGTCTATAATCCCCAAAGTGAATCACCAAGAGGTCAAAGTTCCAAGAACTATAGGGTCAAGGTGCTCAACTGTTCAAATACTAAAACTTTCCACAAAAATCCAAAATCTTTCACAAAATATAAAAACGGGATCCAGGAGACTACAAATGAATTAGCTTGCCCATACAAACCAATTCTAACTTGCCCCGACAACTACCCACGCTAGAGACAAAAGAAAAAGTCTCAGCGTCTTCCTAGGCAGACTTTCGAAAGAAAGAAAAATGACGAAAAAAGGACAACGACCTTAACCACGCTCTCTGCTACCATGGGTGTAATGATTTGTTCCCTCTATAACTCGCCGTGGAAGCCGAGAACAGACATCAAAAACACTTGAGGGCGGAAATTCCAGTTACTGGACAAAAACCCTCGTGAAAATAAACCTATATTTCCGATTAGGAAAAGTCTGGAGTCCAGATGATCGCCACTTCTGCTGGGAAAGGGGTGGTAGAGAGAAAATAAGAAAAAGAGTTATAGAAGAAAAACGTGGAAATATAATCTTCGTAATAAACTCAAAAATCACTTCAAAATAACTAATAGACTGGTGAAATATCTAATACAAAGGATCCCCTCTAAAGAATAATATATATATATAATAATTTCAAATATACTTCATTTACAATATACAGCACCTGGTATGTTCGCTCTCTGCGGAGGCAAGTTGGTCTCTCTCTAGCTCGACTAGGAATTGAATGTGTCTCTAAGTTGATTGATGGCTTACCTAGAAGGTGAGCGCTCCCGGTGTACAACCGTTCAATCAACATAGGTACATTTCCGAACGACTATCGATAAATGAGATGGGGTGAGTTCCATATGTGAACCATATATGTAACTTCGTTACATATTGACGACATTTCCAGCTAATAATGGCGACATTTCCAGCTAATAATGGCGACATTTCCAGCTATTTCACCCATTCATTTACAAAAATCATTGTGTAAGTTAGTAAAGTTAAACAGTGGGAGGTGGGCTGCATCAGTGGAACGTAAAAATAAATGAAACCAAATCGCTTCATGTTACATACGCCTTGAGACGCGGTGACAGTTCAACTGTACTGACTGAATATTGCCCCTCTGAAACACGACAAAGATACGATACTTAGAACTCTATCTTGACAGACGACAATAAAACGACGATTTGGACTGCTCAAAAGACATCTAGACAAGCCATCTCAACTTCATTTCAACCACAATCTCAGTGTCTAAAAGGCCTTTGTCAGACCTATCTAGTCGTATGGAGTTCAGCTCTGGGGTTCTGCCATGTGCTCACACACCAAAATAATTCAAGTTAATCAAAATTAAATCCTCCGAACAATTCCCCAATGCCCACAATATATTTCTAACATAACGTCACATCATGAGCTAAACATACCACTCTTAGACGAGGTCACACAACAGCCATAGGCATATCTGCATAAGTCAAACCTCACTCGAACAGTGGAAGCAATAGTTGTCGGACAAACCTCGTCTACGACTGAATAGACGTTGGCCGCGTAACCTCCTGCCCGAGGACCTGTCTTCGAGAGATTTTTATTTACAGCTTGTCCATAATTTCTTGTTATGATATATAGTTGAACATTTTTTAATTATAATTATGAAAAAAACAAAAAAACAAGAGAAGTAAAAACACAATAGTTTTTTTTTTTTTCTTTTATGAGGTTTTAGTTATTTATTCAAGAATATTAACCCATGCACAGTTAGGTTAGAGATAATGAATGCTTTCCCATTTCAAAGGCAGAAGAAATAGGAAAACAAATGTAACATTTAAAGACCCAATTATAATAGACACGAAAAACAAAAAAAAAAATACTATAAATTTTTTGGCTCTTAACAGAGGGGAATACTTTTAGTAGCCCGGGCTTTAACTATGAGGTCATATCGCCTACTACCAGAGCGCTTATTCGTCGCTCTGTTGGATACAAATCAGTGGGAGTAATAAATTTAGGGCCTTGGTCGGGTTTCGAACCCGCGATCTTGAGCTCAGGAGGGTTACACGCTACCTGAGCTACCGGCGCCTTCGATAATACTTATATATAATGATCTGGAAGAAATAACTCTGGTGGATTAAAGAACAAACCAATGAATAAATTATTAGAAATCGACTCCGGGATCCACTCGCTTATTGGAAAAATAAATGAATATGAAAGGAGCTGAGGTGGTCGACCTGAATGCATAAAAATGCATTTGTGTACATTGCACCGGGGGGAAGGATCGATAACTTCTCTCTCTACTGTCCTATTAAAATAGACTATGATATACTGGTGAAATAATGTTGAAAAAATTATGGATATATAATTAATTATTTGTCCTTCTTCTTTCCGATGTCATGACAGATAATCGATTTCTCATTGTAATCTAAAACATACAGACACTGCACGGAACTGTCCCGTAGGGCTGTGTTTGGTTTGGAGCATTTAAACAGAGCTTCAAATTCCCTCAAATACATTTCATTATAGTAAAATTATAGAAAAAATAAATGTTTATGAACTTAATGTAAGTCATGCGTTCGTCGATGTATACGATAGATGTAGCTGATATATTGTCATATTCAGAAGTGTTAACCTTTCTAACATAATAGATAAATTTAGTGGATATATTGGTATCATCTGTAAATAAAAAGAAAAATAATCAATAAGTTCTTTCGTTTTTTTATATAATTTTAAAATCGTTTTATAATATTATTTTGAATGCAACATAACTTGTAGTTAGTTATAAAGACTCATGCCCGGGCTTTAACTACGAGATCATATCTCCTACTATCAGAGCGCTCATATTATGGACATACGTCATACTTACATACATACGTTGTATTAAAATACAGGTGTATACAAGACCTCCTCAGTTCATACAGTTTTTTATTAAAATTTACATTTTTATTTTTCCTTGCCAATTCTGATTATTACTGTATTTATTAACCTAATCAACATTATCTTCAAATATACGATGAACAACCAATTGAAATGCACCTTTTATACGCTGTGTCATGTCCCACTACTCTTAACGTGTCTAGGAATATTGTAATCTATAGTAAATATTGTAATCTATAGTAAAACAATTATAAATTAGTAAATAATTATAGCTAAAGGACTAAATTAACAATTTTTCTAATTTTCTATAGTTCTCTCATTTTCTAAGGTTTTTCTAATTTCTTTGATTAGTCCCTTTTTACGGTTTCTCATATAATTGCAATATTGATAATTAATATTGCGTTGCTCTTTTATTAAGAAAAACAATTTTAAAAGTGAAAGCGTCAGGTTACTGTCATCAACGTTAAGTTCAAATAGATATTGTCTCAGCTATGCGTAATAATACCTCTTTATTTCTTCATGTTTTATTACTTCCCCAGTTGTACGATGTATAGGAGAAGTCATGTAATTGGACAGAAACTCGAAGTTGAGTTTTCACCGGAATTACATGTTTTCCGAATCCAAAAAATGAAAAAAAAAAACTTTTTGTCTGTGTGTGTTTGTTGAACTCGATAACTCCCGATATAATGAATGTCTCGACACAATGTTATATGTGTATCCAGAACCGTATAAGGACGACACCTATTAATTTTCAGCAGAATGGGCCGAAGGGAAGAGGGGGATCAGAGGGGTTCAACTCAAAAACTCACTGCTGTTGTAATGAATGTATACAGGAAATGTTATACAGTGTAAACTCTATATAGCGACACTTTAAGAGGCGTATAGACACGCGAGCAACGAGCCGAACATTAGTCAGTGCGCATGCCTGGGGATGAAGTGCGCAGGCGCTAGGCGAACAAGGTAGGGTCGGGGTCTGCTCCACCTGTTGTCGGTTTTTTGACGAACCATCTAAGGAATGTTCTGCTCGGGCTGCGGTGTGTGTGGACTGGTACCAAGCCGAACCGTCCCGACTTGACCCGAGCAATGTTGTTGTTTATAACCAATATTATAACCTCAAATATGTAGGTTTTTGGAAGTGCACGTTCTTTTTGGTTTTTAATCATATATATAAAGCTGAAAATGTCTGTGCGTTGTACCGCTATAACTCATGAACGGCTTGATGGATTTGATTAATTTTTTCAAAAATTTGTTCGTCATCGTCTGTGGAAGGTTATAGGCGTATTAGTACCTCAATATCTGGTCCATCCCAGCATCCACCCTCGCAATCTTTGTAACTCAAGAACCACTGCAATGATTAATGAGGAATCTTTTTGAATAGATAAGTTTTATCTACCGGAAGGTTAAGGTCTATTTTTTAATCAACCCCTGGTCCATCCCAGCATCCACTCACGCAATCTTTGTAACTCGAAAACCATTGCAACGATTAATGAGAAATCTTTTTGAATAAATTAGTTTTAGCTACAAAGCTAGCGTTACTACAGTTGAAGGACTATAAGCCTTATTCCGTATGAATAATTGAAAATTATAACATCATGAATGTACTGTCGAGGAACTGAATAGCCTTATAGGAGATATTGGGAGAAAAGTCAAAGTTCCCCGGGCAACGCCGGGTATTACTGCTAGTAAAGTATAAAATTTACAAACAACAAACATTATATTGATAGGTGCTAGACAATAAAGTAACAAAATAACAAACAAAAGAACGTACACAGCTGCAGTTGTTATTAATTTCGGTCACTTGAAAGTACTGTATATTGGTTAGTAATGACGTATTGTTGTCGTTATTTAGAGTGGGTGTGATGCTACATAGAGTGTATCATTGTGGGGACAACAAGGTAAACCAACCAGTTTCAAGTAATTTCGATGTTTTAGGGAGTTTGTCGTTAAATCGAGTGACGACACCTCTTAGGTTTCAGCAGAATGGGCCGAAGGGAAGAGGTGGATCTGTAAAAATAAGATTTTTGAATGACATGAAAAACCTTTAAAACACATAAAAAGACAAATAAATTATAGATACTAATGATGGGACGGTTAGGTTTTAATAAAAATGTATCAACGCAAAATTTTGGATTTTTGTGTCAAGCACACCGGATTGGGGGGGAGGGGGGGCCTCTTCTATTTGGCCGATTTGTCTGAAAATCAATATATATCGTTCTTATGGTGTCCTGGATACACATATGGAATTTCGTGTCGATACATTCATTCTACACCGGGAGTTATGTTTGATTTGGAATCAGAGGTCCAAAAACATCGGTGGAAACATCGAATTAATTAACTTACCTCATACTTCGTATAGCTGGGAAGTTGAAAGAAATGTGTAAATTGATACCAAGCATCCGTTTTGACTCCACTCCTGTGCAAGTCTCCTGTTACTTTGAGGTTTCTCTCCTTCCTCTCTGCCTTGTTTTTGCGGTTATTTCGCAACAGTTGTGTGTTTATTGGTCAGAGACAGTAGAACGGTGTTTTTTTTTTTTTTTTTTTTTTTTGTGAGGACAATACGAGATGATAATAGGAGAGAGACTCTGGCAAGGTGAATGGACTCTGAAAGAGATGAGAAGCGTAATGTAATGCCAATGGAGAGGTGGCACTTATAAGTAGTCTCTTCTTCACAGCGGGCTGAAATTTGTGACCATAACATGACTTTTTTTTATACCAACCACCTTTTTACATATCTATCTCCCTTTTCTCAAATTCATTTGTTACGTGCATTACTGGGTAATGTAAGTAATGTGTTAGCATCAGCGGTTTTTCATTGCTTCTATGTAATTCTAAGAGTGACTTTGTTATTATAACTAGTTATGCCAGTTTAAAATTAATTTGATTTGTGAAAGGGGGGAGAGTGATTTTTAAAAACGTGGTTGGTATAAGAAATTTAGGACGCTCTCGCGCTCACGATGTCTACCGTGGATCATGTCGCAAGGCTCATGTGTGCGTATTGTCACCAACTTTCCCATTGGTCTTGGAAGATTCGACAGTCGAAAGGAATTTTTTATATATATTTGTTATGTTATGTTTTTCATAAACATGAAATTCTGGTGTAAACTAAACGTTGAATTTCCGACCGATTACATTATTTCCCCTGTACTTCGTATAGCTGGAAAAGCATACAGTTAGAACGCAGTGCTGTAAATCCCTTGTCTGCCAGTCTTTCATTCCCAATATGTGACAAGCGTCCAAGAAAATAAAAGCACAATGTGGTTTTTACTATTTTTTTTTTACGTGAAAACGTCTATTCGCTCGTTAAGCACACTGATAGCCGGTCAAACTTTCTTGTGTTACAAAATACCGTCAGATTTCAATCGATAATAACTACGAGACTAATAATGCGATAACAACGGTTGAGGTCACAATGGATAGAACATGTCTGTACGTGTTTGTTGTGCAGTGTTTGTTTTGCCTGTGACGTTATCGGGTTAGTGTGGGCGCCGGCGGATGATTGTTGCGAATTAGCGTTGTGTAAAATTAGAAATTAGTGTAGCGTGATAACGCGTTTAGATAGGACGTTGATTAAATATATGTAAAAATCGGTATTAAATTGAAAATTGCAAAAAAATTAAAGATGTCTCATATGAATCGTAAATATGCGCGGAATTATAGAAAACGCAAGTCAGAGAGGAAAGTTCGCATCAAAAGGAATTTAAAAACCTAAAAAGTCTAGTGCCGAGCAAATGCAAGAGCTACGGCAGCATCAAAAAGAAATGAAATAAATTTGTGATTTATCTATTCTGTAACCATACTACTCTGTATAACCATTGTATTAAAGAGATTGATAATTAAATTACATATTAATACGAAACACTTGTATCAAATTAAAAAAAAGTATAAAATTCTATATAAAAAAGTTTATATTAATTTTTTTAATAAATTCAACTATTTTGGAGCGAATAGAGCATGAAAATGATATACTCGTGCAATTGACGTTTTTAAGGTGAAAACTTGTGAAAGTTATTGGTTATCAGAAAGTATAAATATGGATAACGAATTATTAAACATATAAACGGATCTTGCAGTTAAAGTGAAATTACAGGATATAATAAAATGAACAAATTACAGAAACGTGAAGTGAAACTAACATGAGTGTCCATAAAATAATGTTTGTGGAGAGGAGATTATTTGTGCAAATCACTTGCCAAGTGCTTCCACAGCTCAAATTATTTGTGATAAGCCAAACAACTCTCTTTATAAAATAGTCTTCCCCTTCGCCCGATTTTACTGAAAATCAGTTGGTATCTTGCTTATTATGAACGTATGATTCATGCCTGGGCCTTGAATTTTTGGGGAACTACAAGGTCATATCGCCTACTACCAGAGCCCTCTTTCGTCACTCTCGAACATGAGCCCGACTGTACTATGGTAGTCCTAAATTTTGCCTACTCTAAATATTTATTCATCTGGGTTAGGGGTCTTTAACGGAGTACCTGACTGACATTGTACAGGCTCGGGACCATGCCTTAATGTTCCATCCGAAGGATGGCGTGCTCAAGGTTTTTTTTACCTCCCAGATGAAAAACCTAACAGCCTCGGCCGGGTTTCGAATCCGCGATCTAGATTTCAAAAGACAAGCAAGCTACCTCTGAGCTATCGGCGCCCTCTCCACATATTCCCGATATGAACATTCCATTGAGAGTTAATGGGGCCTTTGGAGCCCTTCCGTTTTAATGGGGCCTTTAGAGCCCTTCCGTTTGGTCGATTTAGCTGATATCTCCCAGCTATTCCAAGTATATCGGGGAAGTTGTTTAAACGGTCAGAAATTTTCCGAACGCCTGATTTCAAATAAAAAAACAATTCCTGTCTGTCTGAGAACATGATAACTCCTGACAGAATAAATGTATCATCATTAAATTTTATATCTGTATCCAGAACTCATTAAGGTCGTCACACTTTGATTTTCGGTCAAATTTGCCAAAGGGATTATGGTGGGGCCTAACACAAAAACCTTAATAACTGCCATTGTAATGAATTTGGTGCAAGTATTCAGAAGTTTCTGAGTAATCAAATATAGATTAGTTGATTAATTCGTACTGGGGATGTACGTTTCCGGTGATTCACGGACTGTTGAGTGTGAAACACCTCAATATTTTTTTATTTTTGAATTCAGGGGGTGACAAATTGAAATTTCACAAAACCTAACCTCGAATATACTACATAACATCCCCTATTTTACGTTAAGCAGTGGAAGTAAAAATGATTCTATTCCAGTAAATATTATTAACAATTATTTGGATCTAGGTATAAGTTGAAGTGATAGTATTCTCTGATAAGACGACGATGTCCCAGTGCGATATCTATCGGCGTCAACAGCAACCCCAGTCTCTCTCACAGACATGTTTTCCTCTCAAATATATTTTTTTTATTCATGTTATTTCTTCCTTTTCTTTTCTTGTTGGTGGGACACATTTATACTCGTATCTCGTCCAAGATAAGAGGCAGGGGAGGTGAAAGACCTCAACAGACGTAGGATGAGCAGAGAGACAAACACAATGCTAATTCTAGGAATAATGCGTTGCGCAACAGTGTCAATTATTAACCTCGTTTACAGTTGATGTTTGTTTTCGTTTTTGTGACTCATGCCCGGGCTTTTAACTATTCAGGTCATATTGTCTATATATTTTTTTCGTAGATAGTCTACGAAAGCTTTTGCTAAGAGCTGTTTTCATTTGCCACCTTGAGACACAATTGACGAACAAGACAATGTTTGTTGTCTGTGTGGCTATCAACAGGTTAGCTCCCGATAGAATGAAAATATCGACACGAAATTTTATATGTGTATCACATATGGATGACAGCCATTGGTTTTCAGTGAAATCAGCCAAAAGGAAGGCCCTAATAACTGGCGATGTAATGAATGTATAGACACAAACTTTAAGTAATTAGATTTATCAGTCCAACATAATTTTTTTATTATTATTTATACCAAAACTAGTTTCGGCAATTTGCCATCTTCAGGTGGTGAATCTGAACATACATAAAACAAAAATTAGACTAGAATTTACGAGCTTTTACAGTTCATGTCAATCATTAACATAATGTATTATTTTATTTTTAACTTATTTATTTATCAGTTAATGATTGACATGAACTGTGAAAGCTCGTAAATTCTAATTTAATTTTTGGTTTATGTATGTTCAGATTCACCACCTGAAGATGGCAAATTGCCGAAACTAGTTGTGGTAAAAATAATAATAGAAAAATTATGTTGGACTGATAAATCTAATTACTTATTTAACAAGATAGTCCACTAAATCTGCCTACCACCAAGTAATACAAACTTTAAAGTTTGTTATCTGGTAGTAGTCGCTATGACCTCGTAGTTAAAGCCCGGCATGAGTCATAAAACTAATCTAACCTAGTACGATTCAGACGTCCATATATACTATTCATTTTTAGCGCAAACGGTCGATTACTTTCGGAGGGAGAGCAAAACCCAAAAACCTAGTTGAATTCTACATGCTAGGGAAAGTTTATGGCCGGTGATTCACCGACATTTTTTCTCCTTTTTTGTAATTTAGATAAAAGGCGACAATCATTTCAAAATGTCACAGAGGTGTATAGGAGTGACTCTTGCCCCCTACCGCCCACACCGTTCACATCGGAGAGGGTGAGGCCACCTCTTTAATACCCCCCCAGTCATTCTTTTGTCTTCTCTAGGACTCTCTTGAGGAACTTTCTAGGAGTAGGAGCTTGAGGGAAAACGTGCATGAGGAAGATTAGGGGAAAGCTAGATAGACGTTAAACAAAGATAATGCAAGATGCAACATGCATTCCAGCATTTCATTTTACATTAAGTACCGAAAGTGTCTAATGCTTAGATTCCAGAGTCTATCTCGGATTCAGGTCAACTGCATCCGGTATGAAAGAACGTGCATTGACCCATTACTGCATATTTTCAAATTGGGAGGTTTTTTTTTATTGCATTCGGACGCTAAGACCTACGAAAAGTACCTAATATTATCATCAAACGATCAATACGATTTAGGAATGATTTGTCTCAAACTTTACACAAAAATCGTCCTTGTAAAAAGGAAGGAAGTTGTTTAACTAGAAAAATCGGACAAACGAAAGGGAGGGAAATTAAAAAAAAAAAAAAAATGAATTGGGGAGGATGGGGTTACTAGTACTCGAATGTGGCGAGGCAGCCGAGAACACAATTCGACCAAACTTCACAAAAATTCGTATCGATACATTCATTACTTCGTCAGGCTGCTTTTGACTGAAAATCAATAGGTGTTGTCATTGTGGGATTCTCGAAACACATACAATTTCGTGTCGATATATTCAATAATCGGAAGTAACCGCGTTCACAGACAGAAACTTTTTTTTTTTTTTCATTTTTTAATCAAGGGGTCGGAAAATATGACATTCTGTTGAAAAAACTGCAACAAATTTTGAATTCTCGATTTAACTACAAAAATTAATACAATTTTTCATTTTAAAAATTGCATCGCAATTTTTTTAAATATATTTTTTGCTCGGGCTTTGATTTTATCGATTTAACACTAGTAGAATCGAGGGCGCCGGTAGCTCAGTGGTATCCGTGCTTGTCTTCTGAGATCAAGAACGTGGGTTCGAAACCCGACCGAGGCCCTTAGTTTATTTCATCTGGGAGGTGAAATAAACTTGAGCACGCCGTCCTTCGGATGGGACGTTAAGCGATGGTACCGAGCCTATACGATGTCAGGTACTCGTTAAAGACTCCTGCCCTAAGTGAATAAAAATTTAGGGTAGGCAAAATTTAGGACTCCTACAGTAGAACCTGGCTCATGTCCACCAGAATGACAAAAGAGCGCTCTGGTAGTAGGCGATATGACCTCGTAGTTAAAGCCCAGGCATGAGTCATAAAACCTAACCTAACTAGTAGAATGTTCAGAACAACGTTCAAAATTTCAACTTTCAAAAACAAAATGGGGAATAACTTCACACAAGCTATCTAAATGCTTGTGTAGGGTTAATAATGACTTTTCCCCAGTAGTCAGTCCAGATATAGCCCCGAATACCTTGTGTCATTCGTCTGAAAGACGGGGGATTATTGTTTACATAGTCTTTGGAGCAGTTGCCAAGACTAACTGAAGAATCAGGAGTATGTGCGTTGGGTATCCTTAATTTTGAAGCCGTCTGTCTTGTAGCCATGCCAAGAGTTCTTGTAACTGCTAAGTGAACAGCAAAGGAACATACATCGTCATCCTGAGACACAATGTCACCAGTGTTCAGGAAGGAATCCCAGAATAGTTATCTACTCCTCTTATATATCTGGGTCAAAATAGGAACGGAAATACGAACTGAAGGATTCGTAATTAGTCACGAATTCAAGAAGAATCATCAATGTTCAGAAACCAATACTGGCATGGCATTGAAACGCTATAGCAGTCGTCACTGATATAACAGTTGTACTGTCATTACACTATAGTGTACCAAAACCAGTTCAAGTTATAAAATAACAGGACTTCCTTGTACCAACCACTTTTGTACTGAATGTGAGAGGAGGAGGGGTAGGGAGAGTAATCTGTATAAAAGTGGTTGGTATCAGAAGAACTTTATTTTACATTTTTTTGGGGCACTATACATTTGTTTGTACTCATTGTACCTCAAAACTATGGACGTATTAACGATTTGAAATTTAATAAAGAACATTTTTGGTAGGAATCAATTTTTTGATAGGACGCACCGTTTTCGCGTAAATCTCACAAACGTCTAAAGAAATGGCTTTAAAAAGGACATTTCAGGATCTTCATAAAACATGTATTTTATTTTATCTACATTTATTTTATCTACAGTTTTTCATTATGTTATAAATATAGTTATAAATAGGTATCTTGTAAAATGTACTTAAGCCCCAACGTAAAGTGATTTTAATTTTCTTCCGATTTTACCCAAAATCTAACCAGAACTAAAATAGCATATTTAACATCTTTATTTCCAATGGATCTACCTATAATCGTTTCTGAGATGAAGCGCTCAACACGTACGCACAAACATAATCGTGAAAATGGTGTTCAAGGCACCGTGAAAATCCTTTGAAAACTTGATCTCGAATTTACCTTTTCTTATTTCCTGCATGCAGACAATTATTATTATTATGATAAATTTATTGTGAAATTAAATATCAATTCTTGAATACATTAGCGAGGCGGATGAACGGGGACAAGCCATGGATAATTGACATGTTATCGAACAACCATACTTATTGTGATAAGGCACACAAGCTATCGTTGTCAATAAGTAGAGCAAGTGATACAATGAAGACAAATACAATAAAGCAAAAAATGAAGGTCATCGATTATATCATTTGTAAAGTGTATTACGCAAAATAATCGAAGTAGGCAAGGATAATTAATTACACATGACGCATAGCTCTCATTGTTAACCATATTATGAAATATTTATTAAAAAATACGCCAGTTTTTTTTGCCGCCAAATACTGTAGAATTCATCGATACATTACATCAATTAATAGGTCCTGTCGTAATACGGTTTTGAATTTAAATATGAAGTTTCAGAGGGCGCCGCCAGTTCAGAGGTAGCGTGCTAGTCTACTGAGCTCAATATCGCGAGTTCCAAACCCGGTTAACGCCTTCAGGTTTTTTTTATCCGAGAGGTGTAAATACCTTGAGCACTCCATCCTTCGAATGGGATATTCAGTGATGGTCCCGACTCTGTGTGATGTCAGCTACTCGTTAAATACCCCCTACCCTTGGCAACTATTGGGTAAATTTAGGACTCGCAACAGTAGTCGGGCTCATGTCCATCAGAGTGACAAACGAGCGCTCCTAGTAGTAGGCGACATAACCTCGTAGTGTTTTTGAGTTGAGCACACCCTCTGATCACCCTTCCCTTTGGCCGATTCCCGTATAACTAATATGTTCTGAATTAACATAATATGTCCGATTTGTCTGATTATCATTATGTTTCCTCTTACGTTTAAAACGACATATAACATTTCTTGCCGTTACATTCACTCTATCCGGAGTTAACTTTCCACAAAAATTCTGTTATTTTCCTTAATAAAACCATATTTGAAAATAATTTTCGTTGAAGGCTCATGGTGGCACGTTTGGACGTATTCCAAAAGCCAAAAAGGTCGATGTCCGGAGAGAGATTCAAAAAAGTCGTCGGTGAATCACCGGCAATTCTTCCCCAGAACGAATTAATCAATTAAATTTTCACTCCTCCTCCAAAAACAGTCGACCGTTTGTGCTAATATTCATCATACTGTATCTGCATTCCTGTCTCTAAGCACTTACTTCCCGCGCTATACGAAGTACAAGGGAAGTTATGTAATCGGCCAAAAATTCGCTGTAGAGTTTTTAACTGGATTTTCATGTTTTCCGACCTTTAGATTCCAAATATGAAAAAAAAAAAATGTTTTTCTGTGTCTCTGTGAACACGGTAAGTAGAGAGTATCTACACGAAATTTTATATGTGAATCCAGAGCTCTCTAATAATGGACAACACCTATTGTTTTTCAGTCAAATTAATCAAAGGGAGGAGGGGGGAGCTTAGGAGAGAGGATTATCTCAAAAACTCTAATAACTGCTGTTGTAATGAATGTATCGATTCAGAATGTCATATGTGAATTCAAAAAACCCCATAAGGGGGCTCAACTCATAAATCCCAATAACTGCTGATGTAATGAATATATCGACATGAAATTTCATATTTGAAGTCGAAAGGAAAAGGGGGGGGGGGGGTTTCAGGGGAGGGGGCTCAATTCAAAAACCCTAATAACTGCTGATGTATAGCATTTGTCGAAATAAAATTTAGTATGAGGATTTAGGAACCTCTATGTAAGTCAACTGTTGAATATTAACGCAAACGGTCAACTGGTTTTGGAGGGAAAGCGAAAAGTTAATTGATTAATTCGACCTGGAGAAGTACATTGCATGGTTGTGACTGACCTGGTGGGGACTGTTTTGGCGGTTGGTCTTGTCCTATAGTAGTGGGCGAGCCGGTTAGCGTTATGAGGCAATTCTCAGTCTATTCATAGAGATGACACTATCAGTGCTAATCACTTCTCAAGTATACTAGGTAACCGCTAAAGATTTTTTATTTATTTTTTTAAATAAAAATATTACAAGAAAGTGTACTCTGATGTCGGTGAGTCCCGTGCGCGAATTAATAAACTAAGTTTTCACTCTCCCGCTGAAACCAATTTACCGCAGATATTAGGAGTTTTAGAGATGACCTCCTCTGTTCTTCCACTTTCCTTTAGACGATTTGGCTGAGAATTTACTCCGGGGTTCTTGATACACATATAAAATTTAGGGTGCATTCATTCTATCGGGAGATATCGTGTACATAGACAGGAATTTTTTATTCTCATTTTTGGATTTAGGGGATCAGAAAGGTCAACATCGAATTTCTCACTGATTACATAACTTCCCTTCGGTCATTTACCGGCAATGTACTTCCCTAGAACAAATTCATCTGTTAGTCCTCTCCCTCTGAAGGCAATTGACAGTTTGGCTAAAAATAAATAGTGAACAATTGACTTAGAAGAAATATACTTCTGAATACTCATCTAAATTTCGTGTCAATACATCGGCAGTTATTAGTTGAGTAGTTAAGTTTTTCGGTCAAGCCTCCCCTCCCTTTGAAAATTAATAATCCTTATGGTAATATACAATTTAATGTCGTGGCGCTACAACCCGGTGACAGGTCCTGGCCTCCTCCACCAACTGCCGCCAATTGTCTCGATCCTGTGCGGCTGCCATCCATTTCCTGATGTTTCGGGCATCTTCTGCCACACCATCTGCCCATCTCAGCTTAGGTCTTCCTCGCCGTCTTATTCCATGAATGGGCTCCATTAGCAGCTTCTTCGGCATTTCTTCAGCTTCCATCCTGGCAACATGTCCTGCCCATCTGAACCGCCCAATCTTCATGACTTTCAGGACATCTGGTTGTTGCATGTGGCCTACTTGCACTCCTCCAAATATTCTACGCAGAACCTTCATTTCGAACACCAATTGGCTCTGTTCGCTCATTTTCGAAGTTGTCCAGGTTTCTGAACCATACAGAAGAACTGGGCTGATAAGGGTCTTATATAGAACGAATTTAGTCTGCTTGGATATGTCGTCATGTTCGGGAAACATGAAATTCCGTTGAAAACTCCAACCGATTACATAACTTTCTCTATACTTTATCTATAAACAGCTAGGGAACTAAAACCAATGTATCGATCTAATAGAAATAGACCTCGAGGTCAATATCAACATTAATATTAAATGTAAAATAAGTCTAGCAACGAAACGTTAATAATAATTTTACAATTATTTGATCAGAAATTCGGGAGTTTCCCTATGAGAAATTCATGGTATTTTTTCATCAAAATTTCTCGAGTTTAAGAGATAGAAGGAAGAGACAACATGCGCCTTTACATTTCCTTCTCTCCCACATCGCTATTTCGGGAAACTGGAAATGAAAATAAAAAAAATATATGAGGTTTTCTTATGAATTGACGCATTCCATTCTCAAGCTAAAACTTTTTACTTCCCCAGCTAAACGAGGTATGGGAGAAGTTATGTAAACGGTCAAAAATTCGATGCGTATTTTTCAACGGAATTTCATGTTTTCCGACCTCCAGATTCCAAAAATGCATAAAAAAAATCTACCTGTCTGCATGTCTGTGAACACGATAACTCCCACTAGAATGAATGTGTCGACACGAAATTTAGTATGAGGATTTAGATGTACGTAAGGCAACTATTGAATATAAGCTCAAACGGTCGAATGGTTTTGGAGGGGGAGCGAAAAGTTAATTGAATAATTCGTTCTGGGGAAGTACTTTGCCGGTGATTCACCGACGTCTTTTTTACTTTTATTTCCCCAGCTGTACGAAGTTATCTAATCGGTCACCATTGGAAGTTAGTTATGGTGATTCATGGCCGAGCGTTAACTACGAGATATCGCCTACTACCAGAGCGCTCTTTTGTCCTTCTGGTGGACATGAATCCGAGTTTACTTAAGTAGTTCTACATTTTGCCTGCTCTAAATTTTTATTCACCTACTTTTCGGGGACCTGAATAATACTAGGCAATTCATAATAGTGTAGGAGAAGTGCAGAGAACGGAAAATGTTGAGGTGTTTTTGAGGATGAAGAAAGGTTCTATTTTGAAAGGAAACTGACTAGGATCACGAAGAGGTTGTAGGGTGAGTCGAGGTGACTACAGCTCAGCTGATATCAGTACCAGGATACAACAGTTCAACCTTCAGAAAGTACCTCCCATCAGCTGCTCTCTATGTTACAACCGTTCCTGGAACCTTTGTAGAGTAGCCCACCACATGAGCATTAGATCAATAATCACAAAATGTCGGTGAATCACCGGCAATGAGTTTTCTACCTCCAATTATTCATTTTTCGTTCTCTTTCGACTGTTTTAATCAATAGTTAGTTGACTTATACAGCAACTTCTGAATTCTCATACTAAATTACCGGTTATTAGGGTTTTTGAGTTGAGACATTCCCTCTGAAATTCGGCCTTCGGCCAATTTACCGGAAAATTTATATGTGTTGTCCTAGTGGGATTTTGAATTTACAAATGAAATTTCGTGTTGATACATTCATTACATCGGCAGTTATTATGTTTTTTTTGTTTTTCTATAGTTACTAAGAAGCTCATATTTTTCAATTTTAATTTTATTAATTTCTTTCGTATTCCTCATTTTGTCGTATCTATAGTCGTTCCAGAGTAAGTTTAAGAAGAAGAAGAATAAGAAATCAAAATAGCTATTCCTAAGGCTTCTGAGTGTGGCGCGCTTGGAGTATCATTTTGGTATCGATAGCTTTCTCCAAAAAATGTTCGACATTTTATGTTAAAAATGTTGGTATCTTCGACATTTTATGCCAAAAATGTTGGTATCTTCGAAACTATTTATTTCCTTCTTCAGGGCCTTATAATGAATGACTTGAGTGGATGTGAGTGGTGAAGGTGTTGTGAATTTGTGTCCAGTGTAGAGCACTATACTGGAAATAAACTCACAACAAACTCACTACACCTTCACCACACACATCCACTCAAGTCATTATAAATAAGGCCCTGAAGAAGGAAATAAATAGTTTCCGAAACGTTGGCCAAATTTTGAGTTTTCATTTACGCGACAGAACCTCGAATTCCTTCTACATTGAAAAGATACTGTCGACTCTATTAATCATCATAGCAATTTGCTTACACTATGCTTGTACATCTGCCAGCCAACTTAATTGACGAGGTGCAATCATGACATCGCGACGGTGACCTTGCCTCGTGCGATTTTCTGCATCGTATCATTGCACTATCTATCTAGGCTCGGTGCCCTCACGAACTCATAAATCTCCAGGGAATACTTATCGAATAATGTTATCTATCGGAATTATTTTTTTTATACCAAACTAGCACGTTATCAAGCGTTGTCTGGGAGTAGCTCTGTGTTATAATATTTTATGGAGAATATCCGAAAAAAATTATAATAACACCTCCCCCCCCCCCCCCCCCCAACCCCGTCCCCTCCCATCGTCTTCGATACCTCATTCCACTCCCCTCCAGCTACCTTTCGCCTCTTTCGCTACTCGAAAATATTATTTATCTCAATAATGTCAAGAATAAGTAGTCTGATTTCTCACTGATTTTATTATTATTTATTATATATATATATGTATATTTTTTTTTCGAGGCTTTTTATATCACTTTATTTTATAAAATAAAGCCGAATCCGGTACTCTATATTGGGGATGGGTATCGATTAACCGAATAATCGGTGTTTTTTTAATCGATGTCATCTGGGTTTGATTAATCGGATAATCGATGATTATTTAGCGATTATTACAATTTTAATTAAAATTACAACTCATCCGAAAAACAGGAGGAAATAAAAAAAAATGAATTAATTATAATTCATCCGAAGTGCAACTCGCCTAAAAAATTGGGAGGAGACTATCGTATCGACTATCGATACAACACAGTGACTCTGTGGTGAACTGGTGATAAGTAAAAAGTACCCTTTTAATAGTTACTTCTAATTCTAATTTCTGATAATTTGTGTTTTGTCATTTGTGAGTTGTGATTGACTGATTGTATTAACTTTTGTTTGTGCGTTCGATTAATCGACCCTTATCCTTACTCTAGGTGAATACACCTTAGGTACTCAAAATTTAGGACTCCCACTGTAGAGTCAGCTCATGCCCATCAGAGCGACGAAAATCTGGTAGTAGGCGATATGACCTGATAGTTAAAACCCGGACATGAGTTATAATAACTAACTAATAATAATTAAAAACATTTTTTCATATTAGTCATAAAAACAAAGAACTTGTTAAACTTTTATATTGTCTAATTCCACAAAAATACATACATAAAAAGTACCGGTTTCGGCTTACACCATCATCAGCACAAAGTTCAAAAGTGTTCACTTTTGAACTTAGTAAAGCTATAGTCTGATTTCTCACTGAATTTATTATTATTTATTATAACCTCTCATTATATTATCCTTTTAGTATTTAAGCTAAAATTAACGTTGAATATAGGAAAAATTACAATATAAAATTAAATTTCCAAATTTTTTGACGGCATTAGATTACATTGGGAAAATTGAGAAAATTATATATAATAAAAAAAATAATACTAACCCCTCCCCCACTGGACACCTCCCTCCCCTCCCACTGCCTCTCAGCGATTATTTCACAGGTTTTAAAGATGTAGTCTAATTTCTCACTGATTTTATTATTATTTATTATATATATAAGTATATAATAAAACTAAATAAAAAATATAATTATATATATATATATATATATATATATATATATATATATATATATATATATATATATATATATATATAGGTATATATATTGAAAGTAAAAAATAAAAAAATAATTGTATAGTAAATTGTTTATAACAATTATTTTATTTTTATTTTTTGCAGATCCGGAGGGAACTGTTCCACGTTTGAGGCGGACACTCATTTTTATTTTTTATTTTATTTTATTTAATCACTCAGGTAATTTATTTATTTATTTTAAATGACTAATAAATATTTAATTTGAAAAGGAAAATGTAATAAATTAATTAATATATTTGTATTCAGTGCCTCTTTTTTATTTGAACTCAATTTCTTCATTTAATTATTCATAAGATATTAATTAATTTGTTATGTGGTCTTTTAACAAAGTCAGTTCCTTTTTTTTTTTCTAGTAGAAAATATTTTTTGATCGTACAAAATTCAGAACCGGACTTTGGTCTGTTTCGATTCAGTATAAATATATTAAATTACAATTTTAAATCATTTTCGAAATATTCTTTATTCCGCAAAACATTTATGCACTCGGTTTGAGCATTACACCATCGTCATGTTTAGTTAAACACTAATCCAGTTATAGTTAACTACCCCTGAATATGTTTTGTAGAGCCCCAACCTTTTATATATAAAATATTATATATACCTATATGTATAAGCTCTTATTTATTTATGTGTATATAATATGTTAAATGTTGTCCTTATGTCCGAACCAATTTTCTATGATTATATTATGTATTTTATATACATATGTAAATAAATAAAATGGTTTATGCATATGAAAATTTTCATTTTCTCTTGTATGAATGACTCTATATATTGTTGAATTTCCTTGTAATTCATTTTGTCTTAGAACTGATTAGATTTTGGTGTAAATTTTTGACTTCAAAATAAAAGCAATTTTTGAAATTCTCTTGTAGAGAAAAATTTAAAGACACATTTCATAAATATATATTTTTGTGGATCAACCGTCTTATTGACTTGCCTCACACTTTTTTGAGATGTTTGCTTCACTTTTTGTAAAGACTACCTATGTGTTCACTACAATATATTTTTCTTATATTGTCTAGTACCGTTTTCAGTCTGAGATAGGACCATTCTGAACAGAGCTTTAGCGGTCTAAAAATGTCGAATGAAGAGATTTTTTCTTGTTTCTTTTTGTGACTCAGGCCCGGGCCTTAACTACGAGGTCATATCGTCTACTACCAGAGCGCTCCTGGTGGTCATGAGCCTGAGGCTTTTGTGTGAATCCTACACAGGTTTAGTTACTTCTAGGGTCTTTACGAGACATCGCTCAGGCTGGGCACCATCGCTTAACGCCCCCTTCGAAGGACGACGTACTGAAGGGATTATTTTAGTTGATGTTTGACAATTGTGGAAATGTTGATTTTATCTATTTTCCTTTGGCCCGAAGAAAGGACGTGGAACTGTCAAAATTAAAAAATATTGTCAAAAATAAAAGACATATCAAGAGAAACTATATTCTTGGTTCTAATACATTTTGATGAAATTGAAGTACTCGTATATCCAAAAGTCAAAAATTTAATTGGAAAATAATTATTGTACCATTAAATGTCGCTTGCAAAATTTGATTAGATTTAGGCCGAATCAGACAAAAATTTAAGTCCACTTTACTTTGGGGTCTAAATACAATTTACATTGTAAATTTTACAAGATATATCTTAAATTTCTGACCTCTACAATATGTCTTCAAATAAAAGTTGGAAAACTGAAAGACACATTTTATTTTATATATCATTTTTCGAGGGCTGCCCCCGGTTTGCGAGATACACGACTAAAATCTTATGTGAAAACGGTTTGGTTCTATCAAAAAATTGGTTCTTACAAAAAATGGTTCTTCTCAATACGAACAGTGCTATAATACGAACAGTGTTATAGCATTCGTAAAGAATGTACAATAAATTTCCATAGGAAATAGTTCAACGTAGTGTTTAATTGTGTTGTGTATAATTTTAAAATATATTTTTTTTATTATTGAAGAAGAAGAAGATGAGTTTATTATAACAGTCACATTAATTATACAATAAGGTTCCTTAACAAGAGTAATGACTCTTATACACTAAATACAAATCAAAAATAATCAGATAAATTAAAAACAACTGCTTAAGAGTAAGTTTTACAAAAACTCTTTAAAAAAAAAGAACAAATACAAAGTAACTGAAATGAATAGAAAATAAATTAATAAACATTCAAAAACAGAGATTATAATTTAAAATCGTGAACGGATATTTTTGTGTTTCCCTCCCTGAGTTTTCCCTACTTTCTTTACCAGAACTTTTTGATTTGTGTCTCACTTAAGTAAAAAGTTGTTACTGAAATTTATTATGTAGTCCAGTAGGAGCTCAGCTTTATTATTGGTATTTTGTTATTAGAAAAGATTAAAGATGACGAAGAAAAATGTATATCTGACGTGACCATAACAGGATATCCTTATACCAACCACGTTTTTACAAATTACTCTCTCCCGTCCCTCTCATATTCTCAAACTTGTGCTTTGACTGCGAGCTTCTTCAAGCAGTGGGTATAAGAAATTTCGTTGAAAAATAATTTATTTTTAAAATAATAATGAGGAAAACATCACGTTTCTACGTATCGAAGTTTCTATAAATCGGTTTTTTTTAAGCAACTATCGATTTCGATGTGACTGAATTGTCGATTTAAAAAAAATATTTTTATTGACAAATCCTGCCTTACTAATACGCAACTTCCACGTCTTCTAACGAACTATTACTTTTATTTTTTTTTTTATAAAACCCTGAACCGGTTTTAGCAGTCTCGTAACTAAGGTCATTTCACATCCTCTTTGTTTGAAATCTCAACCTGGCCTGTGGACAAACCTATCTATCAAGTAATAATACTACTATGCTCAGGATAACAGGTTCGAAACCTGGCCAAGGCAATGGGGGAGGCTGAAAAACGTCCTTCGAGTAAAGCGATCCTCTAGGTAACTACTCGTAAACCTTAGTAGGCAACATTTAGAACATCTTCACCAGAGCAATGAAAGAGCACTCTGGTAGTAGACAGTATGACTTCCTAGTTAAAGCCCGGGCATGAGTCACAAAAACAAACAAAACATTAAGATCTTTGAGATACCTGGGGAGTACGGCCTCCGGTGCAGATATGCATATAGATACGCGATATGTTAATGATATCGATATTTTTGATTTTATTTATTGCAATTATATCATTTGTAAAGTGTACCACGCAAAATAATCGAAGTAGGCAAGGATAATTGTACATTTTTTGCCATATTATGAAATATTTATTCAGAAAAAGTCAGTTTTTTGTCGCCAAATACAGTAGATATTACGATCAATAAGTTCTGGGGAACCTGGAATAAAAAAAAGTCCCCAGAACGAATTGATCTATTAAGTTTCCATTCTCTCAAAAAACAGATTACCGTTTAGGCTAAAAATGAACAGTTCACTACTACGTTTTTGTATCGATACATTCATTACATCAATTAAAAGAAGCTGTTTTAAATGTAAAATATAAACAGAGGACAAAGGTAGCTCAGATGTAGCGTGCTAGTCTACTGAGCTCAAGATCGCGGGTTCGAAACTCGCCTGAGTCCATTAGGTTTTTTATGAGTGATGTCAGATATTCGTTCAAGACCCGTACGCTTGGCAACTATTCCTGAGTTTTAGGACTCGAGTAGAGTCTGGCTCATGTCCACCAGAGGGAGGAAAGAGCGCTGTGGTAGTAGGTGATGTGACCTCGAAGTTAAAGCCCGGGCATGAGTTACAATAACTATATATATATATTTTTTTTTTTACTTTAACGGCTGATTAATAGGCTCATGGAAAATTTCCGAGCGTTACTTTGATGCCAATCAGTTGACAATTTGTGGCAATAATTTCACATGATCTTTGTACCTATTTTTGTCATCAATTTCTAAATTATTTTTGAGTCTTGACTTTGTTTTTCTTACGTTATTATTGATTTTGCAATAAGAAAAATGTTTTAATCCTTCATCGATAATAAATCTTTAAAATAAATTCAAAATCTATGTATCGAGATTTTACGTCCCGGAATTAATTCTCTGATAATGTTATAGGCATGAATTTTGATTCAGTACATTAAATTTTCACCTGTTAAAAGCACTCTCAAAAAAATTAAGGAAAACCATCCTAGGAAGGACAACCAGTAACTACGAGGTCACATCGCCCACTACCAGAGCGATATTCCGTTGAGGTTGACCCTGACTCTACATTGGGGAGCCCTAAATTTTGCCAATCCCTGGTTCAGTTATCTCTAGTGTTGCTTAACACCCCATCCGAAGGACGGCGAGCTCAGCCTTTTCCTTCATCTGTGAAGGTTTATTAATAACAATGTCCCCTCCCCCATTTTTCAATAGTACGTACTGAACTTGAGAATAAAGGAAAAATACAGAATAACAAATGAAATGTTACACGAGTTTGAGAAATACAGTTGATTGACATGTTTGTCATGTTCCGAGGTACTTGAACTATGAATGAGACTCGATAATGGATAAACTAGTTGTATTATCTGAAAAGAGGGCAGTAATCTTTCTTGCATTTGTGAGTCACTATCCCGTCTTTTTTTTTTTATGTGTGTTTTTTAGTGCATTGTCGAAAACAAATGGCCATGAGGCCAGAGAAGGAATCATTTGACATTGTGCATTTCGCGGAAGGGAAGGGAGGTAGTTGTGGGTTTGAGTTGGTGAATCACTGGCAATCGACACTTCCCCAGAACGAATTTTCTCTCCTTCAAAACCGACCCTTTGGGCTAATAATCAATTGAGTGGGGGCTTCTAAATCCTCATATTAAATTTTATGTCGATACATTCATTACATCGGCAGTTATTAGAGTTATTGGGTACAGCTTCTCCTCTGAACCCCCTTTTCTCTTCAGCCGATTTTTCTGAAAAAGAACAGGTATTGTCCTCATAGGGTTTTGACTTGAAATTTGAAATTTCGAGTTAATACATTCATTACATTTTTATGTTAAGCCCTCCCTAATCCCCCCTTCCCATTGGCCGATTTGGCTAAATAGGTGTCTTCGCTATAGGGTTCTGTGTGTCGATACATTCATTCTATCGGAAGATATCGTGTTCACAAAGAATTATTTTTTTTCATATTTGGAATCCAAGACGTCAAATCCATGGAAAACATGAAGTTTTGTTGAAAACTTAGTATCGAATTTCTGACCAATTACCTAACTTCCTCTATACTTCTTATTGCTGGGAAAGTATAAATAGGACTTATCTTTTTATGGTATCTTAGAGAGGTTATTAAAATAAAAATAAAGACAATTATGGGCTACTTATTTCCAGTCATCTTCTTCAGGTAACATAAAACATGTCATAAAAATTATAGGGCTTCCTATTCATGCTGCATCTTCTCACTTCACCGTAGAGAAAGAAGATGTCGGTGAATCACGGGGAATCTACTTCCCCAACGCAAATTAATTAACTGAAACTTATTCATGCCCGGGCTTTAACTACGAGGTCATATCGCCTACTACCAAAGCGCTCTTTCGTCACTCTGGTGGGCATGAGCCAGACTCTACTGTGGGATTCCTAAATTTTGCCTACCCTAAATTTTTATTCACCTAGGGCAGGGGTCTTTAACGAGTACCTGACATCGTGCAGGCTCGGGACCATAGCTTCACGTCCCATCCGAAGGACGGCGTGCTTAAGTACTAAAAATTGGATTTATATATAAAATTTAATATCGATACGCTCATTACTTCGGTAGTTATTGGGGTTTTTGAGTTGAGCTTTCTCCTAAACCCCTCTTTTCTATGACTGATTTGGGTGACAATAAGTTTCCTTACGGGGTTGTGGAGTTCACCGACACACGCACACACAAACACATGCGAAGTATAGGGGAAGTTATGTAGACTAGGGGATGAAGGAATTTGTATAAATTCTAGTATCTACCTATGTAACGAATGAACATGGACATTTTCTTCATATTCATCACTTAATAATTTTCAACTAAATCGGTAAATTGGTTCCAGAGGGAGAGTGAAAACTTAGCCGTTTGATTCGAGCTGGGGATGTACCTCGCCAGTCATTCACTTTTTTTTTTCTTTTCATTTTTGGAATCAGGAGGGTCGAAAAACCTGAAATTCCAATGAAATCTCAACACAGAATTTGTGACCAATTTGGGAAGTAAATAAAATTAAATTTTTATTATAATAACGATATTCGTTTCAAAAGCAAGGTACGCTTCATGAATATTAAATTCAGGTATCTAGACAATAAAGGTAATTTGCATATTATGTACATAATGATGGTAGCTCTTCACGTCACCTCAAGGCACTAGCATGCGCTCATTCATGGTAGGTTCTGTTTCTTTTGGCAGGGTCAATGTCAAATCTTATTTTTTTAGCCATGTGATAAACGGGAATAACGTAGGGGTTTGTGAAGCTTTGTACTAAATTTCTGTGGTCACAGGGAATAAATGTATATTCCTAACTTTTCAGGGCAGCACTTTTTTTACTTTTGTATTAATCGTATAAATCCAGTTTTTGGAATGAATAAATGATGTTTGCATCATCATTAATCAATCATAAACATTCTAAATCTATAGGAATGAATGAAAATGAATATTGTTAATACTTTCTTGGATTTTCCCTTAGTTATATAATCATTCCCCATCACTTACCTTATTACTAACCATACTTTTTTGAAATACTCGTGAATGATGCCTCTCTAAAGTTGATTTAACCGAAAACGCCCCTTAGAATAGTCTGCCGTAGTGAATAAATGGAGATACCAAGAAACCCACATCTTTATAATTCCGAAAGTATTAGAGTCCTGAGCTCCCAACTTCTTCACAGTGCTCAGATTGGGAGATGATCACAGTACACAACTCATTTTGGCCATTTTACGACTTAACAACTATAGATTTTATATAGATTCATTTATTACACATGTATGCTTCCAACCTATTTACTTCTTATTTATTATGTAAAAATTTCCAACTATGAACATTTCACAAACAAGGAAATATGAGCGAGGTAACAATAAACATGGCTTGATACTCTTGATGAAGTGCAACAATTAAGAAAAAAATGTTTGTATGTGATGGGAATATGTTTTCTTGCACGGAGAAAAATATATTCTTGCGGCAAAGCAGTTATGTGATAGGGCATAGTAGGCTAGGTGCTTTTCTCAAAAATAATTTGAAAAAATCGTTGGTGAATCACGGACTACGTACTTCTGCTGATTCCGATGAAAATCAATTGGTGTCGTCCACACATTTTACATAAAAAAAAGATCGTCGGTGAATCACCGGCTACGTACTTCCCCTGAACGAATTAATCAATTAACTTTTCGCCCCCCCTCCAAAACCAGTTGACTGTTTGTGCTAATATTCAACAGTTCACTTACATAGAGGCTTCCTTTTTAATCCTCATACCAAATTTTGAGTAGATAAATTCATTACATTTGGGTTTTTGATTTGAGCCCCTCCCCTTCAGCGGATCTTGCTGAAATTTGACACATTATGTCCTCATTGGGTTTTGACTTAAAATATGAAATTTCGTGTCGATACATATATTCTATCGATGGGTGTTAGAATTTTCAAGTTAAGCCCTGTTCTCTTTTGTCGATTTGGCAGAAAAACAATAGGTGCCCTCGTAAGAGGATTCTGAATTCACATATAAAATTTTGTGTCGGTACATTAATTCTATCATTACAGACGACAGTTATTAGAGTGGTCTGAAAATATGAAATTCCGGTGAAAACACAACATCGAATTTCTAACTTATTACATAACTTCCCCTATACTTCATAAGGATTCCGTATTTTTTCCATGTTAGAAGAAACCTTCAAATTATATAATATATAGGTATTACACAACGCGTTAATTCGTTTTCGAGGGTACCAGTAGCTCAGTCGCATGCATGTTTGCTTACTGACCTCAAGATCGCGGGTTCGAAACCCGGCCTAGGCCCTTAGGTTTTTTTTTTATCTGAGAGGTGAAAAAACCTTGAGCACGCCGTCATTCGGATGGGACGTTAAGCGTTGCTCTCGATCGCCTGTGCGATGTCAAGTACTCAAACCCCTGCCCTAGGTGAATAAACGTAGGTAGGCAAAATTTAGGACTCGCACTGTAGAATCGGGCTCATGTCGACCAGTGTGGCGAAAGAGCGCTCTGGCAGTAGGCGATATGACCTCGTAAAAAACCCGGACATGAGTCATAATACCTAACGCGTTAATTCCAGTTATTTATTATAATTTTTTTATTCACATTATAAAAATAGCTTTTCAACGATACCCCACTCAATTTTTTTCCAAATCAAATGATGGGGGGGGGGGGGGGGGGGGGGAGTTATTTGGGTGCCCACTTCTATCTACGCCACTGCTATCTTCACAATGAACGTATGAAAATTAAATTACATTAAAAATAATTTAGTGAATATTTATCAGTGAAGGAAACAATACAAAGCAATACTGATGATGACAATTATTAAACAAATATTTGTTGAGTTGACCTAGGCCAATATAGATAATGCAACAATCTCCAAGATGTCTACCATTTTGAAAAACATTCCCCCCCCCCTCTCTTACACTCAGTTCATCAATACACGAGTTAGTATTCAACAACAGTTCGTATTGTTAACATACCTTGTTTATATATATATATATATATATTTTTTTGTTGTTTTATTCATTTTGTGTTTATAAACTTTTTTTTGTTATTTAAAATATTATTTTGTTTACTGTGAGTATTGACAAATTTACTGACATAGAGTATACTGACTTTTTTTGCAGGGCTTATCCGACAAAACCCAACCATCGAACAGTTACAAAAAAAAAATAGTTACTAAAAGTGTTTTTTTTTTTTTTACAAAAAAAAAATTAAAAATAATAATAAAAAATAAATAAAAAAATATTCGATTCATGACGGAAATGGACTGGGAAAACGCTCAGTTCTTGCACAAGGACTGGGTAGATTTCCTGGAGACTAGTTTTGAAGAAAAGAAAACTGTGAGTATACAAATTTCGTTACTCTTTTCATCATTATTGGCTTCTCAATTATTTCTTCAAATTTTGTTTTCACTTCTTTTTACTTTATATCTTATACATTTATTATAAGGCATTATTGTATAATCGTGCAATAATCCGAAATCGAATTTTCAACGAAATAAACACTTGTCTGAGCGCCTGCCTGCCTGCCTATGTGTGTGTATGACATTGAAAAACTTTGTGAGCGCTCTAACTCAAAAACGGTGGCAATGAAATTGAACAAAAGAAATTAAGTCGATTAAATTTGACTTAATACTGATTCTTTTTGAAATAAAAGTTGTAGAGAATATTAAGGGGTACATTTTTGGAAAACCGTATTAAAATCACATTTTTCCTTAAACCCAAAAGAAATACTTTTTTTTTTTTTTTTTTTTTTTTAAAGTTTGCTCGATTTAAACGAAAATTATAAGTTTTATCGAACAATTGTTCCCTTTGAAAAATGTTCTTTATTAAATTTTCTGGACCCGTACGAACTAAGTTGCAGCGCTCCAAAGAATGTACGTTACATTTCTCTAAGAAACATTTCGATGTAATATTTAAATTGTAACGAATTTTAAATAATATTGTTTTATTTTTTATTATTTGAAAAATAATTAGTTATATATTCAATAATTATCATTATGGAGTAGTTAGTATTTTATTAATTTTAATTTTTGGCAAACATTGCACATTCATATTTTTTTCTTCGACTATATTTTATTATACAGAAATAAAATACGTCATCTCACTCGTTTATTTGCAACTAGTACCGGTTTTCAATGCAACTGCGTCATCATCAGTGTCACATCCCACCTAATGAAACTATTGTTTTTTTTTAAACAACATGTTAAGCAGAATTGTTCTAGTCGAATGTCATGTAACTATTTTTTATGTATATATATTCCATATGGAAGGAAATTACTATTTTTTGGAAATTTCAGAAGATAAATTGAATTGATTAAATATCAGAAACTATAATCGTCAGTTTAGACATTTAACGTTAAATATTTTGGGTCGGGGGAAGGAGGGGGGGGGGGGGGGTTCTTCCAAAAATTCAAACCAAAAGTTTTGTTCACTTTTTTTTTTTAGCTGACGAATGAGCGAAGGAAATCAGTAAACAATTTTTTCATATTCCTTCCATAGCTGTACAAAGTGTATAGGGGGGGAACTTTAGCAATTGTTTAGAAACTCGATATTGAGTTTTCATCAAAATTCCATATTTTCCGATCCCCTGATTCGAAAAAAAAAAAAAAAAAAATCGTGTCTGGGTGCGAAAAAATTTCGGTAGAATGAATGTATCGACACTAAATTTTATTTGTGCATTCAGAAACAAATAAGAATGACACCTGTTGATTTCGGCCAGGGAGGGGGATTGAAGGGGTGCTTAATTCAAAAATCCCAATAACTGCCGATGTAATGAATATCGATTTTTGTGATCAGGTTCTGGAACAGGATTAATTCCTTCTAACCTTCTTACTAATAATTAATAATTTTTTATTAGATAGCCTAATAATTAGGGCAACCTCGAAAGCCAACTAGCACCTATAATAAAATATGTTAAAGGTCAGATCATATATTTATTTTACAACCTATGAAATAATCACTTCTTCAGTACATCATTTATCTTAGGGTTTCAACGACAATGAAAGTATTATTTCGTATACGACAATAATAAAAATTGTTCGATAACAGTAATATATTTCATCGTCACGATTTTATACAAACGCCGATAGTCACGATTTCACACTTGTGTCGATTGTCACGAATATATAAGTCAACAGAAAAAACAAAAAAAAAATTGCTGTTTGTCTGAGTGTTTGTGCTTGTGAACACGATAACTCTCGATAGAATGAGCCTATTAACTGTCGTAATCAATGTACCTATCGATACAAAATTTCTTATGTAATGTATGTTTCCAGGAGACGACACCTATACATTTTCCGAAGAATGTATCGGAGGATTCGAAAGTTCCTGTGTACGTAAACTAGTGATTTTTAGACGAAACGGTCAATTGTTTTTAGAGGGAGAGCGAAAACTTAATTGAATATATTGTTCTGGGGAGGTACATTGCCGATGATTCACCGACGACTTCACTTTAATCAAAAGCGAGAGTTAGGAGCCTTATTTATCAGAGCAGATTTGGCTCGGGTCTTGCTCCTAAGAATTAAAGTTTTGTTGAAAACAATACTCATACCATGTTTACTAATGTTTATTTGGCATCAATATATACATCATTATTTACTGCCTTCTAAATATGTATATAATATAAATATATTATTTAATACTACATACAAAAAGGTTTTATTTATAACCTGAAAATAATATATTTAGTTTCCCAGCTATATAAAGTAGGTATAGGGGAAGTTTTGTAATCTGTCAGAAATTCGATGTTGAAAAAGAAAAAAAAGATAAATGAAAGTACTTCCCCAGAACGAATTAATCAATTATATTTTCGCTCTCCTTACAAAACCAATCGACCATTTGGGCTAAAGATCTTGAATCCGTATACTAAATTTTGTCTTCGGTTTTGAGTCGGGCTCTTCCCCTGTGATCCCTCCCTTCCCATCGGTCGATTCCGCGAAAAATTAATAGATGTCCGTATATAATTTTAAATTCATAGTATCGTTACATTTATTCTTATCATATCACAAATATATTCAAAGACACATGGATGGAGTTTTTTTTAAAGAATTTTTTCATCCATTTTTGAAAATTGGAAGTTCGGAAAAAATGAAATTTCGTTCAAATCTCAACGTCGAATTTCTGACAGTTTACGTAAGTTCCCGTATATGTATTTCGTATAGTTGGGGAAGTGAGAACGTGGCACTGTAGAAAGTTGAACCGCTTCGCAGTTTAAAATATCAGAGGAAACATCTTAAAAATAAATAACAGAAGGAAATATGTAAACAGAAACGTAAAAAATAGATTAGGAAGTGTTGTGCATACATATTTTGAAATCAGTTATTTTTCATTACAAAATGTAAATAATTTACAGAATTATTCTAGAAAAAAAATATTAACACTGGGAAAATGTCACATTTACTCGTATCATTTTCATTGTATATTCTATACAAGTAGCGTTTACTCAGTGGCGTAATTTCAAATTCTGAAGAAGTAAAATGCAGTCTCTCATGTATCTGTGCTTCTTTAAAAATTATTATATAAATAAATGAAATGCAAGCCACTTTAAAACCTGACATAGATAGAAAACATACTTCATATAAAACATACATAAAAAATATATCATTTTAATTAAATTTGCAAACATATTAAAATGGGAAGTGGATTGATATAATTTATCTTAGCTGGAGTATGTTATATGTTATAGTTAGTTTATTTCCTCCATGAGACTGATTCTAAAGACCTCTTCTCAATACTCCCCCTACTACGTATCATACAACAGGTTTTATATTGAACACTTTAATTAGTCTTGGCTAGTAGGCTACTTTATGTACTGTTCGTCTTATTTATAATTAATTTAAATTGTACTTTTTTTCTTGGCCTTATGTATGGTGCATATTAGCCATGTCACTGTGATATCTAGTTATATTTACGACATCCATGGCCCTGGGAGGGAGTTATATTTAGGAAAAAACTCACTCCTGGACGGGATTCAAACCCGCAAACCATGGTGAGACAATCCGTCCAAAGCCCTACGCTCTAGCTCACACGGCCACCATGGCCCCCAATTCGAATAGTTAAAATTCACTATTCCTACTTCACAAGTTGCGAGACTAGGAAACATTAATTCACATAAAAATTATAGGTTAGGTTCAGTTTTATGACTCATGCCCGGTCTTTAACTACGAGGTCATATCGCCTACTACCAGAGCGCTCTTTCGTCGCTCTGGTGGGCATGAGCCCGACTCTATTGTGGGAGTCCTAAATTTTGCCTTCCCTAAATTTTTATTCACCTATGGTAGGGGTCTTTAACGAGTACCTGCTCATCATCCGAAGGACGGCGTGTTTAAGCCTATTTTACCTCCCAGATAAAATAAACTAAGGGCCTCGGTCAGGTTTCGAACCCACGACCTTGAGCTCAGAAGACAAGCACGTATACCATTGAGCTACCGGCGCCCTCTCATAAAAATTATATGAGATGAATTTTTTTTTTGAGGATTTTAATAAAGTAACACTTTTCAATAAAATGTATTTTGTATCAAGTCAACGTACTCATTACAATCATAGATAATGTTTAAAATAATGACAAGACTTATAAATCACATTATCATCACAAAATTGAGAAAACAAAAATAATACTGCATAAAATCTGAATAAAATCTAAATCTAATAAAACTCTCATGAATAAATTAACAATTTTTGCACAAACCAATTGAACAGCTTGGCATACATTGCATGCAGGTTCATCTTCTCGTCCGCGGGTTCATCTGAGTCGCTACTTTCGGAGCTCCTATCATGTTCACCTTCATTTTCGCTATCTTCAATATCCGATATTGTGCAATTTTCCCACTCCTGTCTTTCAATTTCCTGTAATATCCGTTCGGCCAAGTCTGGATCATCAATTCTAAACTCATCACGATTGTGAGACATTGAAAATTGTTGCTAAAAAATGTAAAAACTACGTAACGTTTATTTCATGATAGGGTCCTAACAGACCCCAAGTACTTACATTTCAACGAAATCGCCCCATTGAACAACGCTAGGAGACTAAGACTGCACAGATGTCTCAAGGACAATAAATAAGAATAAATCAGAAGAGGAGGTAACCAAAATGCGAAAAACCGCCTAGCAACAGCGTTTTGAAAACTGCCTAGGGTTTTTTAGACCCCACATCGATAGTTAAAGATTAAGTATCCCAAAAAATTGTTGGTTTGCGCTTACAGTGTCACTTGATAATGAAACGTACCGAGTGGTGCACTACCGGAAGTTAGTAACTAACAGACAAAATATTTTTCTTTGAAATTCCGATGAAAAGTCAACATCGAATATTTGACCGATTATATACTATACCCTATTTTTCGTATAACTGAGAAAGTAGGAACTATGTGGTTACGACAGGCCCCAGCCGCATAGGTTTGTCATGGTTCCCTTTCGTGGCACCCAACTTTTTTTATTAAGGCGAAAGGGGGAAACAGTCACAGAAGTGCCATATCGTAGAATCCATTTTCTGGCTAGCTAGATTTAATTTTTTTAATTTTGAAAAATGAATTGGAACAAGAATCAATTTCTGGACTGCGGAAGTCATTAATATTGTACAAATTTTTCTATGTTGACAGTTGGCAATCGAAAATCTTGTACGTCCAATAGAATCGTCGACATCGTTTGCAGACGATTGAACACTGGGAAAGGTTGAATTCGCCTTAAACTCCTAGAAGGAGGTGGGGGACCATCCCATGATTTTCCGCGTTCCCAATTCGCTAGTGACAGCCAAGCCACCTAGTCTCATTACTGATAGCAGTTTACACGCTAGCACATTACGGTTATTACTCCCTTTCATGTTACAATGTCATTTTGGATGGCTTCAATTTTGACCCTACGAAGCCCCATTTGTTTCACACTAATTTAGAAGAGGATTTGACCTTATCTCCTTCAATATAGTTTTCTATTCGAAACGGTAGACTACATTGTTTTGCCCACTGAATTAGCGAATTTCTATACCTGGGTTGTCCGAGGACACAGTGTTTTCTGTAACATGGAGTTCGACCGTCAGAAGTAAACATATGTAGTTGACTTACGTTACGTAGTGGCTTCTGAAACCTCATACTAAATTTTCATTACATCGGCAGTTGTTAGGGTTTTTGAGGCCGGGTCAGTTGAATATTAATTAGTGTCGTCTTAATAGGGTTTTAATTTTTCTTGTGAAATTTCGTGGCAACTATTCATTACAGTTTTTAGAGTTCTTGTGTTAAGCTCTTACCCTAATCCCTATGGCCGATTTGGCTGAAAATAAATAGATGTTGACCCTTTGGGATTCTGGATACACATACAAAATTTCGTGTCGATAAATCCATTCTATCGGGAGTGATCGTGTTTAGAGATCAATAACATACGTTTTTTTAAATATTTTTGGAATCAAGGGCCACAAAATATGAAATTCCGGTCGAAACTCAACATCGAAATTTTGACAAATACATAACTTCCCCTGTTCTTCGATAAGGGGAAGTAAAAAGTGCACGAAGCTTAAGAGGACTTCGCCCTCAGATTTTTGGGGCTTCTAAACGTTTATTCTGTGAATTTTTTCATTATGGAAAACCACAGATAGATTAATTTTAAATACTGATGACGAGTAAAACAAAACTTGTTAAGTTGACTGTACAGCGCTCCAGTGCCTTAGGTCATATCATTGTGGCCAAGTCTTGTTGAGTGTAGTGGGAGGTTGGTTGAGTCGTGAGGAGAGGTCACGACCCCCGACACAAGACCTTCATGGTGTCCCCCCTCCACCCTCACCTTGGATCACTGTCATCAAGAAACCTCATCTGACCTCCCCCGCCATGTCTCAAGAAAACAATCGATATTTTGTATTTAAAAATATCGGTTAATATCAATACTAGATAATTAGTCTATATAGTCTACTAGTCGATATATTCCCGTTCTATCGGGAGTTATTGCACAACTTTCCAATGACATAGGTACACATATGCAAGCATGCACAGCTAAAGATCATCGAGAAAATGATCAAAACGTATTCAGGGGACCTTGAAACGTTTTCGCACGATTACAATACTTCTCTATACTATAAGGAAGTAATTGCGACTCAGATGCACAGGGAGCATTTTTTTTCCTTATTTGTGGAATCAGGGGGTCGGAAAACATGAAATTCCAGTCAAAAAATTTCCAATTTCTGACTGAGCACTGAGCATTGAGCACTGAGCACTATTCGCTTCTGTGAGCGAGCGGATAAAGCTTAGCGAAAATGACGTTCATGCCACTCTTTTGTTTTCTTAAGCATCACTGTTTACAACTGAGTTGTTTTCTTGGGGATTTTACTACATAACAAAACTATTATTTCACCAATTTTTTTTTTATTAGAAAATAAAATTTATAGATTTATGTCACACATTCCCCCTAGAATAAATATTACACCCCTGAAGTGTATAACATGTCTAGTCTGTATGCATGTAATATTAGTTATGATAATAACGAAAGAGTATATAAAGTTTTTATTATACGTAATGAATAATAAAAAGTAATTAATACAATTTAAAAAAATCATTAATAAAATCATAGAGGAGACATTAATAATTTAAGCTGGAAGAAGTTAAAGAACCGTTATATACTTAACAAAGGATGTAACTGTAAATGTGGAAGGTTCGTTCGTATTTGTTGTTTTGTGTCTCATGCCCGGGCTCGAAGAAATGAGTCGATAAATTCATTACATTGGCAGTTATTACAGTTTTTGAATTGACTGCCTTCCCCTGAACCCCCCTTCCCTTCAGCCGAAATTTCTATTTAAAGCCTCCCCCATAATCCCCCCTTCCCTCTAGTCGATTTGGCTGAAAAACAATGGATGTCGTCGTTAGAGGGTTCTGAATCCACATTCTATTGGGAATTATCGTATTCGCAAACACACAAACATTTATTTTTCATATTTGGTATCTAAAGGTCCTAAATTCCGTTGAAACTCACACAGTATTTCTCTCGATCTACGATATACCACTACCAGCGCGCTCCTTCGTTACTCTGGTGCGAATGAACTCGACTCACCCTAACCTGGACGTGGAGTTACCTCCTAGGGTATGGGTCTTCGATGAGTACCTGACATAGCATAAACTCAGGGCCAATCGCTTTACGTTCAAAGGACGGCGTGCTCAAGGTTTTTTTTTTTTTTTTTTTACCTTGCAGATAAGAAAACCTGCATTTTTGGACCTGCAACCTGAAAATTTGGAAGTCTTATGAAGTGTTGTTAGTTGATTTTAGTTAGGAACAAATGAATGAGTTGTCTGACACTATTTTGATCTATGGCAGGGGATCTCGATGGTTCAGTGAATAGCTTCGATGGCACCCAACCCAAGAGGTCAAGGTTCTATTATAATTGGCTAAAACTGGAACGTTCGTTATCACTTAATATTCTTTCTGTACAATGTAGCGGCGACTGTTGCGAAATATATCATCTTTGTTTTCGCTCTCCCTCTGGAATCGGTTCCTCCTCCTTAATCCCTCTCTACCCTTTGGTCGATTTGGCTGAAAATCAATAGGTAACGTCCTTATGACATTCTGGGTGCACATATAAAATGTCATATACTATATCGATATCTCTAAGTATAGGAGAACTTATGTAATCTGTCAAAAAGTCCATGTAAGGTTTCCCAGGAATTTCATGTTTTGATTGAAAACAGGAAATAAAAAATCTTCTGTATTTCTGTGTCTGTATACGATAGTTGCTGAAAGAATGAATGTATCGAACATAGGTAAGGGGGGCGGAACACGAAAACCATTAACCGTAGCTATTGTAATTATTTATTGATACGACATTTCTTATTTCAATTCAAAACCTGTCTCCTGTCAGAAAACTACGAAACTGCATTTTAGAAAACTTGAATAACTCCCGATGTATTGATTGTATCGACACAAAATTTAGTATGAAGATGAAAAGTCCCAATGTAAGCCAACTATTGATTTTTTAGCCGTAACGCTCGATTGCTTTTGGAGGGAAATTCCGGTGAGAGGCCAACATCGATGTTCTGACTTATTATAGGTTAGGTTAGGTTATATGACTCATAACTACGAGGTCATATCGCCTACTACCAGAGAGCTTTTTCGTCACTCTGGTGGACACGAGCCCGACTGTACTGTGGGAGTCCAAAATTTTGCCTACCCTAAATTTTTATTCACCTAGGGTAGGGGTCATTAACGAGTACCTGACATCGTACAGGCTCGGGACCATCGCTTAGCGTGTCATCCGAAGGACGGCGTGCTTAAGTTTATTTTACCTCCCAAATAAAATAATCTAAGGGCCTCGGTCGGGTTTCGAACCCACGATCTTGAGCTCAGAAGACAAGCACGCATACCACTGAGCTACCGGCGCCCTCTGACCTATTATGTAACTTCTCCTATTTTTCGTATAGCTGGTGAAGTTAAAAATGTCGATATTGCTTATGTGGACATTGGTTGGAAGTTGAGATAGAGAAATGTGGCAAGGCCCTGTAAGGAGAGCGACAACACAAAGAAATAACACAAACGAGTGGTGTTAGCACAAACAGACATAAGAGAGCCCATGTTTGCATCACTCGGCCACAGTACACATGTTGACTGGGGCTTTCACAAAATGTGTTGTGGGTACTACAGTGGACTAACCAACCTTGGACAAACAAAACGTACACTTTGCTAATGTGATCCGCCGGATTAGCAACCTTAGTCAGCTCTTGCTTGTACACAAACCTACTTTGTGCAATACCATTAGCATAGGGTTATGTATTACTTACTAAATAGGCTGCCAATCACAAGCAATGTACTTCCCCAGCACGAATTAATGAACGTTTCCGCTCTCACTCCAAAACTTATCGACTATTTTGGATAAAAATCGAAAGTTTAATTACGCAGTGACTTTCCTTTCGAATAGTCATACTGAATTTTGTGTTGATACATTACATAGCCAGTTAATGGGGGTTTTTGAGTTGACCCCCCTCCCTGAACGCCCTCTTCTCTTCGGCCGATATTGCCGATAAATAACAAGTATTGTCCTCATCCTGAGATCATCAGTGTTACCCTTTTTATCAACATTTTAGTGAACTGTATATATTTAGTAGGGGAGGCCGGGGCTAGTTGGCATAGTTTTTGAGTTGACCCCCCTCCCTGAACGCCCTCTTCTCTTCGGCCGATATTGCCGATAAATAACAAGTATTGTCCTCATCCTGAGATCATCAGTGTTACCCTTTTTATCAACATTTTAGTGAACTGTATATATTTAGTAGGGGAGGCCGTGGCTAGTTGGCATAGTTTTTGAGTTGACCCCCCTCCCTGAACGCCCTCTTCTCTTCGGCCGATATTGCCGATAAATAACAAGTATTGTCCTCATCCTGAGATCATCAGTGTTACCCTTTTTATCAACATTTTAGTGAACTGTATATATTTAGTAGGGGAGGCCGGGGCTAGTTGGCATAGTTTTTGAGTTGACCCCCCTCCCTGAACGCCCTCTTCTCTTCGGCCGATATTGCCGATAAATAACAAGTATTGTCCTCATCCTGAGATCATCAGTGTTACCCTTTTTATCAACATTTTAGTGAACTGTATATATTTAGTAGGGGAGGCCGGGGCTAGTTGGCATAGTTTTTGAGTTGACCCCCCTCCCTGAACGCCCTCTTCTCTTCGGCCGATATTGCCGATAAATAACAAGTATTGTCCTCATCCTGAGATCATCAGTGTTACCCTTTTTATCAACATTTTAGTGAACTGTATATATTTAGTAGGGGAGGCCGTGGCTAGTTGGCATAGTTTTTGAGTTGACCCCCCTCCCTGAACGCCCTCTTCTCTTCGGCCGATATTGCCGATAAATAACAAGTATTGTCCTCATCCTGAGATCATCAGTGTTACCCTTTTTATCAACATTTTAGTGAACTGTATATATTTAGTAGGGGAGGCCGGGGCTAGTTGGCATAGTTTTTGAGTTGACCCCCCTCCCTGAACGCCCTCTTCTCTTCGGCCGATATTGCCGATAAATAAAAAGTATTGTCCTCATCCTGAGATCATCAGTGTTACCCTTTTTATCAACATTTTAGTGAACTGTATATATTTAGTAGGGGAGGCCGGGGCTAGTTGGCATAGTTTTTGAGTTGACCCCCCTCCCTGAACGCCCTCTTCTCTTCGGCCGATATTGCTGATAAATAACAAGTATTGTCCTCATCCTGAGATCATCAGTGTTACCCTTTTTATCAACATTTTAGTGAACTGTATATATTTAGTAGGGGAGGCCGGGGCTAGTTGGCATAGTTTTTGAGTTGACCCCCCTCCCTGAACGCCCTTCTCTTCGGCCGATATTGCCGATAAATAACAAGTATTGTCCTCATCCTGAGATCATCAGTGTTACCCTTTTTATCAACATTTTAGTGAACTGTATATATTTAGTAGGGGAGGCCGGGGCTAGTTGGCATAGTTTTTACTTTTTTATTTTTCTATTTTTTTCTGTTACACTTTCAGCGAATGTGAGCAACGCTGCCGATAGCTGAACTCCTTGGCTACAAATTAATGAGTAAAACATAATTTAATATTGCATACTTTACTCGTAAAAAATGGTTTCCGAAAGTGTTCCAACTATGCCAACTAGCCCTGGTCTCCCCTAAAATAGAAAATGGATTCACAAATGGTAAAAGTTTTTATTCGCTGTCTTCATTAAAAAAACATTTCTATTTGTAATAATCTCTGGGGACTAATTTCTTGAGTTAAGATAATCTTGAGAAGTCCAATACAGGTACGAAAAAGGACCAATTCGATAATTTTATATTTTGACCTGGAAGACCTACAAAGACAACTATTAATTTTCAGCCAAGTCGGACAATGGGAAGTCATTCAATTGAGAAGTCCAATACGAACTGGGGAAGTAACTTGCTGTAATAATTTTCTTCGTAAATTGTAATCATTTTCTTCATAAATCTAGAACTCCATAAGAACGATACCTATTGATTTTTAGTTGATTTTTAATCAGCCAAACAAGACATTAAAACTTTTCAAGAAAAAATTCGTAAAAACAAACTTACTGTTTTTGTTTGTTTGTTTTTTTAATTTCTTTGTACAAATCGGACCTGCAATGTACATGTTCCTTTTGGAGATTAATAGAAATGTTTTTGGGTCTTGTTTGGCTGATTAGACTAAAAATCAATAGGTAATCGTTCTTATCGAGTTTTCGTGTTCATAGACATACTGACAGACAACAATTTTTAAATGTTTTTGGAATTAAGGGTCAAAAAACATGACCTTTGTGTAACTGGAGAAATGTCAACCAGAGAAATCCTAGTAGGCATGAGTCTCAAAAACAAACAAACAAGTATTTTATAGTGCGCAATTAAATTGTCATTAATTTACTAAATAACAAGTAGATTGGGGAAAAAAATAAAATGAAAAACAAAATCATTCAAAAACAGGAATTTTGTTTGATTTGGATGATGTCAACATTACGTCATGAGTAGTTGTGATGATGACATACAATTTTAGCCAAAACAATACTTCATCGCATAAACAACCACGCATTATCGACAAAACATTATTTTCATGATTGAATAACTCAACCGGGTTCGAAAAAGGCCAATTCGATAATTTTATATTTCGACCTAGAAAACCCTTAAAGACAACTATTAATTTTCAGCCAAATCGGACAATGGGAAGTCATTCAATTGAGAAGTCCAATACGAACTGGGGAAGTAAATTGCTAATGATTCATGTCTTTTTCAAATAAATGTTATTATATTTTGTAAATTATATTTTGTGAGAAATATGTATGCACATACACCTCTTCATCCCTTAAATTGCTTTCAGGGGGAGGAAATGTTAGTTGATTAATTCTCGCTGGGGATGGACATTGTCAGTGATTCATCTACGACTTTTTTTTTGTCATTTTGGAAACAGAGGGGCGTAAAACTTGAAATTCTTGTAAAAACATTGAAATTCAGGAAGGTTACATAAATTCCTTTATAAAACTATATAACAGCCTTGCCCATGTCCTTTCAATACACCTATTTAATATATATCCCTCTATATATTTAAATATGTAAGAGGCGCCGGTAACTCAGAGGTAGCCTGCTATCCTACTGAGCTCAAGATGGCGGCATCGAAACCCGGTCGAGGCCCTTACTAAAACTTGAGCACACCGTCCTTCGGATGTGACGTTTAAGCGGTGGTCCCGAGCCTGTGCGATGTTAGATACTCATTTAAAGAACCCTACCGTAGGTAACTGAATCTGGGTAGGCAAAATTTAGGACTCCCAGAGTAGAGTCGGGCTCATGTCCACCAGAGCGACGAAAGAGTGATCTGGTAGTAGGCTCTCATAATTAAAGCCTGGGCATGAGTCACAATAACTAACAATAATTTCTTGCCTATATATTTTCTATATAACTCTATGTTAGTAGAGTACGGTTCGGGATGCTTGAGGAACCCCTTGTGACCCTCATAATGGGGTTTCTGGTATGTGGGACAAAAAATATGGCCTGTACAATCTCAACACTCCATTGTATATAAAACTATTTTTATTCTTATTTTAGAAGACGTCTTCTTAAAAAGACCGTAATAAATTGATTTTGTCGCATCATAAAGAAGTTATGTCACATAACAATGAATCATAAAGTTTTGTTAAGCGAAGAGATAGGCTCTAAATGCTTTAGTAAGAAAAAAAAAGGCATTTGAGCTTTTTGTATTTAATTTAACTTGGCTGATTGGAATAGCAACTTTAGTGTGTTAATAAAATAAGAGATGGCACCACTTTCGAGAGTAAAATTTGTCTAATAAAAAAATGTCCTCTCTGTTTGTGAATACGATAACACCCAATAGAGTGAATATATTAACACAAAATATTATATGTGTATCGGGAACTCCATAAGGAAGACACCTATTGATTTTCAGCCAAATCGGCCAAAGGGAAGGGGGGGATTAGGACGGGCTTAAACCCAAGAACTCAAATAACTGTCGATGTAATGAATGTATCGACACAACATTTTTTTTGCCAATACACAAATTTAGTATGTGAGGCTTCAGAAGTCTAAATCTACTACGTAACACGACAACGAAGTAAAGACGCCGTCAGAATTAGAATCAGTCAGGATCACTCTACAAAGGGGGGAGGAGGTGCTATTTATTTTTTGTAGACAAGAAGATCGTAACATCACGAGCTAGCTTTGGCTCTTTAATTCTCGTGGGTTAAAAAAAATTTACTAAAATGTTTTTTTTTTTTTTTTAATCTTTTAATTAGGATAATACATTTTGACTTCAATTATTATATTGTTCTGAGTGGTTGAAAGTGAAAATGTCTCGTTTTTCGTTACTGACCCTGCACCCTGTAAATGATCATTACGCCCCAAAATACGGACTGTATTGGTTGTGGCCGTAAATCACCGAAATAATTGTTTTTCGAACAAGGTTATCATCCTAGGGTTGGGTTTTCAAACATTTTCGCTCTGTGACCTTCGACAAAGTGACTTTCAAAAACGATCTAACCCAGAGAATAGAAGGCTAACTTCTATGTCAAAGTGAGTTCTGATTCTATATTTTATATTTATTTTATGTGCTATACGTATTATATATACCCACACAACATAAAAATTTAAACATAAGTCCACCATGAAACATATTTGTAAAAAAAATAAAAAAGTAGTCGGTGAACATCCTCACAACGAATTAATCTATTAACTTTTCGCTCCCCCTTCAAAACCAGTCGACCGTTTGAGCTAATATTCAACAGTTGACTTATATAGAAGCTCCTAAATCCATTTTGTGTCGATAAATCCATTAAATCGGCAGTTTTATTAAGGTTTTGAATTGAGCCTCCTCCCCTGAACCTCCTCTTCCCTACAGCCGATATCACTGAAGTTTAACAGGTAATGACCTCATTGGGTTTTGGCTTTAAATATGAAATTTATGTCGATACATTCATTACATCAGCAGTTACTGGGGTTTTTGATGATCCCCCCTTCACTTCTGCCAATTCCACTGGAAATTAATAAGTGTCGTTCTATAAGGGGGTTTTGAATTTACATATGAAATTTCGTGTCGATAAATTCATTCTATTGGTAGTTGGAGTTTTTGATTAAAGCCTCTCCCCTATTCCCCCCTCCCCTTGGGCCGATTTGGCTGAAAATCTATGTGTTGGATCGTAACGTGAGAAAACATGAAATTACTTTTTCTGTTTCCAAATGTACTCCCCCCCTCCCCGCGATTCAGTAAATTTTGGTATCACTCCTAAATAGGCAGTCAAAGTACTGAGTTTTGTTAAGATATATTCAGCCATTTTCCCGTGACGACAGGACAATGCTATTCTATTAATATAGATTGTCTCGTAGAAGACTATCCAAGCGCTGTAACGAGTTTCTAATTCTTATTTAGAGAATGTTTTCTATTCTGTTGTGAATGTTTCTTTTAAAGTAGAACAACTCTTTCAACTGACACAGAAATTATAAAAAAAAAAAAGAGTTGCAGACTAAAATGAATACATAATACAGGGGGGGGGGGGGGGGGGGGGGGGGGGGTAATATGCACCTCTGCACCGTGATATTAACCTAACGGTACCATCTATCTGTCTCTCTCTGTCTTTACTCCATTTCAGCTTACTTTCCGTCCTCAGTAAAATACACACAAACAACAAACAACAAAATTTATTTGGACCAGCAAAAAAAAGGTGCTATACACAAATATATAAGAAAATTAAGGGTTTAAAATAGGAAGTCCTGGTACAGTCTTTGTTTGAGTCGCCTCCCAGGAGTAGGCGCTCCTAGACTGTAGTGTACAGCCCCGGAACAATGCACAAGGGCTTCGTGGTGGTTCTTCACTAGTTTCTCGATGTGAGCTGCAAAAAGAGGAACACCCAATTCTTCGTGGATTTTGTGATTCCTGACAAACCAGGGTGCGTTTGTTGCTATTCGGAGTACTTTATTCTGGAATGTTTGTAGTCGTTTCATGTTAGTGTTGCTGGTACCGATCCAGACTGGGCAGGCATATGTTAGAAGTGGAAGTAGGAGTGTCTTGTATAGCAGAATAGTACACGTGTGTTTAAGTGGCGTGTTTCTGTTTATGAGAGGGTAGAGGGTGTTAAGTCGTGAATATGCTAGCTGTAGTTTTCTGTTAACGTGTAGTTTCCATGTGAGTCGTGTATCTAAAAGTACTCCAAGATAGCACACACCCTGGTCCTTAGGATTCCAGAGAATCGGGAGGTCATCAATTTGCAGCTTGATTTGTTCTTCTATGGAGAATCTGCGAAGAGTGAAAATTTTGGCTTCGGTCTTCCCTGCGTTCAGTTTGAGCCTCCATTTTGAAAACCAGTGAGAAACTTCTGTCAGGGCTTCCTGGAGCTGTTCAATGGCGACGGAGAGGACACCATGCTGACAGGCGATCATTGTGTCATCGGCATAGGTGGCTAATGTTGCCGTGGGAATTTCGGGGATGTCTTGCATGAACAAATTGAAAAGTAGAGGGCTCAAAATAGCACCTTGAGGGACCCCGGCTCTTATTCTTTTCTGAGTGCTCATTGCGTTGCCCACTTTAACTTGAAATGTTCTGCCGTGGAGAAAAGACGTAATAAGTTGAACAATGTATCTGGGTGCCAGGCTTTTCTTCAGTTTATATATCAGCCCCTCATGCCAAACGGTGTCGAAGGCTGCGGCTACGTCCAAAAATACGGCGGCAGTGTATGTCTTCGCCTCAAAGCCATGGACGATCATTTCGGTCACCCGTTGGAGCTGCTGAACCGCAGAGTGCTTGGCTTTGAACCCAAACTGGTGGGACGGTATGGTGCCTTCTAAACATTGAAGAAGTCTTTTATAAATTATCTTTTCGAAAAGTTTAGACATTGAGTTTAAAAGACTTATTGGCCTATAGCTTTCGGGGTCTTGTTTCGGCCTGCCTTGCTTATGAAATACAACCACGAATGCATTTTTCCACGTGTCAGGAAAGTATCCCCTCCTTAAACAGCCATTGAACAGCCCTGTCAGATATGCGATGCTTTTTGGAGGCAGGTTTTTCAGGACGATGTTGGGGATGAGGTCTTCACCAGGGGCCTTCTTGTTGGGGAGTCTCTGAATGTACAGTGTGATTTCGGATGGGTTCGTGTACTGTATGTGTGGTTCTGCGGTGTGGAGTGGAGTGGAAAGAAATTCGTGGACTGTGTGGAGTATTTCGTGATCTTGTGTGTCATGAGTTCTGAATTTCTGTTCAAGGTGTTGAGCCACTAGCTCACTCTTGTCTTTGTCCGTTGTTACAGTAGTCTGTCCGTCTGTCAGGGGCGGGAGGCCGGGATCTTGTCGGAGGAGGCGTCGTGTTTCCTTCCAAAGGTTGCTGTCTCCAGGTGTGAAGTCGCTGGTGTATTGTCGGTATCTGTTGATTCTGTCATTGTCCAATTCCCATCGTATTACTCTCGTCAGTCGGTTCAGCTCTCGTTTCTCTTGTGGATCGCGTGTTCGTTGCCAGTGTTTACGGAGTGTATTTTTGTCGTGTATCATATTAAGTATGCGTGTAGGGGTCTTGTTTTGTTGGATGTTGCGTTGGTCCTTGTAGTGGTTATATGTTGAATTGTGTATCGAGGTGTAAATAGCTTGAGTGAAATATTTCAGTGAGTCGTCTATGTCTTCAGTATTGTCGTAATGCAAAGGGATGTCTATGTTTTTGTCCATCTCCCATCTAAACGCGTCCCAATCTATTTTCCCCTGTATCAGTCTTGGCAGATGTTCTGCCTGTTTCGGGTTCACTTTGAAGGTACACACGACTGGAAGATGGTCTGAGTCGAGTTCTGTCAGTGGTTCGTGATAAAGGGGCAAAGTAAAATTTTGTACTAGTCCAATGTCCAGGATGTCTGGGAGGTATCTCTGTTGTGTAGGATAAAATGTCGGTTCGTCCGGTGCTGATATCTGTACGCCCAGGTTATTAATTATGTTTAATAGTCTTGTCCCGTTGTTGTTTGTCCGTCTACATCCCCAAATTGTGTTTTTACTATTTAGGTCACCTAGTAATATGGTCGGCCCCCCAGTGAAAATGTGTTCAAAATCTGTCTGGTGAATTCTGATGCCTGGTCGGTGATATGCTGAGATTATGTTAAGTGTTCTGTTGTTGTCGAGTGTGAGTGTGGCCCCAACGGCTTCCAGCTGTTGAAGTGTGGGTAAGAGAAGCTGAGAGTGTGCGAGGTTCCTTTTTATACAAACAGCGACGCCTCCAAATCTGGTTTGTCTGTCTTGTCTGTATATGGTGTACCCTTTCAACTTGAATCTGTCGGTATTATAGAGGTGAGTTTCTGTGATACAAATGATGTCGATGTCGTAGCGAGTTAAAAAGTCCGAGAGTATTGTTCGTCTGTTTTTTATACCGTCAGCGTTCCAGTTAAGGATGGATAAATTAAGAAAAATATTTAAATTAGGGTCCACCATTGTTAAATGAAAATGCTTGGGTGAGGAGATTAGATAAAAATGATTTTATGATAGGGATGAATGGTTTGAGAAAGGTGATTAGTGTATTGGTGAGGTCAGTCATGTCGTTAGCTGGTTGGTTGTCTTGGCTGCTGGGTAAGTTAGGTTGAGGTCGAGGTTGGAAGGGTCGGGGTCTGCCTTGGTCGAACCAGCTGTTCGGTCGGTCCGGGGTCTGTCTTGGGGGTTGTCCTTTGGGTGGTGCATTGGGGGGATCTTGTCGTTTAGGTTGGGTCTGTCTGGTAGTCCTGTCTACGTATGTCTTGTAGGAAGCACACCCTCTGTAGCTGGCTGGATGGTTGCCCTGGCAGTTGGCACACTTGGGAGAGTCTACCTTCTTCTGTCTGGAGGGGCATGCTGTGAAGTGGTGGTCCTCCCCGCACTTCACACATTTGGGGTCCAGTCGGCAAAAGTTTTTGGTATGACCAAAAGATTGGCAGTTTGTGCACTGCACGACACGGTTGGAACGTCGGCGTGGCTCCACTTTGACAACTGTATAGTAGAGCCGCGTCAGTTGGAAGATGGCCTCTCCAGATGGGGTGTTCTCCAGCTCAACTGCACAGAGGGGTGTGGGGCGTCTATCGTGGTTCAGGATCCGGGTCACTTTTATAACAGGGTATGTCGGGGTCAGTTCGTCTGTTATTTCTGTGTCGGTCAGTGAGTAAGGAACTCCCCGTATAATTACGGAGAGTTTCCTGTCCTCGGGGTTGACGAAGGTGTAGTATTTCACCTTATTGTCGTCATAAAATTTCGTCACTTTGCGGTAGTCATCAGTCGTTGTGAGGCTGATCTTTATTTTTTTGTTGCACTGTTTGGTTTCAAACGGCGAACAAATCAAACTTTTCAACTCGGTAATAACCAGTTGATAATTATCAGCCTCACAAAGAAAGATGGGAGGGATCTTGGTCTGTCTGTTAGCGGTAGGCTGTCCGTCCGGCTTTGTCGGTTGGGTTGTCTCCTGTCCGTCTTGGAAAGTGAGAAGTGGCTCATATCTGTTCTGTGTTGGCGTTGGTGTGGGTGTTATATGTAGAGTATATCGGTTCCTCTTCAGCTGAGGCTCCTGGGACATGGCTCTGTTATCAGGGACTACTTGGCCGCCGTCTACTGCCATTGATATCCCAGAGTCCTCACAGCTTGAAGAGAGTTGCCTCTTAGCAGGTAAAAAAGTGGATATCATCTCACCTGTTCCGGCTACATTGTTTATTTGCTTGATATCGGCAAGGTTAGAATTTTGATTAGTTAAATTATTAGATTGTTCACGTTTCGAAACGCCGGGTTTCATTCTCACCCAAACAGAGGGGGAACTTCTGAGTGTCTTTGTCACTGTTTGGTAATAAAAAAACTTATAACACCGTCACAATATTAATAATAAATGTTAACAAACTTTAAAACGTGTTACGCACTTTATAGCCAAAACAGCTGTTTTTCCAGTAAAATAGAATCATAATGTATCAGCAATAGAGTTAGTTATTGTGACTCATGCCCGGGCTTTAACTAGAAAGTCATATCGCCTACTACCAGAGCGATCTAAGATCCCGACTCTACTCTGGGAGCTCTAAATTTTGCCTATGTTTATTCTCTTTAACGATTACATCGTACAGGCTCGAGACAAGGGCCTCGGCCGGGATTCGAACCCGCAATCTTGAGCTCAATAAGGAAGCACCCTATCTTTGAGCTATCGGCGCCCTCATCAGTGATATATAATATAAGGTGGTTGATAAACAACCCTTAAATGGTTTTTTGGTCTCCCAAATATATTTTATTTTTAACAAAAATTTTTCTATTTGACCTCGTAATAAAAGTCCATAATAATAACTATTTACACATATTGATGATAAGTATATTTTATCTTGTAAAAAAACATATTCACAAATAAACTATAAAATAACTATAACAAGTCACTCCACTATAAGTTTGGGTGTTTTTCATATTTATTTATTTATATTTTTCTCATTACATTTATTAATTTATTTCTTTTATTGTTATTTTCCATCTTTTTCACTCCTTTTCAGGTTACTTTCCCTCCTCAGACAAATAAAGTAATCATCTTTTTGAAAAGAAATATTCTTATTGTTACAGATTTCCATCTTGCGAATATACTTGTGACAAAAAATAATCCACACTATAAACACTATATAATTATTATTTTCCAATAGTATACGCTTAAATGACGCGGTTAGTCAAAAGAAAACTTGTAGAAAGCTACGCATAATTAACAAAAATCACTTTAGTTCAAAAGAAACAGTACTTACTTTTATTGACAATTAACAACGAAATACAGGAAAACTTGTTGAAACACTATTAAAGCAACTATTTACATCTCACTCACTCACTAACTGTTCAACTGACATATAACTCTGTCCATATTTTTGGATATTACACTCTATTCTCTCAAATCCGATGTATATAAAATGTCTAAAGCCTAGAAGATTCCATGAATTTTCATTGGTCATATTTAAACAGAACTGAAATTATCTGGAGGGTCTTCACATGATAACTTGATCTAAAACAATCATTCAGATGAATAACAATATTAAAATATCTTAAAAAATTGAAAAAAAAACTACTTTTAAACACAAAAGAGACGCAGCATGTTATTTGAATGAAAGTGAACGTATTTGAATCAAAATAATTATATTGATGAATAATGGAATATTAAGGCTGCTAAATGGAGACGAAGTATTCAAAACACGATAAGGAAGAGAACTATTGATTTTGACCCTATTTGGACAAAGGGAAGAGGAGGGAGAAGGGTTCAACTCAGAAACTCTAATAACTGCCCTATCGACATGAAATTTTATACGAGAATAGAGGCCCTTGTGTGAGATACCTATGTTCAGCCAAATTGGCCTAATAGAAAAAAAAAAAAAAAAACATAGACGAAACGTAGCTGATCTTTCGCCCTGGGGAAGTAAATTGTCAGTGATTCACTGAAGATTTTTTATTTTTGATGTAAATATATTGAAAGGGCTGGTGTGGTACATTAAGGGACCTAAGCATCCACTCGTCCCCCCCTGTTAGGTGTACTACTAATGTAAGGGTGATTGGTAAGGTGAGGTTAGAAGGAGGGTAGCGGGTTGTTAGGGAGGCCTCACTCTTATTGATCTGTTAGCCCAGAGCCTGTACAGTCCCGGACGTTAGACCTATACCATACTTCCCTAAATAATACCATACCATACTTCTCTAACTCATATCATATCATACCATACTTCCCTAACTCATACCATACCTCGTACTTCCATAAATAATACCATACTTCCCTAAATAATACCATACCATACTTCCCTAACTCATATCATACCATACTTCCCTAACTCATACCATACTTCCCTAAATAATACCATACCATACTTCCCTAACTCATCCATACTTCTCTAACTCATATCATACCTCATACTTCCCTAAATAATACCATAGGTACTTCCCTAACTCATACCACTCTTCCCTAAATAATACCATACCATACTTTCCCAACTCATACCATATCATACTTCCTCTAACACGAATTGACGTTTTGGCTAAAAATCAATTGTTGTCTTACACAGGGATTTCTGAATCTTCGTACTGAATTTCATGTCGATACATTCATTACATTGGTAGTTATTAGTGTTTGTGAGTTGAGCTCCCCCTCCTCTAGTTTCTCTTTTCCCCTTTGGCCGATTTGGCTAAAAATCAACAGATCTCGTTCTTATAGAGTTTCGTGTTCACAGACACACACACACAGAAAAACTTTTTTTTTTCATTTTTTGAATCCGACTCCCGGTAAACATAAAATTCTGAAAACTCAAGATCGAATTTCTGACCAATTACATAACTTCCTCTATACTTGGAATAGGCTGTGGAAAATGAAACCTTCAACGTGAACTAACGTGAGTTGTGTGACGACAGACAGACAAAGGAAAAAGTGTCGGGCGGGGAGAAAGTTCGCTTCTGTTTCCCGCAGCCTTTATTACATGGGTATAATTTTTGTAATTTATAAAACCGTTAGGGGGGGGGGGGGGGGGTGGGGCTCTCTACGCCATTATCAACCTGAAACCTATCTACGAATGGGCTCCACTTATTAAATGTGGATAACTTTACGAAACTCTTGATGAGAATTTAAACTCTTGCTAAGTACACTTAAAGGGGAATTATTTCATACAGTAGATAGTATTATAATGGCAAAAGTTGGGCGCGCATTAGGATTCAAAATACGAGTAGGCAGATAAATAAATACATGTATAGATAAATGTAATAAAATGTATCGAAACGAATCTTTATAAGTGTAGGATTCATAAGATGTCATCTATTGATTTGTAGCCAAAATGGTCGATTAATCTAAGCGGAAGAGTGAAAACGTAGTTGATTATTTTGTGTTGGGGAGCTACATTTCCGGTGATTCACCGTCGACTTTATTTATTTTCCTCAAGTATGGGGGAAGATACGTAATCAGGTAGAAATTCGATGTTGAGTTTTCACAAGAATATTATGTTTTTCAATACTCTAAATCTAAAAATTAAAAAAAAAAAAAAAAAAATCGTGTCTGTCTATGGTATGGTTGAATCTTTGAACACGATAACTCCCGATAGAATGATTTCATCAACATGAAATTTTACGTACATATCCAGAGCATGATAAAATACAACATCTACTGATTTACATTCAAATCGGCCTATGAGAAGGGGGGGCTTCAACTGAAAAACTCTATTAATTGCATCTATAGATATCTTCTTCTATATTTAGTATAGCTAAATTAGCACAGGTGACATCTTCATGTGAAGTTTTAAGTTCATTTCTAAAATATTTTTTTTTCTTCTTAAAGTTCCATCATATATACATTCACAAAAATCATCGCGAAAATGGACAAAACCTGTTCAGGAGACCTTGAAAAGTGAAATTCCAGCAAAAACTCCATCTTGGATTTTTGTACGATTACAATACTTTCTGATACTAAAGGTATATTATAAGTAAATAAAAACAATTTTTTTTTTAAAAACATTATCAAAAACATTATCATAACAAGACTTATAATGAAATCCAAACTTTCAGTTGAAAAAAATAAAAAATAGGATTTAACAAAACTAAGGGAATTTCTGAAGAATTTACTCTACGAAACCATCCCTTGCTTTTTTTTATATATATTTTTATTGTTAGAAAAATTTGTTGCAAAAAAATGTTAATACTTTCTCTACCTGAAGGAAGAGAAAGCAAAAATACAAATAAATAAATTAAATATTATTAATTTAAATAAGGTTTTAACTTCTCCAGTTATACGAAGATTAGGGGAAGTCATGTTAAATTTTCACTGGAATTTCATGTTTTCCAACCCTCTGATTTTCAGCCAGATCGTCCAAGGGGAGAGGAGGGATTAGGGGGGGAGGCGCTTAACACAACTCTAATAACTGTTTCCCCTCCCCCCCTTTCCTGAAATTCTGGTGAAATTGAATTTCCGAATGGGTGGGGATGAATGAAATTTCGGACCTCGTCACTTATGGTTTTACGATACCGGTCAATTAAAACCGTTTTTTTAGATCATTTTTTTTTTTTTTAACAATAGATTATCTTCTCCTAATCATGAGATAGGAAATATTTAACAGTCATTATATGTAATTATGTATTATATAATGAATGCAAAAAAATAAATTATAAATACATATATGGATGGATGTTGTTCACCTTGAAATGGAAGTGAGAAACCGTATTTTGAAACAAGTACAGCTTGACCGTGAATGTAAGGACGTGAATTGATCTTTTTTTTTTTTTTGATTATTGGACTAGCTGTTATTATATCGTGTTTCTTATAATTATTATAATAGCGATCCAGCTATTGATGTTACTATAGCGATCCAGAATAATTGTAGAATTTTTTGTTAGTACAGATTTCCTAAACGTCAACGATGAATTTTACTTCCCCAGGGGAAATTATGTAATTGTTCAGAAATTCGATGCAGGGTTTTCTACAGAAATTCATGTTTTCCGACCTCCAGATTCAAAAAAATTTAAAAAATTTAAAAAAAAAAGGCTGCGTGTGATTTTGAACACGATAACTCCCAATAGAATGAATGTATCGACATGATATGTGAATCCAGAACTCTCCAAAGACGACACCTATTGGTTTTCAGCGAAATCGACCAATGGGAAGGGGGGGGGGGGATTGGGGGGAGGCTCAATTAAAAACTCCAATAAATGTTGATGTCTTGAATGTATCCACATGAAATTTCATATTTTTAGTCAAAACCCAATACTTGTTAAATTTCAGCGAAATCGGCTTTCGATGGGACGTTAAGCGATGGTCCCGAGCCTGTACGATGTCAGGTACTCGTTAAAGACCCCTATCCTAGATGAATAAAAATTTAGAGTCGGCAAAATTTAGGGTTCCTATTGTAGAGTTTTGGCTCATGTCCACCAGAGTGACAAAAGAGCGCTCTGGTAGTAGACAATATGACCCCGTAGTTATAGCCCGGGCATGAGTGAAGATGAAAATAACTAACTATAAAATATGGGAGTACTTTCGGTATTGGTATCATATTCAGCCACCACTTAACAAATACTAAAAAACTAAAATATTTGTTAAGTCGTGGCTGAAGATGGTAGCAATACCGAAAGTACTCCCATATTTTATGTATATTTTACTATAGAACGACATCATATTATACTAGATTGATGACCTTTCAGTTATAATATATTTTCACAATGATAATAATGTTGTTGGAGATGAGTGAAGCTGGAAGTTCCGTTGCCTCGTCTGACCTGGACCAAGGTTACTTTGTTTCCAAATTTGGGGTCGAAACGTGATCGGAACCAACTCACGAAGGAATCCGCATCCTACTTTTAGAATTATTATTATTATTATTTTTTTTTTCTTGGTAGGATTATAAAAATATACGTTTTTAATATTAGGAAGTTTTCGTAACAGCATCATAATTAACGTAGAGACAACTGACATTAATAGTAAAACATGTGTGAGTGACGCGGTACTCACGGTGATGTGTAAACATCTGCTTGCAGATGAGCATTGAACTCTCAAATTTATTGTTCTTCAATTTCTTTTATACTTGAAATTATAGGTTTGTGATAGCTAAAATAACATATATACAACTGTGATTGTAGTGTCTCTAAATACCGCTAGAATACAGCGTCGATGGTAGATTTCGAATTTGTTGTGGAAATGCTTCTATTCGTATTCATTTGTAGATTAAGTTAAAAAAAATTGGGTGCGTGCAACTCCGATGCGTTGCGAAATGAGCGTGACAACGTCTGAGTTGCGAGATAGCGAAAGTATCAAGAATCAAAATAAAATTAAAATTGAAATTAAAAATCATTTCAATAAAATTTTTGAACCTTGAAACAATTTAAAAACAATATAGAAAGAAAACATTCATAAGCATAATAGTTGAAAATATAGTTAATTATTAATATTATTAATCTGTATATATCTAATAATAATATTGGATAACTAGGTTATCTGTACATACAGAAAGTAACAGCTGTACTATAATATAATATATATTCTGTATTAGTAGTAACAACTCTCTCGGCGCATGCGCGGTACGTGTGTTACGTGTTACCGAAAGTAACATAACGCAGTTTTCGAACATGGGGTGCCGGCCTACCAAATTATAAGACGTTGTCACGTCAAAAAGTAGATAATTAAAGTTGTTGAATTAAAGTCATCATTAAATCTCCTGAAATGGGTAAAACCATAATATTATTTGTTGTGACATAATGACAACAAATATATTATTTATTGATCGATATTTTCAGCAGTTATTATTATATATTAATAACAATATTATATAACATCAGAGAATAATATATTGAAATATTATATATTATATTTTTTCACTGCTATATTATTTTCTTTTACCACAAATTTTGCTCAAAACAGCTGACATAACAGATAAAGAAGTGTGTAGTTGTGTGTATGCGCTCAGCGAATGTATCGACATGAAATTTTACATTTAAATTTCCCATAAAAATAATAGCACATATTAATTTTCTGCGAAATAGGTTGTAAAGGCAGGGGGGAACATAGTAGGGGGGCTAGACTTATTAGTTAAGTGGACTTGAAAAATAAAATAAAACTGGTGTATTTAATATATTGTCTAATTTCACTAACTATATATACATGGGAGTACTTTCGGTATTTCTACCATCCTCAGCCAAAAGCATAAGAGATAAGAGATATGCTTTTGGCTGAGGATGGTAGAAATACCGAAAGTACTCCCATGTATATATAGTTAGTGAAATTAGACAATATATTAAATAAACCAGTTTTATTTTATTTTTCAAGTCCATTTGAATTATTTCACAATATCTCTGCAATTATGTCAGTTTTCATTATTAGTTAAGTCGTGGTATTCCCTAATAACTACCGATGTAATGAATGTATTAACACGTCATTTAGTATGAGAATTCAGAAGCTTCTATGGGTTAGGTTAGGTTTTATGACTCATGCCCGGGCTTTAACTACGAGGTCATATCGCCTACTACCAGAGCGCTCTTTCGTCACTCTACTGTGGGAGTCCTAAATTTTGCCTGCCCTAAATTTTTATTCACCTAGGGCAGGGGTCTTTAATGAGTACCTGACATCGTACAGGCTCGGGACCATCGCTTAACGTCCCATCCGAAGGACTCCATGCTTAAATTTTATTCTACCTCCCAGATAAAATAAACTAAGGGCCTCGGTCGGGTTTCGAACCCACGTTCTTGAGCTCAGAAGTCAAGCACGCATACCACTGAGCTACCGGCGCCCTCGAAGCTACTATGTAAATCAAATATCGAGTTTTAGCATATGCGTCAATTGGCTTTGGGGGAGAGCAAAAACGTAATTGATTGCTGATCGTATTGAGGATAGCTGGTGATTCACTAACTCCTTTTTTCTCTGTTATAATTTTTTTTTTTTATTTTTGGAAAATTTTGAAAATACTTTTTGAACTTTTGCGTTTCAAAACACTATTGTGAGGTTGGATGGCTTTGACTATAAATTTTCATGAGGCGGATGTGAGGAATCGCATCGGTGAATTCTCTCCGGAAGTTAACACATCAAAAAGGACAGTTTGTACATATATCCATTTAATCAACTGTCCAACGAGACAATACAGAATGGAATTAAATCAGTCCAATTCTCATGGATTAAATTACCATAGTTCCCACATGTTCAGTTTTTTTTTTTTTTTTTTTTTTTGTAATTTATTTTGGTAAGAATATTAAAACTGATATGAGTTGTAATAAAAATACACTTTTGAATAATAATTTAGAAAAAAGTTCTATACGAAGAATATTGTGATTGACGAAAAGAAATTCAATTCTAGGACTGAGAAAAATAAAAAATCAGTAAGCCCTTACGTAAGAAGAAAAAAAAAAAAAAAGTGCTACAGTGAAAAATACAACCGTACAATAATAAATATAAATAAATAAATAAATAGACAATTAAGTGGAAAATAAATAAATTTAAGAGACACGATGATTTAATATTAATATAAAATAAATACAGAGATACTAAGAATTGATGGTTACGTATAGGAAAATACAAAGGAAGAGGAATGAAAGGATAATCGGAGGGAGAGGATTGTATATGGAAGAGGAATTGGAACAGAGAGGATTTGAGGGAAGCCACGGAACATATGAGTTACAGATACTGATGAGGGGAGTACTTGGAGTACTTACCTAAACGTCTGTAAATACTGGATTTTAAAATCCAAAAAATAAATGGGAGAAAGGTAGCTGTGATAAATATATTATACAGGGTGGCCCAGATAAGCGGGCCACAAGTGAAATAACTCCTAAACGGTTAGAGATATCAAAATTGTGCATAGGACTAAAGTTGTAGCACTCGCCGAGAGCTATAGTATGGCGTCTTCGAAAAACCATAAATAACCCTTATAATGGCTCAAATAGCCCTTCGAAGGGCGGGGTTCCCTTTTGACCCTTAAGTTTCATTACATTTTATTAAAGTACTAAAGAAACAAGGAAGAACTGTGCAAACAGATTTTTGATACGTCAAGTAGTTCTCGAAAAAAAAAAACGTTTAAAGTTACACATTTTTCTTATTCTGAAGTTATTAAATTCCAACTAACTTCAGAATAAGAAAAACGTGTGACTTTAAACGTTTTTTTTTTCCGAGAACTACTTGACGTATCAAAAATTTGTTTGCACAGTTCTTCCTTGTTTCTTTAGTACTTTAATAAAATGTAATGAAACTTAAGGGTCAAAAGGGAACCCCGCCCTTCGAAGGGCTGTTTGAGCCATTAAAAGGGTCATTTGTGTCTTTTCAAGGACGCCATACTATAGCTCTCGGCGAATGCTACACCTTTAGTCCTATGCACAATTTTGATATCTCTAACCGTTTAGGAGTTATCTCACTTGTGGCCCGCTTATCTGGGCCACCCTGTATAATAAAATCAAATAAAAACAAAGAACTTATTTAACAGTTAAATTGTCTAACTACACAAAATTCTATACTAATATAAGAGAAAAAAATTGATTGTGTATTTGAGATTGATTGTTTGTGTATTTGAACTTGAAAACTAATTAACCAATTTGGAAAATTATTTTACCATTGGGAAGCTTATTTCTTACCAGTGGTTATACATCGTCACGCTTTATCAAAATGGAGATGAGCAGTGATGGTAAAAGTGGAGCAAGTTGGAGGAGAAACGGCCGTCCGGGCTCCATTTATTGCCTACGCTGTCTAAACTATTGAAGATATATGAATAATATGTATGAAGGAATTGTACTTCATATATTATTTATCGCAGTTAATATTTATTATCACTACTTTATGTTGAATAGAATAGTAGAATAATTTTATTTGTCGACGTTCAATGGCCTAGATTTTTGACGCCATACAAGTGATAATATTAGTTGGATGAGGTGACTAGTCTTCATTGAGGATAGGACGGCTTCTATAGAAGAATTGTAATCTAGCATCTCATGTAGGTTTCTTCTTCGTAAACCCATGGTCAATAGTATTTCCTTATATCCAGGGCACTCCTCCAGGATGTGGCTAACTGTGAGAGGCCAGACTCCACACTTGCCACAGCCCGGGGCCGTCACCCTGTTAATGAGATGGCCATGGGTTATCCGAGTGTGGCCTACACGCATCAGACATACCTCCTCCAACTATTCTGCCTTTCGGAGCTTTTCCACTTATCAATATTTGTTAGGTCCATGTTAGCCCACACAGAGGCCCAGTTGTCTTTTATTTTTCGACGTAGGCATTTCTTCAGGTCTCGTATTATCGTCACTACCAGTTCTCCTTCAGGCAACGTTGCTGCTTCCACATTGCGCAAGTAAAAAAAAAACAAATTGCGCAATTAAAAAAAAAACAAGTAATTTTTTGCTGGATCCCCTCACATCAAGGGAATGATACAGCTGATGTGGCTATTTGATGTTTATTGTTTTGTTATAATTTCAATTGATTTCTTCATTGTTATTAATTTAGTTATTTTATAGATATGAAAATCTTCTAATTTCAATTTTATTTATATTCTCATGTCATCAGTAATCATTTTCCATTCCAGTCCCTTCCTTATCTACCTGATTTTACCTATAAAACGATTCGCACTCAGGAATTTTTTGTCAGTTTATAACAAAACCTGACGATGGTGTAATGCCAAAACCAGTTGTTTATGTATAAATGTTTTTTTTTTAATTGTCAAGGATTGTAAATGCGTCAGAAACATAATTAAAATACTTGGTCAAAAGTCTTTAGATGTGTAGAACAAACCGTCGATAAGTACTGTCTATGGACGTCAGGTAGTGTCCGAAGTGGCCACATATAGCTCAAGAAGAAGCAAATGATTTGGGCCTTGGAAACTCTCCTTGGCTCCGGAGATTGAGTTTGCCGGGTTTCTGTCGTGGACCAGACAAGACAGAGGCACTATCCTAAGGCGAGGCAGTAACAGGATGAAGTAGACCATTATAGCACTTCTTTCCCTTGCTTTTGAAGCAATGTACTTCCCCAGCGCGAATTGATCAAATAAGTTTCCGCTTTCCCTCTAAAATCAAATGGTTCGGATGGATATCAATAGGTGACTTACTCAGTCACTTCTCAATCCTCATGTAAAACGTTGTCTCCATCTACTTTTACATCGACCGTTTTGGGGTTTTTTGTCCGCTGCATACAGCTTGTCGTAACTTGGATGACGGATACCGGCTATCCAGTGTTCCGCAGGTTTGTAGCTTCTTGACGGGAGTGGAAGATAGCTGTGTGGCTGACTGGGGCCGGTCGCTATAGATTGATCCCGAGCTCTCTCGGCGCACGACGGACGGTTGATGTTGCATGTCGAAACAATCATTATACCGGCAATTATCGGGATTTATACATTAAGATCCCCCTTCGCTTTGGCCGATTTAGCTGAAAATCAATATTTTTGGGGTTCTGAAAATAATATAAAATTTCGTACCAATATATTAATTGAGCTGAGTTTACGAAGAGAAAAAGGTCCGGTAAAAGTGAAACTTGAAAACCCTACGGTTCCATCCAGTGATCACAAACCGGTTCATATGCCCCATTTCAAATGCGCTACTTGTATGTTAACCGACCACATTAACAGTATGATTCAATAAATTTAGACTGTCTCAGCTCAGTTTTTGCAAACAGCAGAATGCATTGCACACCTAGTTTTATATGAAGTTATTGTGTTCGCAGTCAGATATTAAATTTGTTTTTAATTTTTGAAAACATGAAATTTCGGTATAAAGTCAAAATATAATTCTATAACTTCCCCCATACGTCGGGGGAAGTAAAGATACAACTGAGAGGATTTGTTGTGCATTTTGGTCTGCTCCAAGACACGAAAATGATGGGTATTTGAGTGTGAAACCGGACGGTTGAGTCGGGCGTCACATCCTGACTGAAGCCGACACCATGACCACCCGAGCTAATGGTCCTCCGACCGTTTCCGCCCAGTACCATTGTTTTTTTTGAAATGGGCTGTAATAGCAACCCAAAACACTACAGCTAGTAATGAATAATGGATACAGGACAATGAAAGGCTTCACAGCTAATAAAAATAAGCAAGGAGGCATTATTGCAAAAAAAAAAAGGAAAGAGCCACGTTAACGTTAGTCTGTGCGACGTCAAGTAATCGCTAAAGGACCATAGGGGAATAAACATTTATGGTAGGGAAAATTTAGGACTCCGCAGTAAAGTCGGGCTCATGTCCACCAGAGTGACGAAAGATCGCTCTGGTAGTAGGCGATATGAGTTAAAGAGTCATAATAACTATGTATCATTCAGTTACCACCTCAGTTTCAACTGTTCGTTTTATTCAAATCGTATAATAAATATTTCTTTTTTGTATGTTTCAGATCCCCGCCAACAGAACCATGTTCAGCAGTATTGCCAGTTCTGTTCTCAATTCCGCCTCCAGTCTGTTGAGTTGGGGAAGTGGAGAGCCGGACCCAGCCCGGGCAGAGATCAGGGTCCAAGAATTGGGAGGAGAGATGAAAGACTGGATGTATGTCTGTTGTGAAGGTTTGTCATGTTTAATATTTAATAATAAAAATAATTTTTCTAAACCCTCGCGAGCCGCATGGTCTATGGGTGCTGCGACTTGCTGAATCCTGCGATATAGGTAATAATACATATTATGTTCATATTTATACATCAAGATGGCATATGAACTATATCAACAGTTATTTAGTCGTTAAAGTAACAAACACAAGACGAATAATAAAAAACAATGAATAAAAAAAGTTGTCGGTGAATCACCGGCAAAGTACTTCCCTACCACGAATTAATCAATTAACTTTTCGCTCTCCCTCCAAAACCAGTAGATCTCTTGCGCTAATATTCAATAGTTGATTTACATCCTCAAACTAAATTTTGTGTCGATAAAGTCATTATATCGGCAGTTATTGAGGTTTTTAAGTTGAGCTGCCCCTCTGATCCTTCTCTTTTGCCGATTCCGCTGAAAATTAATAAGTGTCATCCTTATAGAGTTTTGAATTCACATATGAATGTTTGTGTCAATACATGCATCCTGTTGGGAGTTATCGTGTTCATTGATTACATAACTTCCCCTATACTTGGTATAGCTAGAGTCTGATCAGATCAGACAATGAAGGGTTTAGTAGGTGTACGTCCACAATAACAACTCTAACAAAAAATAAATGCGATTTTGCGCCTAATTTCTGCATAGGATTTTTCCCTGAGTCCCTTCTGATTTCCAGTCAAATTAGCAGAAGAGTAGGAAGGTTTAGAGTGTGGGCGAAAATTTATTATTTTATTCAATTACTAATTCAATGTGTTTAATTTTTTTTTTTTTTTTTAGAAGAGAGTCGAAGCAGGTCTTCCTCAATTTCGACAACAGACATCGAGGACAAGTGGGAGGTAGAACCACCGCCAGTGTTCATCTCAACGGAGTCAGTACCTGTCATCTCCTCACCTCTGGAGGACCTGTTCATCGAGCATCCTAGCAAGTCTGTGTACGCCCAACTGCCGTACCGTACCGCGAGGACGGTGAGTCAGTCTGGAGGCGGTGATGAGGTGGCCCCTAGTCCGCCTCCAGCCCCGGCCCTCCTCCTGGAGCCCAGTCCTCCTAGGGAGGTCAGTCCCCCTCCCAGGCAGGCCGCCCTCGCTCGGCCTCCTCTCAGGCCAGCCCCCATCAACACCAGTCGACTTCCACCTCCGACCACTCTTGTGCATCAGGCCCAGAAGGTAATTATGATTGGGCGATGATGGGTATATTACCTTCTCCCAAAAATACAAGTAGACTCCCGATTTTCCGGGAGTGTACTTGTATTTTCCGCTTAACCAGAGTATTTTTCGTGCCGATGAAAAATTTAAAAATGTATAAGTTAGATGAAGGGAAATAACCTAACGTAAATAGAGAAAGCCCTCCGGAAAACTTTTTATATTAAAATGTATACAATTACCATTACAAGAAATAAAAGAATGAATGGTGGAATTATCCGATTAAGATTAGCGAGACCATACTTTCCATATCACAGGAAAATAAGAAATATGTAAGTTTCCAGTAAGAGTAAGGTTCTATTAATGAATGAATATTTCTGAGCCCTGGATTTACCTCGTTATAATTTAATCTCATTAACCTATAGGAACAGATCCATGTTCACTCTAGCCATTGGATTAACCATGTTCTGCTTTATCCATGGTACGAGGGGCGGGACGGGGGCCGTCATTAGCAACGTTAATCGGGAGTAGAGTGAGAAAGTGGGAGACTCTTCACCACTGAAAGGCTTTATTTTTCATATTATTAGCGCTACTAGAAGGTTTCCTTGTCCCCGCTAGATAGCACTGTCCTAATATAGATAAGTATGCCTACATGTATTTATTTTCCATATCTCTTTTTTTTCATTTATTTATTAAGATACAGTGTATAAAGACTTGATCTGGGTAAAAATGTTTCCAAGTCAGAGCTAGCTAAAGTACCTGGCGGCGAGGACGTTCTTGTTGTATTGTCGTCGTGAAGGTCCGAGTGCGAACAATTAGGTATATAATATGAAGGTAATATTAACGTAACTACCATCATCAGTGGATTGTATACTAAATAGTTCATCTTCATCAGAACACTAGAACACACAACGCCCCCGCTGCAAGGAATTTTACCTCACTCTCACTTGGACACATCTTTACCCATACCAACTCCACAAATGAGTGTCACAGGAACTAGAATAGATGTATTTTGTCGGCTGAGATAGTTTTTTTTTCGCTCCTATTTGGATTCATGGTAGTGTTTTATTATACTGCAAAGTGATTTTTTGACGGGGTTTCATTACTCTCTGTAAGAAAATGCTATAATTTTTACGTTCTGATGAAGGCCTAAGTGCGAACAATTTGGTATATAACAATTTGAGGAGAATGTTGCTCTAATTACCGAGAACAAGGACACAGCCTTCATCAGAACAGTACAACATTATTCGCTTTATTTTTTCATGAGATAAATCTTTGATCGCCACCACTTGTAGCTGGATACTTTGCAGGAACATTTTTTTTTTATCGCAGTGTTTTTTTTGGTGGGTTTCATTTGTTCTAAATAAAATATAAGTATTCATGAAGCTCCTGTATACCAAATTATGTATAATTGTGGATTTATTATAATAACTCCCTTGCGTTGTGACAAATCCCACGACCTATATGTAGAACGGGGAAAAACCTAATTTTCCAAGTTGAATTTTCAACTAATTTTTAACTTGAATTTAAAATTTTTTTTGTGACCAGGCGTTCTCCAACAATGTGCTGCATAAGCTAATGCGCGTCGGCCTGCCAACTTTACTTGGCGGAGCGAAAAACTGCGGCTTTCTTTATTATTTTTTTTTTTCATCTTTATTGGGTAATTTCCAACTATGAAATACATAGAAATATTGACAGACAAAAGAAAAACAGGGTTAGGTTAGGTTTTATGACTTATGCCCGGGCTTTAACTACGAGGTCATATCGCCTACTATCAGAGCGCTCATTCGTCACTCTGGTGGACATGAGCCCGACTCTACTGTGGGAGTCATAAATATTGCCTACCCTAGGGCCAGGGGTCTTTAACGAGTACCTGACATCGTACGGGCTCGGGACCATCGCTTAACGACCCATCCGAAGGACGGCGTGCTTAAGTTTATTTTACCGGGCTTGGTAGAACCCCAGACAGAGCTGATCGCCATATGTCCAGATAGCCCTTATAACAACTTGGTAGACTCCCAGTTTATGGTTGAACCAAGTTGAGATCGCTGTCAAGTAGTCTTTTGAGTTGTCCAAATCGCCATTTCATTTTTTGTGAGGTCTGCGAAACGAGTCTTTGTCAGTTACAGAGGGATATTATTCAGCCATATTAAAAAAAAAAAATCTTTATTAGTATTTAATTTTTTGGGGGCCATGGTGGCCGTGCGGGCTAGAGCGTAGGGCTTTGGTCGCATGGTCTCACCATGGTTTGCGGGTTCGAATCCCGTCCGGGAGTGAGTTTTATTTCGTAGATAGAACTCCCTCCCGGGGCCATGGATGTCTTAAATAATTATACATAACACATTGACATGGCTAATATGCACCGTTCATAAAGCCAAAAGAAAAAAAAAAAAAAAAAAAAAAAAGTATTTAATTTATCTTTATCTTCAAAAATAATATCACATGTGTTGGCATAATAACACCTGTTCGTTATAATTATTCATTTAATTTTAAGTATGTATTTAATTTATTTTATCATTATATACATTATTCTTACGATTATTGTTGTTGTTTTTAGATGCAGATAAACAAAGAAAATAAGAAGATGAATACTAAATATATGAAGAGGGCAAATAAAGTGAAAGATGTAAATAAAAGAAATTCAAAATCCAGACGTGCGGATCGACAGAAGAATCACTCAGGAGCGAATAACAATCGTAAACCTTGTTAAATCACAATCATCTCCGTCCATCAGAAGTTCTTCAGTGGAATCACAACACCAAAATCACAGCTAACATGTCGCACCACACAATATTTTAAAAGATTCTCCGTACAATGTTGTGTTCAACTGAATGACAAAAACAAAAAAATAAAATAAACTTTAAAACAAAAAAAAAAAGTTGTTGATTTCCGTTTGATTTCTGCACTGTATACATTATATTTTTTCTATTAATTAACATAATTACATAACATTTTTTTTCCTTAATTTATTTAGATTTTTTAAAGATAATAATGTATTTATAGACGAGTTGTCTAGTTACAAGAGCAGATTTGTGACTTTTTTTTTTTTAAGAAGTTTCATTTCTATCGCAAAGCAACTACTTTTCGGCATGAATTTCGATGAACTTTTTTTTCCGAACAGTTCAATGTAAGGAAAAAATGTGGAACATTTAGCCTCTATATCCACTGCTGATTTTTTTTTTTAGTATTGAAGTTCGAATTTTGGCTCTTATTTTAAAAAAATATCTCCCGTTCTATGTTATGTAACTTAAAAAAAAACAATAAAGCCGAACCTGTGTAGATGGGCCACTTCCGTGCGCCTCTTGGAATTGTCTCGTCTACACACTTTGTCCCGTCTCATTCTACTTTAGCATTCGGTGTTAGCGCATTTCTCCCCACCTCCAACCCATGACTCGCAGTTGTCGGTGGGGTTATTAAAAAATTGATCATCAATCTGATTTTGGAACCAGATGACTCGTATATAGTTTCTTTTTTTTCTTCATTTACAAAAATTAGTACCAAAATGGCATCGCGTGTACCATAACATGCAATATAATCCTCACTGTCATTATTTAAACAAAATATAAACAAATTGTACAATCCTCTATTTAGTGGGGCGTCTATATATTTGATTATAGTAATCAATTTGTAAATATCCATTTGTATCCAAGGTACACTTTTGTTAAACTAACAAAAATATAATATATTTAAAAAGTTGTGTATTAATAATTAAAAAAAAAAAGAGGTTAATTGCATATCTACGATTATTATGTTTATTATTGAAATGAACGAAGAAACCAATCATAATGATTAATAGAAAATAAAATGTTATTTGAACGATCTTTTTAATAAATCCACAGTCTTTCATTTGAGTTCAAATAAATAGAGTTAAGAATTTAAAAATAGAAGTTAAAAGAGAATAAGTAATAACTCCAAACAAATAAAGTAGAGTTATTAGGTATATTATTATTTGTAAATTCGATAATATTTGATTAATTATTTTTTAATTTTTATTATTTTTACATTTTAATTTAATTTATTTAATTCAAATATTTACACAATGAAAATACATTTACTGTACATATAAAATTTTAATATATATATTATTATTACATTGTAATTTATTAATTTTTTTTTTTTCACAATTGAATACCGTAAAATTGTGTCTACATATATTTTGTTTTATTCTGTTGAAAAAAAAAATATATATAAGCTTATTATTATTATTATTTTTTTGTTTGATGAGTTCTTTGAAGTAATAACATTGAAAGAAAATAATATCAGTGACGTATTTAGGGCATATGGGCTTCTGCTTGAAGCAAACTATGAGAATTTTCTGGGTGGAAATAAATTTAAAAAAAAGTTATAAAGTGAAAAAAAAATAAAAGTTTTTTTTTTTTTCTTGTAATAATTATATAGTCTATTATGACAACATATTTGTGCACCAACAATGTCGGCGAATTATATAACTAATATAATTTTTATTTTAATGTGCACTTGCATAATTAAGAAATATATATATAAATATATAGAATATATATACTATGTATAGAATACTTTTCTTTTCCTGGGAAAATTTGGATTTAATATTTTCTTTAGTCATTTTATAAGTACACCGGGTGGCTAATATGTTGAATACGTCCCTGAATAATGTGTACCTTTATGACTTTATGTTTATATATGAATAATGATGTTAATTAAGTAAATTATAAGAGAAAAATAATTATTCAATCAACTGTACATCGTTAAGGTTTTCCAAATAATCACAGAAGTGCCTTTTTCAAGGTATTTTCACAATTTCCCTGTAAAAATAAAATAAAAAACATGAAACGTGCCCTGCCTTTAAACTTTAATCTCGGAAAAAACCAGAATTAGGCAGTTGTCCATTTTCAAATCACATTGCAATCTGTTATCTCTTCTATTAATAAAGTTATTATAAAAAAATATATTTGGATTTGAAGCATTGAAAACAATTTATGGTAGTGCATTTTTATGCCGTAATCCATAAATAAATAATATAATAAAATAAATGTTGTCTACATTTCTCAACTTTTAATTAGTAAATTATTGTTATTTTTTTTTGTAAATATAAGCCAAAATGTGGTCTAAAAGTATTTTTACAAATTAGCGCCATTCAGAAGAAGATGAAATAAAATAAAATAAATAAAAAATTAACAAATTTGTTTAAGTACCAATTTTGAATGAGTAATGTTGACAACAATTGATTGAGTAATGTTGACAACTTCAAACTCAAAGATGATAAAAAAAAATATATATATATATATAAATAAAAATTATACTTTTCAGTATAACTACGCTAATAAAAGAGATTATGGACGGGAATGTAATATGAAAACCTCTTTATTGGTGCCAAACTGCTGCCGATGGAGGTTAATTTTAAGGTTAATCATCCTTTCACTAACTTATTCGGTTAATCCCTTTCAAAATAACATCATTAAGAGAGCATAATTATATTTAAAAGAAAAAAAATATATATATAATGTTATAAAAATGGGCAATTCAGTTTATTATTATTATTATTGTCTACTGTCGCCAATAAAAGTTGTATTTAATTAAAATTACAACTATATAATGGATATCTAAATAGGAGTAATAAATATAGTAATTTAACCGAATGAAAAAATAAACAAAATACTGTAATTTAAAAAAAAAATATTTAAATTAAAAAAAAAAAAAATTATTTTATAAATAAATAATGTAAAGGGGGTTAAAAAAATTACAATTAAATTTCTTTTTTTTAATAATAAACCTTTTCGAAAATACGATTTGAAATAGGCGCATTTAGCCGAATAATCTTGGTATTGTGCCAAAAAATACAAAAAAATAAATCAAAAAAACAAATTTGCTTTTTATACTTTGTATTCTATTTTATTGACAACGCTCGACAACATTCTTTGTCGGACATAAGGAATTGTAAACTTCAGTTTCAAATATATATATTATACATTTATTCTAAAATTTAATAAAAATAAAAAAAATATATTTAATCGTTATTTTAGTGGTGCCCGACACTAATATAATATATAACTATATATAATCTTTGTTATTTAAAAAAAAAAAAAAAAAAAATAGGTAAAATTACCTATCTCTTTGGCAAAACATTGAAACATAATAATCTTATTAAAGATTAATAAATAAATAAAAGATTTGAAAAACCTGACATCTGTATTTATTGACAACTTTAGTTTGTCCATTGGAAACAAATTGTTCATTATTTGAATACGTTTGAGTGTTACTATGTGCAAGTATGATAGATGTAACGTAGAATGTTGAATGCGTGTAATTTATATGTGTTGTTATCATTGTGTTGTTATTTTAGGAGTATATTAGGAAATAAGGTTGTAAAATGAAGAAAGAAATGTATAAGAAAGAGTACAGTAAAATATTGATGGTTGTCTCCATGTCTGACGGCACTCAACGTATCATTAAAATATGAATAAGAAAAATGTTAACAATATTTATTAGGTACAAATAATATTAGAAAAAGTAAATCGAATAACTTTTTTGTAGAATAAAAAGAGTTAAAAAAAAGTATGCGAAATTCAATCAAAATCTGCCAACCATATTCTGTATAACTAGACATTATCCCACCAATTATACTTAATTATAAGTGTATTATTTTATTTAAAGAAAATAATTTCTGCAAGAGACGTACGCATTTTTTTTTTTCAATGATCGATAATATAAAAAATCATAAGCGCAATATTTAAAATGTTATAAGATTACTTTTTATAAGTTTGACCAAGTCTAGTTCAAAAACTTACTTTAATTCCACTGTATGATATCTGTTCTGAAAAAAATCTAATAGAAAAATTACTAATTTAATAATTATTTAAAAAAGAAAGGCTAGTACTACTATAATAAAGTTTATTACATTTTAAAATGTACAATTGTCACACTAAACTCTTCTAAAGTCGCTGTGTCAATAAAGAATTGAAAGAAGATATCTGTAAAATGAATAGAAAATAAAGATATTTCTTGAATACGTTCCGGGGTTACTTACCATAATCAGAATACTAAATAGCTTACATTTAATAACAATTAAATCTTAAAACAATAACTTTTAGGCCTAAATTATTTCTCATAAGCGTTCAGAGAACAAAATGGCTCCAAAAAATGGGTAATAATTAATCTTTAATGTGAAATGTTTATATCCTTACTAATTTTTAGATTATTAAAGTAAATTATTTGAAAATTTAGAAGAAAAAAATGTATGTAAAGAAAGGGGTTGGTTGAGGAAGGATGAGTGCCACCCTCAGGAAGTAGACAACTGTCGAGTGCAGCCAATAGCTGTTAGATTGATCTCAAATATTTAAATAAAAGTCAGATGCAATTTGTATCAGAGACCATTGCTGTAATTTTTATTTTATTTAAAATGTATAATTACTTTGTATGAAAAACGACACTACACAATATTCCATGAACAACGTTGAAAAAAAAAATATATATGAAAAACCACTGACTCTTCTAAAAGTACTTTTATTGATTATAAAATTGATAGTTATACATTTCATAGGCCATAATTGTATTCATTTATACACAAATATTTATTATAAACTTTCTACTTTATAAGTTTGATAAATAGGAAAAAAAAAACGTGTTCTTAAATTGTGTACAATTGAAGAAACATGAATGTTTTACATAAAAATTCTAAATTTGTATGAAAGTATATATGAAACATTCGTTTATCATTTTACCTAACATTTATCCCATTTCCTTACAATATTATTATAATTATAAATATAATAGTATATTTAAATGTACAGAGTATATTTCATCAAAATGCAGGACGAAAAATTTGTAAAAATAAACTGAAATAAAAAAACTGGTTCACAGAACAATTGTTTTCCACGTAGTTTCCATTCATTGTATAACCAAAACATTCTATTAATATACTCCGGAAAGTGATAGCGACCGCAAGGCTCATTTCGGATAGTTGTTCATAAAACGTTTATTCTGCCAGCGTTATTTTCTTAGTAATAAACGCTTCCAAAATTAAATATATTGATTTAAATGTTAATTTCTAAGTAGAGAAATACGAACAAATTGCGGAAACTTATATATAAATAAAACAAACTTATTTTTTAGAATATTGAAAAAATGTCTTATACATAAACAATCATCTTCGGCGCTATATCATTGTTGGTCATCTAAACCTATAATTTTTTGGGGAACAGACAATATTCCAAAAAATAAGTTTGTTTTATATACGTAAATGTCAGACGTGTTGACGAATGTTCCGGAACAAATCGGGAGCTATCAGAAACTAAATACATACTAAAAAAAAAAAAAAATAGATATTACTACAACAATGAATGACAGCAACAATAATTTTACTATTGGAGTAATTAACCTAATCTTTGGTTGTTATATAACAAATATCAGCTATTTTTTATACAATACAAATCTCAGAAGAGTGATATCTATTTATATTTTTACTGAAACTAAGGACAATTCTAAACCAGTTGTACCTTAAGTTTTTTGGCTTATTTCCTCCAATTGCTTTACATCCCAAATTAATAAATAAATAATTTCCTTGATTTTAAAAACAATATATAAAACTGCTCAACCATGTTACAAAAATACATGGTGACGCCAACTAGTACTCAGATTTTTTAATAATCACATTTTTATTTCAGTATTTACTTTCTGGTAAACTCATAATACGTTTCGCAGTCAACAAATATCATTAACATTCAAATTTAGTTATTTTTGGAGCTTCTACCAAGATTACTAGATAACTTGGCGGGCTTAAATTCTTATAAACAATCACCCGAAGTAAGACTTTCTGCCATTAATTTCGGAATCATAATTATTTTCAGGTTCATTTGTAGTTATTCTAGAATATGTCTCAACATTAATACGACAGTAAAATTATTGTATGCGGACGCCTATGTGGTATACAATCACATACTTTTTGAATAATCGATACATTTTGAAAATATCTTCGATTTATAGTGGACTACTTTTAAGAAAAATCTTATCTGACGAAAATAAGGAATACTGCTTCTGAACCGTACTATTACATATCGAATGGATACCTTCTAAATAAATTTATTTTCCAAATAAAATATATCCTACAATCAACTCCAGAGAATCAACTGCCATATAAACCAAATTGGTTAAACGTTTAACCGAGTTACGTGGGAACATGCCTAACGCCTAACTCCCCCTCCCCTTTTTTTTGGTCAGAAGTTAAAATATATTTGGAATTATAATAATGGAAGAATTTTATTAAATTCTTACATACATTTTTTTAAGGAAGTTCTGCTATAACTATCCATCAATAGTTAATTACATTGATCAGCCAATGGACCATCAACACGTACATTTGTAGAATTGACAAGATTTTTTTTTAAATCATCAATATTCTCGAAAAGATTTACCTTAAATAACATTTATATAATTCATCTCAAATTGATAGTTCTGTTAACAAGGAGGTTCAAGGAAGGTTATCCAGCGAATTGATAAACTGATATTGACAACCTGACTGTCCTTGCACTTAACGCACGTGGTTATAACTTATTATGTAAATAATTATCTTAGAGGGATTAACAGTAAACAAAGTTAATACATTCAACGTTAAATAATAAATTTAACGATCAGAATAAAGGAAATAACTGAAGTCAAACATGAATAAATTTATTCAAGTGTTTGGTAAACAGAATGTTGTGATCGGCATGATTCACTTGGAAGCCCTGCCAGGTATTTTATTGTTTAAATATCTTTTCTTCTTACTTGTTAAATTAATTTGTTATAATCCGTTTGGTAAAGAAGTGATGTCAAAAAAACGTTTGAAGGATGTAAAAATAAAAAAAGATTTTAGAATTTAGAGCGGCACAAAACAGTCACGGACCATTAGCGACACTGTACTATCGATACATGTTAATCGAACTTGTATGCTAGGTTTTCAAATGAAATTGTTACCATCTAAATGACTTTATAATTTAAAGAAAATGAAAAATTCATTAACAAATCTTTGGAAGTCGGGATAACATAATATTTCTTTAATTAAGTCTTAAAGTCCTGTCTCTTTATTCTGTCTCAATTGGTTGATACTTATATTTTTTTCTTTATTTCTTATGTTATTATTTTTAGGAGACCTATGTCCCAGAATAAAGATTATTTTTCCTTTCTTGACATTGGAAACCATTAAAAGGGAGTTATCTACTTTTCCATATATTTACATAACATATTTCTGTTTTTGTAATTGCTACTTAGTTGTATATAAATTTAAATGATACTTTTATGTTAACAGAGCGCCATTACTATTTTCTGATAGCGGTTTAATATTCGAGAGGGTGACATTTTTATGTTTTCAGATAGATGTCGAAATAAAAAAGTCGTCACCGGCAATGTACTTCCCCAGAACAAGTTCATCAATTAACTTTTCGCCCGAAAATTTCAGGGTGTGAAACTAGTAAAGAAATATGTTCATTCTTTTTTTTTTTTTACTTTTTCATCTTCCTGAAGGATAAATTATTAAAATCATCAAATATCTTATATACATTTCACATTAATTTGTAAGAAATTGAAGAGCCTTTCGATGTCAGATACTCCTTAAAGGTATCTAAACCTGAGCAGGCAGAATTGAAATTTTCTTGGTGTGTATGTTTTTGTAAAGATTACAGGAAAAACTATTTTGGTTATCTTCTACGTTTTATTTCGTAATTGATACTGTACACAATGCATGAATCACTAAAATAATAGAAAACGAAAAACTTATTCCAGTGACGCTCCGTAAACATAGAAGTACCATTTAATTGTATGTTTCTGTAAAATCTTAATTGAAATGTTCTTTTTCAGGTACTCCTAAGTATAAGGGAAGTGTTGAAAAAATCATCTCCAAAGCATGTCAAGAAGCGGAAATTTATAAAAATTGTGGTATTGTATGTTAATTATTATATTAAGATTAAGGTTTAATGATAATATTTACATACAGTAGAGCGTCGATTATCCGGGATAATCAATGTCAGCCGTCTCCCTCAAAAATAAACTTTCCATACAATCGGATGGTCATTCCATAAAAAGTAACTAACTACCGGGTAGTTTTCGAAATAAATACAGCAATTTAAAAAAAAATATATAAAAAAAATTACCAATATTTTTTTTTCGCAGACAAATTACATGTTGTACACAAAAGATTATTTATTTTTCTTTAACGACACAATTTCTTTTCTATTCAACGTTTTTCTGGATATTGACTTTCCGGTAAACGGCTTCCTGCTAAGCGATCCTCTACTATAGTTAGATCGTTACGTTTTTTTATCTTTCCCTAAAGCTGTGTCGATGTATCTCTTCTCGTCCAATGTTTTTCTGGATATTGACTTTCCGGTAAACGGCTTCCTGCTAAGCGATCCTCTACTATAGTTAGATCGTTACGTTTTTTTATCTTTCCCTAAAGCTGTGTCGATGTATCTCTTCTCGTCCAATGTTTTTCTGGATATTGACTTTCCGGTAAACGGCTTCCTGCTAAGCGATCCTCTACTATAGTTAGATCGTTACTTTTTTTATCTTTTCCTAAAGCTGTGTCGATGTATCTCTTCTCGTCCAATGTTTTTCTGGATATTGACTTTCCGGTAAACGGCTTCCTGCTAAGCGATCCTCTACTATAGTTAGATCGTTACTTTTTTTATCTTTTCCTAAAGCTGTGTCGATGTATCTCTTCTCGTCCAATGTTTTTCTGGATATTGACTTTCCGGTAAACGGCTTCCTGCTAAGCGATCCTCTACTATAGTTAGATCGTTACTTTTTTTTATCTTTCCCTAAAGCTGTGTCGATGTATCTCTTCTCGTCCAATGTTTTTCTGGATATTGACTTTCCGGTAAACGGCTTCCTGCTAAGCGATCCTCTACTATAGTTAGATCGTTACTTTTTTTTATCTTTCCCTAAAGCTGTGTCGATGTATCTCTTCTCGTCCAATGTTTTTCTGGATATTGACTTTCCGGTAAACGGCTTCCTGCTAAGCGATCCTCTACTATAGTTAGATCGTTACTTTTTTTATCTTTCCCTAAAGCTGTGTCGATGTATCTCTTCTCGTCCAATGTTTTTCTGGATATTGACTTTCCGGTAAACGGCTTCCTGCTAAGCGATCCTCTACTATAGTTAGATCGTTACTTTTTTTTATCTTTCCCTAAAGCTGTGTCGATGTAGCTCTTCTCGTCCAATGTTTTTCTGGATATTGACTTTCCGGTAAACGGCTTCCTGCTAAGCGATCCTCTACTATAGTTAGATCGTTACTTTTTTTTATCTTTTCCTAAAGCTGTGTCGATGTAGCTCTTCTCGTCCAATGTTTTTCTGGATATTGACTTTCCGGTAAACGGCTTCCTGCTAAGCGATCCTCTACTATAGTTAGATCGTTACTTTTTTTTATCTTTTCCTAAAGCTGTGTCGATGTAGCTCTTCTCGTCCAATGTTTTTCTGGATATTGACTTTCCGGTAAACGGCTTCCTGCTAAGCGATCCTCTACTATAGTTAGATCGTTACTTTTTTTTATCTTTTCCTAAAGCTGTGTCGATGTAGCTCTTCTCGTCCAATGTTTTTCTGGATATTGACTTTCCGGTAAACGGCTTCCTGCTAAGCGATCCTCTACTATAGTTAGATCGTTACTTTTTTTTATCTTTTCCTAAAGCTGTGTCGATGTAGCTCTTCTCGTCCAATGTTTTTCTGGATATTGACTTTCCGGTAAACGGCTTCCTGCTAAGCGATCCTCTACTATAGTTAGATCGTTACTTTTTTTTATCTTTTCCTAAAGCTGTGTCGATGTAGCTCTTCTCGTCCAATGTTTTTCTGGATATTGACTTTCCGGTAAACGGCTTCCTGCTAAGCGATCCTCTACTATAGTTAGATCGTTACTTTTTTTTATCTTTCCCTAAAGCTGTGTCGATGTATCTCTTCTCGTCCAATGTTTTTCTGGATATTGACTTTCCGGTAAACGGCTTCCTGCTAAGCGATCCTCTACTATAGTTAGATCGTTACTTTTTTTATCTTTCCCTAAAGCTGTGTCGATGTAGCTCTTCTCGTCCAATGTTTTTCTGGATATTGACTTTCCGGTAAACGGCTTCCTGCTAAGCGATCCTCTACTATAGTTAGATCGTTACTTTTTTTATCTTTCCCTAAAGCTGTGTCGATGTAGCTCTTCTCGTCCAATGTTTTTCTGGATATTGACTTTCCGGTAAACGGCTTCCTGCTAAGCGATCCTCTACTATAGGTAGATCGTTACTTTTTTTATCTTTCCCTAAAGCTGTGTCGATGTAGCTCTTCTCGTCCAATGTTTTTCTGGATATTGACTTTCCGGTAAACGGCTTCCTGCTAAGCGATCCTCTACTATAGTTAGATCGTTACTTTTTTTATCTTTCCCTAAAGCTGTGTCGATGTAGCTCTTCTCGTCCAATGTTTTTCTGGATATTGACTTTCCGGTAAACGGCTTCCTGCTAAGCGATCCTCTACTATAGTTAGATCGTTACTTTTTTTATCTTTCCCTAAAGCTGTGTCGATGTATCTCTTCTCGTCCAATGTTTTTCTGGATATTGACTCCGGTAAACGGCTTCCTGCTAAGCGATCCTCTACTATAGTTAGATCGTTACTTTTTTTATCTTTCCCTAAAGCTGTGTCGATGTAGCTCTTCTCGTCCAATGTTTTTCTGGATATTGACTTTCCGGTAAACGGCTTCCTGCTAAGCGATCCTCTACTATAGTTAGATCGTTACTTTTTTTATCTTTCCCTAAAGCTGTGTCGATGTAGCTCTTCTCGTCCAATGTTTTTCTGGATATTGACTTTCCGGTAAACGGCTTCCTGCTAAGCGATCCTCTACTATAGTTAGATCGTTACTTTTTTTATCTTTCCCTAAAGCTGTGTCGATGTATCTCTTCTCGTCCAATGTTTTTCTGGATATTGACTCCGGTAAACGGCTTCCTGCTAAGCGATCCTCTACTATAGTTAGATCGTTACTTTTTTTATCTTTCCCTAAAGCTGTGTCGATGTATCTCTTCTCGTCCAATGTTTTTCTGGATATTGACTCCGGTAAACGGCTTCCTGCTAAGCGATCCTCTACTATAGTTAGATCGTTACTTTTTTTATCTTTCCCTAAAGCTGTGTCGATGTATCTCTTCTCGTCCAATGTTTTTCTGGATATTGACTCCGGTAAACGGCTTCCTGCTAAGCGATCCTCTACTATAGTTAGATCGTTACTTTTTTTTATCTTTTCCTAAAGCTGTGTCGATGTAGCTCTTCTCGTCCAATGTTTTTCTGGATATTGACTTTCCGGTAAACGGCTTCCTGCTAAGCGATCCTCTACTATAGTTAGATCGTTACTTTTTTTTATCTTTTCCTAAAGCTGTGTCGATGTAGCTCTTCTCGTCCAATGTTTTTCTGGATATTGACTTTCCGGTAAACGGCTTCCTGCTAAGCGATCCTCTACTATAGTTAGATCGTTACTTTTTTTTATCTTTTCCTAAAGCTGTGTCGATGTAGCTCTTCTCGTCCAATGTTTTTCTGGATATTGACTTTCCGGTAAACGGCTTCCTGCTAAGCGATCCTCTACTATAGTTAGATCGTTACTTTTTTTTATCTTTTCCTAAAGCTGTGTCGATGTAGCTCTTCTCGTCCAATGTTTTTCTGGATATTGACTTTCCGGTAAACGGCTTCCTGCTAAGCGATCCTCTACTATAGTTAGATCGTTACTTTTTTTTATCTTTTCCTAAAGCTGTGTCGATGTAGCTCTTCTCGTCCAATGTTTTTCTGGATATTGACTTTCCGGTAAACGGCTTCCTGCTAAGCGATCCTCTACTATAGTTAGATCGTTACTTTTTTTTATCTTTCCCTAAAGCTGTGTCGATGTAGCTCTTCTCGTCCAACGTTTTTCTGGATATTGACTTTCCGGTAAACGGCTTCCTGCTGAGCGATCCTCTACTATAGTTAGATCGTTACTTTTTTTTATCTTTCCCTAAAGCTGTGTCGATGTAGCTCTTCTCGTCCAACGTTTTTCTGGATATTGACTTTCCGGTAAACGGCTTCCTGCTAAGCGATCCTCTACTATAGTTAGATCGTTACTTTTTTTTATCTTTCCCTAAAGCTGTGTCGATGTATCTCTTCTCGTCCAATGTTTTTCTGGATATTGACTTTCCGGTAAACGGCTTCCTGCTAAGCGATCCTCTACTATAGTTAGATCGTTACTTTTTTTATCTTTCCCTAAAGCTGTGTCGATGTAGCTCTTCTCGTCCAATGTTTTTCTGGATATTGACTTTCCGGTAAACGGCTTCCTGCTAAGCGATCCTCTACTATAGTTAGATCGTTACTTTTTTTATCTTTCCCTAAAGCTGTGTCGATGTAGCTCTTCTCGTCCAATGTTTTTCTGGATATTGACTTTCCGGTAAACGGCTTCCTGCTAAGCGATCCTCTACTATAGTTAGATCGTTACTTTTTTTATCTTTCCCTAAAGCTGTGTCGATGTAGCTCTTCTCGTCCAATGTTTTTCTGGATATTGACTTTCCGGTAAACGGCTTCCTGCTAAGCGATCCTCTACTATAGTTAGATCGTTACTTTTTTTATCTTTCCCTAAAGCTGTGTCGATGTAGCTCTTCTCGTCCAATGTTTTTCTGGATATTGACTTTCCGGTAAACGGCTTCCTGCTAAGCGATCCTCTACTATAGTTAGATCGTTACTTTTTTTATCTTTCCCTAAAGCTGTGTCGATGTATCTCTTCTCGTCCAATGTTTTTCTGGATATTGACTCCGGTAAACGGCTTCCTGCTAAGCGATCCTCTACTATAGTTAGATCGTTACTTTTTTTATCTTTCCCTAAAGCTGTGTCGATGTAGCTCTTCTCGTCCAATGTTTTTCTGGATATTGACTTTCCGGTAAACGGCTTCCTGCTAAGCGATCCTCTACTATAGTTAGATCGTTACTTTTTTTATCTTTCCCTAAAGCTGTGTCGATGTAGCTCTTCTCGTCCAATGTTTTTCTGGATATTGACTTTCCGGTAAACGGCTTCCTGCTAAGCGATCCTCTACTATAGTTAGATCGTTACTTTTTTTATCTTTCCCTAAAGCTGTGTCGATGTATCTCTTCTCGTCCAATGTTTTTCTGGATATTGACTCCGGTAAACGGCTTCCTGCTAAGCGATCCTCTACTATAGTTAGATCGTTACTTTTTTTATCTTTCCCTAAAGCTGTGTCGATGTATCTCTTCTCGTCCAATGTTTTTCTGGATATTGACTCCGGTAAACGGCTTCCTGCTAAGCGATCCTCTACTATAGTTAGATCGTTACTTTTTTTATCTTTCCCTAAAGCTGTGTCGATGTATCTCTTCTCGTCCAATGTTTTTCTGGATATTGACTCCGGTAAACGGCTTCCTGCTAAGCGATCCTCTACTATAGTTAGATCGTTACTTTTTTTATCTTTCCCTAAAGCTGTGTCGATGTATCTCTTCTCGTCCAATGTTTTTCTGGATATTGACTCCGGTAAACGGCTTCCTGCTAAGCGATCCTCTACTATAGTTAGATCGTTACTTTTTTTATCTTTCCCTAAAGCTGTGTCGATGTATCTCTTCTCGTCCAATGTTTTTCTGGATATTGACTCCGGTAAACGGCTTCCTGCTAAGCGATCCTCTACTATAGTTAGATCGTTACTTTTTTTATCTTTCCCTAAAGCTGTGTCGATGTATCTCTTCTCGTCCAATGTTTTTCTGGATATTGACTCCGGTAAACGGCTTCCTGCTAAGCGATCCTCTACTATAGTTAGATCGTTACTTTTTTTATCTTTCCCTAAAGCTGTGTCGATGTATCTCTTCTCGTCCAATGTTTTTCTGGATATTGACTCCGGTAAACGGCTTCCTGCTAAGCGATCCTCTACTATAGTTAGATCGTTACTTTTTTTATCTTTCCCTAAAGCTGTGTCGATGTATCTCTTCTCGTCCAATGTTTTTCTGGATATTGACTCCGGTAAACGGCTTCCTGCTAAGCGATCCTCTACTATAGTTAGATCCTAAAGCTGTGTCGATGTATCTCTTCTCGTCCAACGTTTTTCTGGATATTGACTTTCCGGTAAACGGCTTCCTGCTAAGCGATCCTCTACTATAGTTAGATCCTAAAGCTGTGTCGATGTATCTCTTCTCGTCCAATGTTTTCTCTCAAAATGCCCGAATTCCTTTACGAACCACTTTTTTTAGTGATTCCGCGGCCAGATCTTTCTTGTTCATTTCGTGTTTGTTTCTCTGTTATTTTTTCAGAAAAAAATTGTAATTTTATCACCATGATTATTCAATCATGCGTCAGACTAAAGTGGAAGACTTTCCTCGTAACTGTTTCGATGGAATGGTTGATAGTGGGATTGAGGGCTAATCTGAGCGTTCGCGTAATTTGATTTACACAATTTGCGATCTCTTTTCACAAATCTGGATATATTTTGTCATCCTCGTGGCATTTTTGATATTGTTTAATTTTAATTAAACTATATGAAGACACTAGAAGGAGGAATTTGTGAAAAAAACCTTACTGTGTTCGTATTTCTTACATAACTTGTTATGTAACATCTAGTTAGTTATTATGGCTCATGCCCGGGTTTTAACTGTGAGGTCATATCGCCGACTACCAGAGCGCTCTATCGCTGCTCTGGTGAACATGAGCCCGACTCTACTATGGGAGTTCTAAAGTTTACCTATCTTAAATATTTATTCACCTAGGGTAGGGGTCTTTAACGAGTATCTAAAATCGTGCAGGCTCGGGACCATCGCTTAACGTCCCATCTGAAGGACGGCTTGCTCAAGAATTTTTCACCTCCCAAATGAAAAAACTAAGGGCCTCGGCCGGGTTTCGAATCTACGATCTTGAGCCCAGAAGGCAAGCACGCATACCACTGAGCTACCGGCGCCCTCTATGGTTTATTGTCGTTAACGCCTAAAAGGCAATAAAAATAATTTATTATTTTAATCTTTGATCTATTAGAGCTCAGCAGCTGTTATTTTAAAAGGTTTTTTTATTTATTATTTTTTATTTTTAGGATTGAAAAATTGAGGTTTGTAGGGGTCGGCAACTTATGAACCCGTCCCTCACTTGCGCGATCCGCAAAGGAACTAAAAGAGAATTTATGAACTCTCAATAAACTAATATATTCGATATATGACATTTTCTTGTAATTTATACAAATGATATTGGTTGTTTTACTCATTTCATTTTGATATGCGGTCCGCGCTTGAAAATGTTATGCATTGTGGTGCATACACTTGTAAGCGTAGGGCTTAAGGCAAGTCCAAATATGTTGCGGCTTAGGGCTTAGTGTAAAACAGAATGGCAAATAATTAAACATAGAGAGAATTATTACTATTTATAATATTTTGCCATGCAGGTCGACATTAGGAGGGATCAAGACTTCAAGTTGTGAGTGTTTTATGAAAAAAAAATTGGATAGAGACCTACGAGTAGTATAGAACAAGAGTCATTATCCGATGTCATTTTTTTTTGGAATTCTTTATTATGTTACATTAAAAACAATACTACTTGTTGACGTCCAATTTTTTGAAATAATGTTTACCTTGTAACCTCAATTCTTGTTATGTACTTTTGATGTTGCCTTTCTTTATATTTTTTTTTTCATTTTAGACCTTCATTGTCCGCCATTTCTCATATCTCTGAAACTAATGGATTGATTTCGATCAAATCTTATGTACTGCACTACGATGTAGGCTTGTATGGGTCCAGAACATATCAAGTAAACTGATCATTCGGTTTGGCAGTTGCGCAACGTTTTATCGTGTAGTATTTTCAATTTTGAAATGGCATGCATGACAGCTTCAGTACTCATCTAGACATACATAAGAAATAATAAAAAATACATTTTATTAAATATAAATTTTGGATTTTTAGTGCGCTCTTTCGTCGCTCTGGTGGACATGAGCTCAAAACTACTTTGGGAGTCCTAAATTTGTAGAATACCATGCTACCTCTTTTCTAATGGCATATTTTTTCAATATATAAATTTTTTTTTTTTCAGGACAGTTTGATGATAGAAAACATGCATGATGTCCCCTACGTCAAATCAGATCAGTTCGGTCCAGAGACTGTGTCTGTGATGAGCCGTCTTTGTACCGAAATTAGAAAAATTATACCCAAAAATATACCTTGTGGAATTCAGGTAAGGTTTTTAATGCATATTTGATAGTTTAGTTTATTGAGTAAGTGTTCTTTTATTAAATATAATTAAATTTTAAATTTGTATACCTTTCTTCTTGAAGATACTCTATGAACATATATGTATATAATATAAAATGAGGGTGCCGGTAGCTCAGTGGTATGCGTGCTTGCCTTCTGAGCTCAAGATCGTGGGTTCGGAACCCGGCCGAGGATCTTAGTTTATTTTATCTGGGAGATAAAATAAACTTAAGGTTTTCGTCCTTCGGATGGGACGTTAAGCGACGTTCCCGAGTCTGTACGATATCAGGTACTCGTTAAAGACCACTACCATAGGTGAATAAAAATTTAGGGTAGGCAAAATTTAGGACTCCCACAGTAGAGTTGGGCTCATGTCCACCAGAGCGACAAAAGAGCGCTCTGATAGTAGGCGATATGAACTCGTAGTTGAAGCCCGGGCAAGCGTCTTAATAACTAACTAAATATAATACAAGAGAGTTACCTGGTTAATTATTGTATACAAGTTTTGGTTTGGTCTAGCTTTCATTTTTTTATTTTTCTGTGACATTTCACTTTAAACACTGCATACTCTACACATCCCGTTATGTGTGTAATTTACAAATTGTAATCTTCAAATGGAAGGGATACACACTTATGTTTAACCAAATTTTGAGTACTGTATTTCAAGAAGTTAAAATTACGTACAATACATTTCATTCATAACATAAGTATAATGACTGCGTACATGTTACCAGGCTAAATACATAAAAAAACAAGGAACTCGTTTGATATTGTCTAATTCCAGGAAAATATATACTTGGAGTATACCGGTTTCAGTTTAGGCCATCGTCAGCACCAAGTTTGAAAGTGAAATTAAAAAAAAAAAAATTTATAGTAGAATACATAGTATATCTAAGAAATAAGAACTAATTATATGTGACATATTATCAATATACAAGAATAAATATAAAAATGCATACCTTTATAATAAAAATACACAATATATTATGTAAACTTAATGGCGTTAACAGAGGTGAGAATTTGCAGTGAGTTTGGTCGTTCTTCAAACAATTTCCTCTAATAATTTCGAGCCGTTGCAGAGAGTCAACCTGTCTACGGATACGGTCTGTGAGGTAGACTTGACTCTCTGGAACAGCTCCACATAGGAGCTACAAAAAAAGAGAATTGTTTCAACGACCAAACTCACTTCACATTCTCACCCCTGTTAACGCCACTAAGTTAATATAATATATTGTGCATTTTTATTATAAAGAGTGTACGCATTTCTATTTTTCTTCTTGTATTTTGATATTATATACTTTAAGAAGCGAACAAAACTTTCAAATGTGTTTTCTCATTCTCTCATATAATATATACATTGAGTTATGATTGAGAAATCATATTTGAAAGTTTCGTTCGTTAATTAAAACGTAGCTTCTGAACTTCTTGTTTTCGTTTCATATTATTGGAATGCAACTACACTTATGAGGTTTCACTGGTTCATAGATTTATCAGAAACTTATTTAAAATTATCATGTTTCTGAAACTAAGGCCATTTTGAGAAAAAATTAAAATTCTATAACACGGTATAAACATTTTAAGCCCTCAATTTTGTATTTTCGGTTGTATACGAACTAAAACGTAAAACTTGTATAAGAAAATGATGACAACTCACAAATGAGTTTTTTTTTAGTTGTCCCACTTCTGAACTACTTATTGTATCGATATTTTAAAATGACACTACTATATTTCTTTATTTTATTAGTTTATTGACAACTAAAATATTTGTAAATATTATATTAAGGTAGGACTTCCTTAGTTTAGACGCTAATTCTATTACTGTTGTTTGACAGGTTCTGGCTGGAGGTAACAGAGAGGGGCTGGCCATTGCTAAAGCATGCGAACTGGACTTTGTCCGAGTGGAGGGGTTTGTGTTTAGTCACATCGGCGACGAGGGGTTCCTGGACGCCACTGCTGGCTCTCTGCTCAGGTACAGACGGCAGATAGGAGCTGAGTCTGTTCTTCTCTTTACCGACATAAAGAAGAAACACAGGTGCCAACTCCATTCTGTGCTGTACAATTGCATGATTCCTTAGGTTAGCATTGATTCATTTTATACTTATCAGTTATGCATTTTATACTTTATTTATTTTTTTGAGAGCGTCTGTAGCTCAAGATCGCGGGAAACCCGGCCGAGGCTCTTAGATTTTTCATCTGGGAGCTGATGGATCCGACCTTCGGATGGGATGTTAAGTGATGGTCCCGAGCCTGTACGATTTCAGGTACTCGTTGAACACCCCCTACCCTAGGTGAGTAAAAATGTAGGGTAGGCAAAATTTAGGACTCCCATAATAGGGTCGGTCTCAGGTCCACCAGAGCGATGAAGGAGTGCTCTCATAGTAGGCGATCTGACCTCGTAGTTAAAGCCACAATATTTATTATTATTATATTTTTTTTTTGACTTTATGTACGATGCATATTAGCCATGACTCTTATAATGGTGTTACCTCGTTATTTACAACATCCATGGCCCCGGGAGGGAGTTCTATCTACGAAATAAAACTCACTCCCGGACGGGATTCGAACCCGCAAACCAAGGTGAAGAAGACCATGCGACCAAAGCCCGCACGGACACCATGGATCCCGAGTCACAATAACTGTGCATTTTATTTACATATGTTTCAGACCACATTTTCCTGAATGTGTAAACAATAGTAGAAATTATTAGGACACATTAAAATTAAGCAAATTAAAACCTCATTTTAGAAATAATTTTGCTAAATATACAGCAATGGATTGTTAACAAAATTATTAATGATAAAGTCATTCAAATAATGATAATTCCTTAATATTATAGACGTTCAGAAGTCAAATTGACTGTATTACAAAGTTTTATGGAGTAGAGTTTTTCTGTTAAGGATAAGTGGCCTGGAATGAATTCTAACTGCTAACTTCATCTCTTTTAGCTTGCACTTAACCAATGAGCCAATCTGAAATCAGAAATACATTTACAAAAATTTAAAAAAAAATATAGGAGATGCGTTATAAATTGTCACTAAAAATACTTATTCATTGTTATTGTGTACGCCTATTGTTACAATGAACGTTTTTTTTTTTAATATTACTAATTGTAATTTTCCAAGAAATAACTAGATATCACACAGAAATTTCAATTACCTGTCTGAATTCAACGCAAAAAATTCTATGAGAATCAGCTATTGTTGTTAAATTGTTAAACCCTGCCAAGGATTCATTTAGCCTCCATATGCTTCATTCGAGCTATATTTTAGCATATTATTTCAATGAGTTTATTCTAATTATCATATACTCTTGTGTCATCTAGTTCACATCAGATAACCAGTGACGTTACCATCGAAGAGACATCCAGAGCTGCTGAGTTCTTCCTAAGTGACGGCATCATCCTTACTGGCATCAACACAGGTTCTCCTGCTGATGAAGAGGAACTCCGGAGTAAGGTTTACACTTTTTAGAGTTCCGTAGATCGTCTATAAAACCCTTTTAATGAGTGTTTGGTGTCTGTCTGTCTGACTCTCCTCTTCTATATCTAAGAAACTGTTGGTGCTATCTAATTTAAAATTTGCACAAGTAGGAAGAAAGGAAATACAAAGCGAAAAAGAAAGTATTAGATTTTTAGGTTATGCTACATAGGTAAAAACAGTGCGTTGGGAGTTCCGAGAGGTTGGTTACTTAAAGACAGGCTATATAAATAATATTTATATTTAATTGTTATAGTATTTATTACAAATCATAGTTTTAAATCATAATAATTCGGGAGAAACTTCATATGTATCTACTGTGGACATTTCGGATATAAATATGGTTTTTTTTAAAAAGATTTTGTGACATTGTAGTCCATTCGATAAGTCAAATACTGAGGATGAGATTTGTCTCCCGAACTTCAAAATGTAGCCTCAAAATGTAATATACGAGGTGTGTTCAAAAAGTAATGGGAATTTTGAAATTTCGTGGGTTGTATTAGTCCGATTTGCGCGATTTTTTCGTTGTTGTGTTGGTAAACGTGTCTGAAAAGTATCTGTACATTTTTAGCCAAACAGGATGTTTAGACTGCTATCAGCTGTCAAAGAGGTTACATGTGTTTTGGTACGATCGGCGATTATTTATTTGTTTACAAAAGAACCTTAAAGGGCGATGAGAGGTTCGGATGAGATTAAAAGCGCATCGCTGAGAGAGCTAAATGCTATCTCAAAGATCGAGTTCCACAAGTGTTTCGGGGTTTGGAAGAAGCGCTGGCATAAGTGTATAAATATCTAATGGGGACTATTTTGAAGGGGATACATTGATAAGGCCGTGAAGACGTTGAAGATGACGAGCGCCCTGGAAGTTCATGCTCACTGTGTTTTTCGATTATAACGGCATAGACACCATGAGTTCTTGCCACAAGGTCAATCGATCAATAAAGAGAAATACCTACGAGTGCAACGCCGCTTGCGTGAAGCAATCCGAAAAAAAACGCCCGGATTTGTGGCCAGACAATACATAGCTTTTGCACCACGATAATGGACCTGCTCCGTGTGACTTTTTTCTGTTCCCAATGTTGGGAACTATTGTTCAATGAAGAGAAAGGCCGTCGTTTCACAAGTTAGATGAGATTAAAAGCGCATCGCTGAGAGAGCTAAATGCTATCACAAAGATCAAGTTCCAGAAGAGTTTCGGGGATTGGAAGAAGCACTGGGATAAGTGTATAATATCTAATGGGGACTATATTGAAGGGGATAACATTGATGTAGACGAATAAATAAAATTCTTTTCAGATACCGAAAATTCTTGTTTTTTTTGTTTAACACACCTCGTATAACCATTGTTATAATAAACCAATATCCATTGTTATCATTGTCTTAATAATGCGCCAAATACTATATATGTATATGGATATATTTAAATATATTTCATTGCCACACATATTCAATGAACCAATTCAAGATATAGTTTTGTAGCCATGTTATTGAAAGCCTGAAGGCCACTTTTAGCTGATCTCCTACATCTTTTAATGAAGTGCAGGATCCTTCCGAAGCTCTGTTCACTGAGTTCAGGAACGCCCTCCATCGGCGACGACAGTAACCTTCAGATTCGCTTAGGATGTGTAGCGTCGTTTCCTCCATCACTTCTTCTCCAGAAAGGTGTTGATGATGCCGTTTCTTTCTTCATGTTGTCTTATCAAATGAAAGTCAACATTTAGCATTTGTCACATTTTACTGTGATTAAGTCACCAAATTATAAGTTCGCGTAAAGAAACAGGTGTTTCTACATACTTATTATGGTACTGCCAATTGACTGCAATGTAATAAAAGCTTACATTAAAATAGAAACAGAATCACATAAATCTATAATTTTTGGTAATTTATTTTTGTGAAATATTTAATTGTACAAATACTTTTTTGGCCTAAAAATTTACATTTTTCTTCACAGTTTTGGACTGAATGGATATAATCAAATATTTTCAGAGTGAATATTGTTTACCTGCACGAAATATTTTAAAAACAATGTCTTTAATTGATTAAACCAATTTATTATTTAAATCAGGCAGAAAAAAAACATTGATGGTTCATACTTTTTTGACCGCTACAGCTCTTAATGAATAATATTCATATTATGATCTTACAAAGTGATTATGCATAGCATTCGCTTATCAGACAAAAAACAAAGCTAAGAACATAGCTTTGGAAAATTGAACATTGTTTTTCTCACAAATTTTTCTTTTATTGTTAATTGTTTTCCTATTTTTCAGGAGTAAAGGAAAGCGTAGAGTTGCCCGTACTTATTGGATCAGGTGTAACCAAAGAAAATGTTCACAAGTACATCACAGCTCACGCCTTCATCATTGGTTCCTATTTCAAACATCAAGGAAGGTGAGATGATCTGTTTATCCATTTTTATTTATTAATAATTTTTTACAATACGAAATTTAGAATTATATAGGTACATAATATATACAGAATTGTCCAACTGAAGTTGAAATACATCCTATTTTCACCCAGACGTTTGCAGTTAGAAACGTGAAACAAACTCCAGCCCAAATTGTTTTTTTTCAATGATACACTATGTTTTCCTTGTTTTCCTTTTTAAATTCTAAAAGTAGATTTTTGCCAAAGATTTTTGTAAAATGACACAAAAGCAATATTGATGAGATAAGGATAATTTATTTTTCTCCCAGATCACAAACATCAAACAATTACCATTTTTCATCATTTGTTGTCCTTATTTTAAATCGGCCATTAACTATCTCCCATCCCCTCGCGAGTAGGGGTGGGGGATTCTGAACTTACTGAAATTTGGACCTTCCTGAATTTCTTCTGAAATACTTATCGTGTCATTTTTGTGTCATATCTCTTTTTAACATCCGACGCTAAATGAGGGGTTTTATAAGTTTGAAGCCTTTGTCTGAAGCATCGTAGCTCCAAGAAGGCTGAACCGGTTTCAAAGCTTTTTTTTTTGTCTCAAAAGCTGGTATTTGCGAGATGGTTCTTAGCCATGTTTGGTGGAAATCGGGTATGCCGTTTGAAAGATCTTCAGGTTTCATCAGCGCCACATTGTTTTTTCCATTCACTTTAGCATCCTGTTTAAACATTATCTTTACGTTTTGGTCCATATAGAATCAGTTTATGCTATTTTTATTTTGCATATATCGCTAAAAACACATATTTTTCATATATGAACCTTATCCGCATATTTTTGATTTTTTTCGGCAGCTGAAGGATAGACTCTGTAAAGTAGGTAGATACCTATTTTCATTTTGTTTTTTAAAGCCATTTTTATTTATTTTTTTGTAAACTGTCGATTAATAAAAATTAATCCCACTTTTTTTCCAAATTTTTCCTATTAAATTTGCTTCTGTTTGGCCAGGTGTACGCGCCTTTTATTGAGATGTGTGCATTCCAGGAACTCCAATGATTCTCTTGAATTCATTGTCTTCATGTTGCGTACTTTTTATTCTGATTGTTTGTTTATTTTAATAATTTATTCTCGGAACTGTTTTTTCTGCCCATTTCCCCCCTTTTTTCTTTGTCTTTTCTAAGTCGATTAGTTCAGTTTCAAACGTTTGAAAAGCAGTGGAGGTGGTGGGCGAAGAGTCAGGGGTTGAATTGAGCCCAATGGATATTAGGGTTTTCAATTATGCGCCAGTTACTTCAATTGATGTGGAGCGCTCATTTAGCCGATGCAAATAAATTTTGAGGCCAGACAGGCGATTCTTTTTGTTTGAAAATTTAAAAAAGTTATTGTTTGTAATTCTAACAGTTCTTTAGACGATTACGTTTTTCTCTGTTAAAATAATTTTTTATACCACTATATTTTTCACTTTACTTTATTACTTTTGTAGTTTATTTTTATATATAGGCACTGTTTTCTTTGCAGCCTTTCGCATATTTTTAGTTTTTAATTGCATATTTTGTCAAATATATTTGCATATTTCGCTGTTTTTATTGCATACAAGTCACAGCCCTAATTATTACTTTATCCATCAACCAATACTGCAGTTGAGGCTATACAATCGCCGTTTATTATAAAAAATATCAAAATTTCATACGTGCACTAATGTGCTATTAGAGTGAAAAATGCCAAAAAGGAGAAAAGGGAAGAACCACACATTGATGATTCTCCCTAGGCCCTGCTGGACTAATTTGTAACTAATTACTGTCACTGCTGCTATTAAGAAGGTCTCTGACCATTTTTTTAAAACTCACTCCCGGACTTTTGAACCTCGCCTAGATGCTTTTATTTTATTCTGTACAGTTTCCGAGATAAACCACTGTATCATATAGACACAATTCATTTTCTGTTGAACAACGGCACGATTGTATAAAGGATCCCTAAAAAAAACCTGATTGGGACTTCATCACTAATATTTCTTGATATAATATCATATATTAAAATAATTTGAGAATTAAATAGAAATAGAAAAAATAAACAACAAAAATACAAACGAAAAACATAAATAATGTTAAGAAGATTGCTTCCTCCCAGTATTACTTACGAAGCTAATCGTTTAAGATGTTTTTTTCGGAGGGGGGAAGAGGGGGTCTCTCCCGTTATTAAACCTTCATCCTCCGACGCCCACGATTGTCTAATTCTTCTCAGGTAGTTCACCACGGGTCTATCTATCCATAAAAATGTATACGTAATTTTTTGGAGATGTTAAGTTGTATTTTTTTAGTTAGCTATTTAAGTTTCTTCACAGTCTTCCCATTTTCGGAAATAAATGTTTAAAATTCCCCTCCTAAGGCTTAGGGCAAATAACCTGCTCTTTCTGTATCAATTTAAAAGTACAAAAACATTTAATAAATTGGTTAAAAACTCAATTATCTAAACAAAAATTTAACAAAATCTTATTTTGACTACATTTTAAAATGTGTTGTCGAAATTCAGCCTTTTTGTATTTTTTCGATTTGATTATTGGATGGTTTTTAATTTTTTTAAATATTTATGCTGATTTTTAAGTGCTTTAGTAAATTTTTAAGAGCTTTAGTAAACCACGGGTGAGACAATGCGACCAAAACCTTACGCTCTAGCCCGCACGGCCTCCATGGCCCCCAAATTTTATGTTGTATTTTGATTTGTTATTTCACTTTTGGGTTGTGCAAGGAGATTCTGAATTTATGATAATATATATTTTCCACTGCTTTATTCTTCTCCCAATTTATTTTTTTGGGGCTTTACAACCTAGCTGCTCTTATTGCTGATCTTTATTGTAAACAATTGTTTCTTAAATTCATCATAATCTTCTTTATGCCGAATATAATACGAGTCGATCTCTGTTCTAAAACCCCTTAGTCTAATAAAAAATGAATAAAAACTTTTTTTTTTTTTTTTTAATATTGTCTATTTCACAAAATATATATATTATGGGAGTACTTTCGGTATTGCTACCATCTTCAGCTATGACTTAACAAATACTTATGCAAGACCAAAAAATAAATTGGAAGAAGAATCAGGCTGTGAATATATACATTATTATTTATTATTTTGTTTTTCTTTATATATTTATTTTTACATAAATTATGTTTCAGATGGGAAAATGAAGTGTCAAGAGAAAGAGTGTTAAGTTTCATGGAAGCATTTCACCAAGTTTTGGTAATTTCGAAATAATAGGATAAAATATAGCTATTGTATTTATGTATTATGGACTTATGTAATACGGATGTATCAGTGTTGGAACAAACTGTTTGTTAACGTTACAACCCACATTATACATTGTTGTAAAGATGTTTGTGAGGTCTTGGTTCCTCCAGTGCTCAACTTTTGTTGCTAAACACAATCTGTTTGAAGAAAATTATTTTACTAAAATGCATATAAATATATGGAACACTATTGGATAATTGTCTTGAAATTACTTTATTCCTCATATCCTATGTCATTACATCAATCAATGGGGTTAGTTCAGAGAAAGAGAAAGACGTTCGTCTTCGACCTATCAGAAACATGATCAACTTTGTGCCTATTTGACAAACTACTCAGAATATGTATTTTTACTTTCTTATTACCTTTAGTATAAGGAAGTATTGTAATCTTGTGAAAATCCGAGATCGAGATTTTAAGAGATTTTGACTTTTTATTAAGATTCCTTGAATATGTTTTGACCATTTTGGCGATGATGTCTGTGTGTATGTGATTAGAACTTTGTGAGAGCTCCAACGTGAAATTTGAAATTATGTCACAAGTGCTAACTTATATATGGTTAGATTTTGAAATCGGACAAAAATGAAGAGCACTTTACTTCAGGGCTTAAGTATATTTTACAATATATCATATATTTATGACCTAATCAAAACAATTTCCATAAAAAAATTGTAGAGAAAACTAAAAGGTACGTTTTATATTGAATAATTTTTTTGCGAAGGTCAGGGATATATGCCGAAACCAATCTTAAAATGTCGTTTTGAAACCCATTTTTTTAGATGTTTCCTCAATTTACGCAAATATAGTTCTATCGAAAAAATTGTTCTTACCAAAAATGTTCTATGTAAAATACAGATTAAACAATTTATGACCTTCATATAAGTATATGCATACATTTATATGGGTTGCATCGAACAAGAATAAATTGTCTTTATCCAAGACTCCTTCGTTATTCAAAGATTACTCTTTTGCCTCTTAATTGAGATTGATAAAACTTCATTTTTTCAATCTTGATTTCTGAAATTTAAAAAAAAACAGTAATTGTGTATTTGATTCATTGTTCTTTCGGAGGTGCAATTTGCAAATGTGTACGGTGAGTTAACTGCGCCTTATGTTAATGTTATCGAGTATCCAGCATGGCGGCAGTGCGGGTCATCTCTATGTTGGGTTGAAGGGGCAATAGACAATATACCCTAGTCGTTACAATATGTTTGCGGACTGTCCATGGAGGGGAAGCTATGCAAACCCATAACATTATTTTGTGTTAACCCGTAGACAAAAGTTTGTCCAATTATTATTTTAGATGTTTTTTATCCAAAATATTTAATTTTTATAGTTACCAACTGAATCATTTGTATTTATCAGTAGGTCATTTCATTGTTGATCTGGAATGGTGGTCAAGTTCATATTAGATTTATTAAGTTTACTCCTATGTTCACCTGCATATTTTCATTCAAATAAAGTATCGGTCGTTTTGTATTCAAAAGGAGTTCTTAACAAAAAGTTATTTTAATGTTATTATTCATCTAAAAGATTGTTCTAGATCAAGTTTTGTAGACCTTCCGGACAGTTCAGTTCAATTTGACATATCAGAATTTATTGAATGTTATAGATTTTAGTAAATCCTGTAATATGGACTTTGTATGCCCAATGTGTTACAACCCATGTAAAGAAGATCTATATCACTTCCTCATTACCTGCCCCAAATATGATGATTTAAAAATAAAATATTTAAAAACAATATATATACTTCATTTATGTGGAAATTATTAAATGGTAAAGATTGGCAACTACTGGTAAATTATTGCAAAAAGGTTTATGATTTCAGAAACTGTGAATTAAATAAATAAAAAAATAGGGACAAAGATATGTATATATTATTTTATTTGTATTTTAGAAAGAAAAATTTGTTGTGGTTAAGTTTATAAGCTTATAAGATAATATTATTTATGCTAATCTAGACTCCTCAAGACGGATTAGGCCATTGAGTTTGTCTTCATAAAAGGTCACATTATTGTATATATGTTTTTTTATATGTAATTTTCTATTATGTTAATAAAGACTTTACTACTACTACAAGTAAATCCTGTATATCGGATTGTCTCAATGTACCATTTAGTAATTTTAGATGTAAATAGTAGTGTTCGGTGCTTATTTGATCCAGTTTTCTAGTATTCGAATGTGAATTAACTTTTTAAAATATAAGTATTGTTGTTTATTTTGATTTAAGGAGAATTTGTTAGTTATAGTTAGTTATTATGACTCATGCCCGGGCTTTAACTACGAGGTCATGTTGCCTACTACCAGAGCGCTCTTTCGTGTGTTAGTTATATAGAAACAGTTGGGTGCTTTCTCCTCACGGAGCATTAAGAAGGGTATACTTTTGGAAAATACTCATTGTAATGTGGATATTTATTTAATCACTAACAGACAGAAGATGGAAGTTTGGGACAATATCAATAACTCTTTGTGAATGTGGAAATTTTTCAGTTTCAAAGGAAACAAAATGTTACGAAATGGAAGACAACTTGTTTGATGATGGTTTCATGGACCTTGATTGGTTTCTGATGAAGATCCTGATGAGCAGAATTAACAATTGGACATAACAGATAACAATTATTGTCGTTTTCATTTTCTGTATTTATCTGCGAGTGGAAACCTTTCAAACTAACAAGCCGTTTTTTTAATTATTAATATCTCCCTTTATTTATCTATAAGTATGTACAGTCATAACTAGAAAACTCTTGAATATACCATATATAGAATTACAGACTATAATTTATATTTACATACGCTTTAGATATTAGGTGAGACATGTACACATACTCCACCATCACAAATACCGTGCGATGTGGTGAATAACTTTAATTTATTTTTTTTCAGTAGCTTGGAAGTTCACAAGTTCAAAAGTTATTGCTATGTATAGAAGTATAATATAAAATATGAGTTCGAAATCAATTATAGGAGCTATTTCAGTTTAGAGAATATGTGTAGGATGGATAAAATATTGTTTAGTTGCGGTTTTATATTGTTGATATTAACTATTTGGTTCTATATTATTTCAACTGGATATAAAGAAATTATATTGGCAAACTATTATTTCAAAAAAAAAAAAAAAGAATTGTTTCATTATCATCAAAACAATAATCTCTGCGATAGCCCAAAGAAACCGAATAGAGTTGAGGGAGCTTCTTCCCAAACAGTAAAACATTGCTTGAAATAGTTATTGTGACTCATGCCCGGGCTTTAACTATGAGGTCTTATCGCCTACTACCAGAGCTCTCTTTTGTCACTCTGGTGGACATGAGCCCCTCTCTACTGTGGGTGTTCTAAATTTGGCCTACCTGTTAGTTTATTGACCTAGAATAGGGGTCTTAAACGAGTATAAAAAACCCAAGAGCCTTTTGTATGGTTTCGAACCCGGGATCTTGAGCTAAGTAAGCAAGAACGCTACTTCAGGAAATAGCTACTGTCCTTCCTGTAGTTGTGAGGAAAGTTCCAACTTTTGGAAAACCTACTTTTTTATCTAGGAGGTGAAAAACGCCGTCCTTCGGATGGGACATTAAGCGATGGTCCAGAGCCCTTACAATGTCAGGTTCTCGTAGACCTTAACTAAACCTGGGTAGGCAACATTTAGGACTTCTACTCTAAAGTCGGACTCAACACCAGCAGAGCGAAGTAGATGATAAGACCTCATAGTTAAAGCCAGGGCATGAGTCACAATAACTCATTAACTAATATAATATTTGTGGTAATTGACTGTCAATATAGAAATTATTTTCCGTTTAACCAATTGGTTTTCCGTAGGTTCCTCATTACTGTTACACACGGTTAGTTATAGAACCATAGATCCATCTGTCATGTCCAACCGCGACATATCCTTTGTGTTAAGTTGCAGTTATGTAAGCTACATTAGAGACGTCAAACACTCCTTTATAAGATTTCTCATACGATTTTCGTTCTAGGGAACACTAAAAACAGTTTATATTTGGCCAATCTAGTTTATCTTAATTATTTGTTTTTAATAGCAGAAAAAAAAAAAAAAAATGAAAAGCTATAAAGGACGCCAGGGTTATTGGTTGGCCAATAGCTGAGTGTCTGTTCCCCCACAAAACGGCGTTATGAGCGCACTAGTCAAGGTGACGCGGCCAACTGGCTGGCTCTGGCCGCCTAATGAGCTGTGACCCAACTCCAAGCTAGTTGGCTCTAAACATCTCTAACCATCTGGAACACAACTAACCACTACTTTGCTTTTTTTACTTCTTCATACTTTATACTTATTTTTTAAGCATTTATGACTCCCCTCAATTTGTGTCAATAAACCTTCTAGGTTGAGTACTTTTTTCAGGTAAAAGTTGAATTAAGTATTGTAAGTGGAAGAGCCAACGAATTCTGTGAGTCGTAATGTTTAGATGCTTATTTCCTTTTTAGGAACGATTACACATTTGAGATGTTCAATTTCAAAACTCAAACTCTAGTAAGCCAAATTGTTCAAAATTATTATATCAGTAATATTTCAGGATAAAAAGAAGTTTTTCAAGCTGATTGAAATATTGACTGGATTTTGATTTAGACGAAGTAAAAATCGTGTTTTGTACCAGAAGTTATCTTTTTGCTACAATTTAGTACAAATAGGAACGCGCATTATACACAAAGGATTTCTCATCCTGAATCCTCTCTACTGAAGTATATTATTTTTCCTTCAAACAAATTTTTGACAAACTGTATGTAAAATTTCATTCTTCAACCTTCTCATTGTGAATCGAATACAAATTGTAGCAAAATTGGGTACAATTTCAAGGGTGTGGGGCTATGTAAAATTTGTTTTAAAATCGTTGTTGCTTTCGCTGATGCTTTGTACCGTTCAGCGTGGAGTTTCAGTCCTGTGTCTCATCACGCTGTTCTCTGGTTTGCTTGTCTATGAGTCGATACTTTAGGGCGATTACACGCCCCATCCTCAGTTCACAAAGAGCGAAATATGGATGAAAACAGGTATATAAATAAACAAACAAACAACAATAAAGTAAATAGTAAATAACCATTGCGAAGAGAAGTCACAAACGTTGTATGGGCCTAGAACGGAGCAAGAAGATACCAACGTAGGGGCCTGCATGGAACGGAGCAGGGTAATCATTGTTTCCATTGTTGCAGTCAAGACTAGTGACCTGGTCCTTTGCGACAGAAATGAATACGCTGATGGGAACGTTTCTTCAGGTGTTGTGACACGATCTGATCGCAGCGACCGCGCAGCCAGTTGACCCCGGAGGGAGTCACAGAATCCCATTAGAAAATTGTCTATTTTTCAGGATGCATGTAAAATTGAGAGTGGTCTCATTTTAAAGAGAATAACAAAGCCCTATAAGGACACCATTTATTAATTTTCGGCGGAATCAGCCGAAGGGCAGAGGAGGCTCTACTTAAATACCCTATTAACTGCCGATGTAATGAATGTATCGACCTGACATTTTATATTTAAATTCAAAACTCCATGAGGATAGCACCTATCAATTTTCCGCGAAATCGGTTGAAGGGAAGGTGGTTCCAGAGAAGGGGGGCTCGATTACCATAATAACTGCTGATGTAATGAGTGTATCGACACAAAATTTAGTTTGAGGATTCAGAAGCCCCTACGTAAGTAAAGTGTTGAGTTATCGACCCAAATGGTCTTTGGCTTTAGAGGGAGAGCGGTAACGTAACTTCGCGGTGATCGCAGCGATAGCTGGTGATTCTGCGACTACTTTTTTCTAGTTGAAAGGTATTTCTTATGGATTTATACGTCTAATGAATGAATGTTTCTACAGTAAGATGATGTGATCATACTTCAGGATTTTATAGTTACTGTTCACACTGTGTTAATTATCTTGTCTATAAATGTCGGATGATAACATGGATGCCAATGTGAAAACTATCTGTTAAGAAATAGAAAACGATCCTTCAAGGTTCTTCTCACAGTCTAATAATATCGTACAATTACAAGTCACGCTACTCATTTCATGTTGCTTCCCCAGTTACATGATGTATAGACCAAGTTATATAATCGGTCTCACATTCAGTGCTGATTTTTCACAGAAATTTCATGTTTTCCGACCTCCTAAATCCAAAATAAATCAAAAAACTCCTAGGTGAATAATCACCATGCAATGTACTTCCCCAGAACGGATTAATCAATTAGCCTTTTGCTAATACTCTATTTTTTTTTTCAGGTGTACCGGCCCCTGAAGGGGGCTCACCAACACCCGTCCGCCGCCGGGAATTTATATCATGTTTAGGTTTTTAATTCATATATTTGCTGCTACGGTCGGTCCCCGGAGCGATAGGTTGGGTCTTCCAACCTACCTTATCGGCGTTTCCCGAGTGAACTCGGGACCAAGCACTTATACTTATGTTCTTGGCTGAGTTGCGCCGAGGATGGTCGCAGGTGGGCCGTGTTACCAGCACCCAGCGGTCATCCCCGGAACCACGTTATACTGCCTTCTTAACTTTCCCCCAGGAGGCGACGAATCGTTCGAACTCCGAGTAGTCAGCTTCTGCGGGTTCAGTCTCAGGCACGATCCTGTCCGGCGTATCAACTTCACCCTAGGCCCGTCGTACAGCGGGCATTCGAGAACAACGTGTTCTGCAGCCTCGTTGCCGCCGCACGAGCAGTTCGGGCTGTCCTTTTTCTTGAAAAAGGAGTTAAAATCACCGTGACCTGATAGTATACTCAACGTCATACTAAATTGTGTTAAGTTGATTACATCGGCAGTTATTAGGGTTTTTGAGTTGAGCCCCCTCCTCTGAACCGCCATCACTTCAGCCGATATCGCTGAAATTTGACAGGTTATATCCTCATTTGGTTTTGACTTTAAATATGAAATTTCATGACAATACAAAAATTACACCGGCAGTACATCGTACAGGTTTGGGACTATCGCTTAACGTCCCATCGAAGGACTGCGTGCACTAGGTTTTTTCACCTCCCAGATAAAAAAAGCCTAAGGATCTCGGCCGGGTTTCGAACCCGCGATCTTGAGCTCAGTAAACAAGCAGGCATACCACTGAGCTACCGGCGCCCTCCGTAATTCTATTACTAAACAAGGAACAACATTATCTTATGGGAAATGACGGTCGTCCAGAGTACGATATATAAAAAAAAAATGTATGTAATATATATTATTATACAGTCTAATTTTGAGTGAGACTTTCTTATACCGATCATTAGTGCCAGTATGAAATGATTTTGAGAGGGGAGGGGGAGAGAGAGTGATCTGCAAAAGTGTGGTTGGTTTAAGACAATCCTGTAACGGCCACATCACATATATTTTAGTATTTTTATTTATTTTTAGTAAAAAATTACCAATAATAAAAATGTTTATAATTCATTTAAACATTTCTTTGAAATATTTCCTACGGGAATTTATTTGACTTTTTTTGAGACGCTGTAACTTTAGTTGTATCGGTCCTACCACTAATCTGAGGGCATATAAGAGATTAGATATTTATTAAGGAACATGTTTGATAAGAATTAATTTATTTGATAGAACTAACAGTTTTTGTGGAAATCAAGGAAACGTCTAAAAATATGTGTTTCTAAACCACATTTGAAGACGGTTGTCGAAATCCGGACGTCGAATCCAACAGCAAAGTCGTAGACATCAACCAGATACCTTCAAAACGTAATGATTGAATATACATTCTGGTTGGTCCTAACCAAAAGAAGAAATATAGAATATAGGTGGTCCTTGAGGCACAGATTCCTATATTTTCTGGAAAAACATTAATACATGAATGTCGGTAAGGTAAGAGTCCACCAATAATGAGATTGAAAGTTTAGAGGGAGAGCGGAAACTTACGTATGAGGCGGGGTGTAGAGTCAATTTCAGAGATCGCAGGACCCTCAAAAGAGCAAAAACTGAAGGTAAGGGTCCAGCAAATAAAAATTTCAAAGGTTTAGAAGGAGAGCAGAAACTCACTTAAGTTTGGATGTAGCAATGTCGATAGAGAGGCTTAAACCAGATACGATGATAATCAACCATAAGAAAAGATGAAAATTTGTTCTGATTCTAATGAAACTAGCCGAGAAAGTAATATAGAATATAGGTTGTCCTTGTGGCACCAATACTTCATATTTTCTGAAAAAAATATTAATATAGCAACGTCGGTAGATAGGCATAAACCAGATACGGGTTAGTTAACTATAAGTAAAGATGAAAAATATATTCTGGTCGGTCCTAACAAAAACAGGCGAAGACTCACACATATGTTTCTGCGCTCTCTCTAAACATTCATTTTCTTCATGTGATGTATCTTCCTTCTTTTTGTGGGTCTGAGCTACCAGCGCCCTTTTTTAGTTTTCTATAACAATAAGAATATGTATTTTATATATAAAAAAAAAACATTCATTGCCATAAAGATATTCTAGTTAAATAGTTATTATGACTCATGCCCGGACTTTAACTACGAGGTCATATCGCCTACTACCAGAACGCTCTTTCGTCACTCTGGTGGACATTAGCCCTCTACTGTGGGAGTCCTAAATTTTGCCTACCCTAAATTTTTAGTCCCATCCGAAGGACGGCGTGCTTAAGTTTATTTTACCTTCCAGATAAAATAAAGTAAGAGCCTTTCGAACCCACGATCTTGAGCTCAGAAGGCGCTCCTTAAAGATAATCTATATTTTCCTTCTTTTTTAATGCTGAAGACTGTAAATATCGGGCCGAACTTGTTTCCTAAAAGTTGAATCCTTTTTCTACTCAGCTGACGAACTGATCTTGCTGGCTGCCTCTCAGCCGACTACCGTTTCCATGCTTCATGTTCATCTATTAAATGCTTATATGTTGATCAACTTCATCTTATTCTATTTGCGCAAGACTTTAAACTGCATCAAACCCCCTTCTATACTAAATTTCCCAGACTTCACTTGGATATGGAACGTGAGGAGCGGTGTCTGAAGAGGCAATGAGCTCAAGGCAAGGGACTAGAGAATTGCACTGAGACTTGCAGATAGGATCTTAGATGAAGACTTGATATGTCAGGGGGGGGGGGGGGGGGGGGGGGGGGGACAAAAGGACTCCTTGCTAGACCTAGATTCTCCAGTCATAGTCGTAGTTCAACCTGAGCTCGACTGGCCTTTCTACAAATAATACACACTATTAACATGCCATGACCGGACGATTTGAAACATTTTAATTAGTCAAATTGCTTCATACAAATTATGAAACATCACATACAAACTATATTTAGAACAGAGGTAAGCAAGTTTGTTTGTCTATTGTACTCAAGATCACCTAAACAGGCGTTAGATACTCGTTGAAGACGTCCCTACGCCCTCTGGTAGTAGGCGATACGACCTCGTAGTATTAGAAAGGCTGTCATATTAAATAAGACCGTGTGATAATGAAAATGATGTTAAATAAAAATATTTATATAAATAATAAAAAAAACAGTAAAATTAATAATAATTAAAACAAATAATAAAATTACCACATTTCCTGTAGAAATTATATCTCTGGTCTTTTACTAAATTTTGATTTCTACAGTAGTTTCCGAAAAGGGCCCTAAACAAATATCAAAAGTTCAAGACGTGCAATTTTGAAGAAAGTATTTTTAAAAAATTTCAATTTACAAACTTTTCATTTGGATTTATTCTAAATTTACTAAAGAGATGCATATTGTTTTTCTAAATTTTTCAAAAATGTTAAATCTAATCCAAAGAAGAATTTAGAGAACAAATATTTGGGTTTATTTACTTAAATCTACATTATAAAATTAAAAACTAAGATTGGAACAAAAATCAAACTACATATTTAATAGGTACATCTTACAAACTAAATTCTTAAAACTATTTCAATTTTTTTTCTGTTTTATTTTTTGGCCATTATTTATATTAATGTTTTATATTTTTGGGCATATATATTTTGTACATATAAATAAATAAAAGTACCTCCTTTGCGCCTCAATTTCAATGTTTACTACATCTCAAGTCAGACCTCTCACCTCCACAACGCAACTTCGACTCCTCCACACTAATTAGAACAGCTGTGGTTGTCTTTTGTTCTCCACTCATTGGCTGTTTTAAATCAAAATGCGACTTCATACATTTATTCACTAATTTAGTAACTTCACTGTTTTTATACAAATAAATATAATTAATTTTATAATATTTTAATAATTACAATGTGTGTACTTTTATACATCACAACCGCGATCTTAGTCATATATAATTCTTACCCTGTCATGATGTGGTATGTTCCCTGATATCGTGTAAACGAGCCAATTGGAATAGTATTGATATCAAAATGATCATAGGATCGTTTAGAGAAGGGGGGCGAAACATAAAATGAGTTTTAGCACTATAACGGCCAATCGGATTTTTATGAAACTTCACGTACGAGTATAGAATCTTTAGCCCAGTTCTAACAGGCATTTCCAACAGAGAGGGCGTCTAGCTATTTCACAGTTGATCAGATTTTTGCTATATTGATATGACCTCAGCGGGTAGCCGAGCTATATTTAGCTGAACAATTATCATTTGAAGAATTGCTGTTCATTCATCACACATATAACTAAGATGTTTTAATGAAAACTGTATGAGGAATCAACTATTGATTTTTAATCGAAACGGTCGATTGTTTTAGGAAAGAAAATACGTAGTTGATTAATTCGTACTGGGGAAGTATATTCCTGGTGATTCAATGACCATTTTTCAATTATAAATTTGAAGAAATCTGCTAGTCTGAAAATACAGATTAAGTTAAAAACGAAACAGAAATTTATCTATTTTCCAAAGAGCTATATCTTGTAGCCACGTCTCGTTTGTTCCACACGTGACATGAAATCACTTAGGTGGAAGTAACACATTTGATCCTTTGAAAATATATATATGTACTTTCAAAGTATGTACGTCTCCTTTCAAATATATATATTTGAAATATATACCTTTTAAAGGAGAAGTACATAACTATGAAAGTGTATACC